>QEOT01006253.1:43591-70337 GCA_003123785.1 Pterocarya stenoptera
GTGGCGTTTCAATCCTTCGTAGTCTTGGTTTTCATCTTGTTAGGTGATGGGTCAAGACTCAACAAATTTTGTCTTCACGATCTTGGGGTTCTAAACCATCATTGTTATTAGCTTTCATCACAACTGTTGCTGGAGTTCATATCACTATGCGTCTCCCTGTTTATGTCGATGGACAGTCGGGTTTTGTGTTCACTAAGGCAGAGATGGCTAAGGCTGCAGAGGACTTTTGTTTCGCCCTGGTTTTGAAGTTTTTACAGTCGCGTCCCTCTATTGATGTTATCCGTCTTGCATGGTTTGTTGGAGGTTCCTACCATTAGTTTCATGGAATGTCACAACGTCTTTATCAAGTTGAATTCAGAAAGAGATTTGATCCATGCCTGGGCTAGAGAAGGGCGAGTTATTGACGGGTGTTCCTTTTGGTTGTTTCGGTGGACGAAGGAGTTTGATCTTAAGAACGAGCCTACGTCAGCACCCCAGTGGATATTCTTACCAGGGCTTCCATTGCATTTATATAGGATTGATTGTCTACAGATTTTGGCATCGAGATTTGGTAGGTTTCTGGGTACTAATAATGCAACCATGAATAAGACATGTGTAACGGCCCGCTAGAAATTCATTGGTGGAATTTCTATTGACTTTAGGAACCTCGTGAAAACCATAAAAGTTTTCACGAATCGACCAATCACGCAGGTTTTAGTAAGTCAACATAGTCAGTGTTATCACTCATTATGGTGCTAAAAATATGAGTTTAATTATTTGAGATCGTTAGAAGTGTCAGAATGCGTTATGGTCTATGCCATTAGACTCAATTGATTATTTAAGATTTTATGGCGTAATAACTCATTTTCATAATTATGGACGGAACGTCTGTTCAAAAGCTGCGAAATTATTTTTAGGAGCACATCGAGGTTGAATTTCGGTAAACGATTTTCACTATAGATTAATATGAATAATTATGATTTTTCAGTACTAAGTTTATTATACATTTTGTTTGGAGTAAATAGTAACCTCGATAAGCGCACCAAGTGTAGTGTTTTCAAAATCACAATGTGGAATGTCCAAATTAGGTTAGAGAAGTTTTATTTGGACACTTGGCAAGATCTTAGCCACACATAGTGAATAGTATTAGACTCTTGGCTTAAAGAGGAACCATGAGTTGGATTATGAAGGAATCAAAGTAAGAGATCATGCCACCTAAGTGAAACCCTATTCTTTTTCATCTAATCAAGCAATTTTGTGCTAGATCAAAGAAGGTTTCAACCCTAATGAAACCCTAAATGATTGGAATCCAATTGAAACCCCAAAAACTTGGTTGAAAATGAAACCCTAAACGGTTTCCCTAAACCCTAAAGTTGGCCTCTAAACCCTTTTTAATCCGATTTTTAGCATTGTGTTTAATCACTTGATTAAATCACTTCCACATGCTATTAATTTCTCAAATTCTTGTTATGACATCATTATCCAACCTTTAAACTTTGGAAATTTGATTGGGTTAAGAAAAATTAGATTTGGGCTTGATAGAATCTCAAACCCTAACCAAACCCCCTTTAAACCCCAAATTAAAGCCCACTTGGTTGAGGCCCACCATGACCCACGGATTTGGCGACCTTAGCAAAGCTTCTTGAAGAATTTTTCTCCCCCCATATGGCAGGCCAATCACTGCCCTTGGCTGCCCCAAATAGTTCCTTGATGTGAGGGAAAGAGCCACCTCATCACACCCCTTCTAGAAGGCAGCAGTAGCAGCCCACTCCCCCTCCACTTTATGTCACATAGCCACCTCCAATTAAGGCTAATTCAAGCCCATATCTCACCCTTCAGAATTCTAGAGGCGTGCAAGGCACCCTTTCTTCATTTCATCACTTTTCACCTCGTTTTTAGAGAGAAACTCAAAAGTGCTCTCTCGGGTAGATTTCTGGGTCGTTTTGCATGGAGATTTTATACCTTTTGTAAATATTTTCGCACAATAAATCCTTCATAAAAGTTGTTTACCTTTGAGTCTAGTTTCCATGGATATCTTATTTGTCTCATTCCACTCTCATTTTACCTGTCAAACATATTTTTAATCATGGAAAGGTCATTCTGGTCGTAAAATTGGAGAGTATGTTATGTTTTAGTTTTTTACCAAGTTAATGGACATATCTTGGTCCGAAACGTTTATGGAGTGTTTTTAGCATGTATTTATGAATTTTCATTGAGGTTTTATTGCATGAATAAAGCTTTTGATGATAGATTTCCATAGATCTAGAAACTTGAAAACTAGAAGTGGAAAAACAGTTTCTGTTTTAGGAAAGTTTGAATATTTCTTGGTTTAATCTTACTTCAAAGGCTTTGATATTTTATGGGTTCATTCTAAGTCTCTTATTTGCATGTTAGGATATTAGTTTGAAGATATTTAGTATTAGTTCCAAAGATATGATTTTCCTATGCAAAAGGATTTTGGTTAGGCCTAAGATTTGATGTTGTTGAGTTAGATCCATGTTTTTTTGAGTTTTAGCCATTTGATTTTAAATTTTATGGTTGGATCTTCTTTAGGACACATTTTTAAACCATGAGATGTTTTAGTTTGAAGATCACATGACTTTAAGCCATGGATCAAAAGATTAATCAGAGTTTGTTGAGAGAAAAGTTTTTGTTTTTGGACTAAGTGTAAAACCAAAAATTCCAAGTGTTGTTTTGTTATTTTTTGATGACTTTTGTTTGATGATTTAAAGCATGATTTATCTTAAGATGATGTTATGAATATGTTAGAAGTAAGATTTGATCTTTTTTAGAATTCTTAGAGATGTTTTTATTAAGGTTAAATTTGTGATTTAAGGGTTTACTTTTGTTAACAAGTTTTGATCTTTTTACAAAACTTTTGGTGTTGATGATTAGCTTTTTCTCAACGGATATTTTAAGTGTGTTTTAAACT
This sequence comes from Pterocarya stenoptera, assembly GCA_003123785.1. Lineage (NCBI taxonomy): Eukaryota > Viridiplantae > Streptophyta > Magnoliopsida > Fagales > Juglandaceae > Pterocarya > Pterocarya stenoptera. Next base: position 46,503 of record QEOT01006253.1, read on the forward strand.
TAGAATGGAAAGATATTTGTTTCAAAAATTTGGTTTGATCATGAGCTTTTAAAATTTGAAAGAATTGCAACAAATAAAGGGAAATATAGCCTATGTAAATTTCGGACCTATAGAGTTTTAATAGTTGTGTATGGTTTTAGATTTTCCTGAGTTAATATTTGAGTTTAGGACAAAATTTACATGAGGAATATAAATTTTGGTAATTTTAGAAATTAGGATGTGAAATCCTTAAATTGGGGATAAAATGGTCATTTTCTCACATATAGAAGGTAAAATGGTAATTTTACTCTAAGTTGTCTCTTTTTACATTTCTAATTGTTAGTAATTAAATTTTTAACTTTTTGAATATCCTCTTACAGTTCCTTGTGTTTCGCGCTTTATTCTCATAGAACGCGATGATAGAGGTAAGTTAGTTTTTAACTTACTATCAGTTTACTGTGTATGTGTGATGGGGTAAGGGAATTACAATTATGTTCATATGTTGTTACATATGCCATGTCATTACATGTTTATTTGTTACATAAATTATTCTATCATGAAATACTTATCTGTTACATAATATATTCTATCACATGTTACTATATATTGCAAGTATGTTACATTACGTATGCCATCTGTCATATGTATGTCATGTCATGTAATATTCACCGTCACATGTTATGTCATGTTACAAAATATTGTCTATTCATGTTATGCCATGTTATGAAATATTGTCTATTACACGTATGCCATATTATGAAATGTTGTCTGATATATTTATGTCTCAAAGTACGTCATGTCTATCTTCTTACATTCATGTCACGTTATGCTAAGCCAGGACTTCTGTCTTTTCGTATTCACGTCATCTTGTCTCGAATACAGTTTGTGTATCTTGAGAACAGACTTGTTAAGTTATTCATGTCAATCACGACCCTAAGCGCGAGGATGGGGTAATATCCTAGTGGAACTCCTTTGTTCACACTGGAGTGTCTAAATAGGAGTGAAATTTTCTAGGTTGATGAAGTAGAGTCAACAGGTTGCGAATGAGGCGTAACTAGCTGGTCATCGAAGCGTGCCAGCCACTAACGCTGATGGAGCCATACTTTATTTTATGTGTGTNTAGTGGAACTCCTTTGTTCACACTGGAGTGTCTAAATAGGAGTGAAATTTTCTAGGTTGATGAAGTAGAGTCAACAGGTTGCGAATGAGGCGTAACTAGCTGGTCACCGAAGCGTGCCAGCCACTAACGCTGATGGAGCCATACTTTATTTTATGTGTGCTCACAGCAAGTGTGGTACAAACAATTCATGGGGCCATAAAAACTATGGAGCATACACTACGTGAGACATAACAATTGTGACACGTAGAATACGTGGGGCCACAACAACTGTGGAGTACATATTAACACACTCACAATTGGTATAGATACCTGTATTGTGATGCGGTAATCGGTAGAGACACGACTCAAGGAGACCCGTGTAGCACCCGTATGGTCACTTAAATGATTATGTCTATTGAATAAGATTCCAAGTTCATGTATTTCACGTTCAAGTCATGTTTCACGTTTCGTTACGTCACGTCAAGCTAAGTTTCAGTTTAAGTCTAGTTATGCAGATACTCCTGGCGTAAATATTCTGATTGTTAGGATATCTCATTTAAAATACTCATGATGGAATCATTCTGAGTGTCTGAGTATCTCTGACGGAATATATTGAGAAGAATCATTCTAATTGTTCACTATTCCCGATGAAACGATTGGCGGAATCATTTTGATTGTCAGAATTTATGTTCATGTTCATGTTAAGCAAAGAATTCAAGTTCAAGTTCATGTTCAAATTATGTATGTTCACGTTTATGCTATGTTTTAAGTCCATATTATATTTCAAGTTCATGCTCATGTCAGGTTATATTCACGTTCATGTTATGTCATGTTCACGTTCACGTTCATGTTATGTTTCAAGTTCACGTTTATGTTATGTTATGCTCAAGTTCATGTTATGTATGTTCACGTTCATGCTATGTTTCAAGTCCATGTTATGTTTCAAGTTCACGTTCATGCTATGTTGCTAGTCCATGTTATGTTTTAAGTTCATGTACATGTCATGTCACGTCAAGCTAAGTTTAAGTTTCAGTTCAAGTTATGCCATTTATGCCATGCTACATGTCAAGTTATGTTACGCTTACTTACGACTTTGATTATACATTCATGCTTTTATTGCCATGCATACATCATTAACCTGTGTGGAAATTTCCTATTAACTTGCTGAGATTTGTAATCAAATCTCACTGTGGTAGTCCCAACTACCATTCCCCTTGAATGGTAGGCAATGTGTCAAGATCAGAGCAGGGAGCAGATACTAGCAGACTGGAGGAGGTTGACTAGATGTCGTGGATGCAATGCAGAGCTTGCAACCTCCATAGTTAGGTCTTTGGATAGGATCCCAGAATTGTTAGTCGAGTTACACGAGTTACTCAACAAACTAGCCCAATAGTGTATTTTGGCAATATAATTATGGTGCCAAGTCTCTGTTATTTTGAGATTACAGTCTTCTGAGATTGGTAATCTAATCGTGGATGTTTATTCTGTTAGATATGCATGGATTATGTTTTAACTATTTGGGATATTATAAGTTTGGTGCATAGTATTGATTAAGAAGAAAATTTATCCGCTGTGAATATTGCATAATGCTAGATGCATGTTAGGAACATTGCATCTTATATGTCATGAACGAGGGCAGGTAACCTTGTGTTGCATGTCCTGACGCTTCAGATGTCCGTTCGATCCCAAGCGAAATCTGGGGGCGTTACCACACATGCATCTGGAGCAAGGTTATGTGTGGAGATTGATCTGCTTGAGGAACCAGTCTAGGGATTTCCAATAGTTGTCTCGGCACATAAGAAAATATGGCAAGAGGTGCAGTATGAGAAGCAGACCTCTTACTGCAAACGTTTCCGACGTCAAGGTCATACGGAAGTCATATGCCGTGTAGGAGTGAAGAAACCTCGACGGGAGGGCCATGCAGATCCGAAGCAACAAAGGAAGGAAAAAAAATGGACATGTGGCGTGTGATACAATCGAAGCCTAGTGAGGAGATAGATAATCGCTAGAGTGATGAGAACCTAGAATATAATGTTGAGGAGCTTGTTGAGGTTCTTGGCAAAGAAAATATAATGAATCCTAGGGAGGAGGATATTGCTGGTGGTTCGGGTAAGAAGAATATGGCTGTGGAGGTTCGTTCGATTGATAAGGGAAAGGAGGTTGTTGGGGACGAACCAATGCAGTTTGAGGAAGAGGGGGTTTTGGCACACGAGGTATCTCCTCATTTGCAGAGGGATTTGAGTGTTCAGACTAGGATTATGCCTATAGTGAGTAACTTGAAGATTGAAGGGGATGATGCCATGCAAGAAATTTTTACTTTTGACCGACAAATTGTTAAGGTACACCAAGATGTGGAGGTTGAGGGTCACCAAGATCAGGAAATGGTCATTTAGGAACTTTTCTCGTTTGATCGTCAGATGGATAAGGGGCATCAAGATGTGGTGTCTGATATACTAGATATAGAGAATAAATTATTAGTAGTGTTGGAAGAAGGCGCTCATCACTCGGACCAGGAAGAAAATGAACCATTTCATGAATTGGCCAAAGAGAAAGGTTATGGTTTAGAGTCGGATTTAGGTGCTCCGGTTTCAGGTGTGAAGAAATCAGTTAACAAGGCTTTGCAGTCTCAACGGGTTAGTTCCCACCGGGAAAAATTAAATTTATGATTACAAACATATTGTTGTGGAACATGCGTGGTTTAGGCACGTCTAAGAGAAGAATCAAAAGGTTGATGAAATATTTTAGCCCTCCTATTTTGGTTATTTCGAAACCTTTTGTTGGAGAGGTTGCTATGGAAGTCTGGGCGAGATTCCTTGGTTATCCTTCTTACTGTTTTAATGAGGCTATGGGGGGTAAACTTTGGGTGTTTTGAATGCAGACTTGACTTTTGAAATGCAAGCCATGTCTGACCAATTTATTCATGGGCTATTTTTGAAGGATGATAAGCATCTATATGTGTCTTTTGTTTATGCTAAGTGCACTCTAGTGGAAAGAAGAGAACTTTAGCAAGATCTTGAGGTTGTTCAAATGGTGTGGTGGGGGATTTTAATTCTATACGAGCAGATGGTGAGCGGGTTGGAGGTAATCCAAGGTCTTTAATGACTATGGCAAATTTTAATTCTTGTGTCCATCACTGTGGGCTTTTGGAGATGCAGTTCAATGGATGTAGAATGTCTTGGTGTAATGGACATACAGGTATGTTGAGGAGTTGGGTGCCATTAGACCGGGCTCTTTTGAACACGGCCTTGCTCCAAAGTTTCCCACAAGTCCATCTTGATTATCTCAAACGTAAGTCCTCTGATCATTGTCCTATGTTGATTAAATTTGATAACGAAGTTCTTCGTATGGTCCATCCCCGTTCCGCTTTCAAAATATGCGGTGTACACACAATAATTTTAAGAAGTGTGTGGAGGATGTTTGGAGAGAAGAAGTTTATGGTACAGGTTTAATTCGGTTGGCTGCGAAACTTAAGAAGCTTAAAATGAGATTGAGAGCGTGGAACAAAGAGGCTTTTGGTCATGTGGATCAAGCTATTAAAGATTTAGAGGAGGAGTAGGAACTTCTTGAGTTCCAACTTCAAGAAGGGTTTCATTCTGATTTGGAACATGAGTATTTACGGACCAAAGCGGAATTGGAGGTTTGGGAAAGTAAGGAAGTGATTAGTTTGGCCCAACAGGCAAAACGGAAATGGCTTGAGGAAGGTGATTGTAATACTAAGTTTTATCATGCTTTTGTGAATCAGCGCCAGAAAGCTTCAACCATCACTAAAATGGCACTTCCTCATGGGGTTGTTTTGGATTCTCCTAAAATGGTTCATAATGAGGCAGTTCCTTTTTTCATAATTTCCTTACGGGAGAGGGTCCTTCCATGCAACCCGATTTAACTAGCCTTATATCTTCAGTGGTTAATGATGAAGATAATTTTGTGCTTTCTCAAGAGCCTACGGAAGAGGAGGTTTGGAAGGCTTTATCTTCCATTCCTAAACATAGCAGTCCCAGGCCAGACGGGTTTGGTTCTGGTTTCTACCTAACATGTTGGGAGATCGCTAAGAGGGATGTGATTGAAGCTGCTCGTGATTTTTTTAATGGTACTTCCTTACCTAGATTTTATTCAGCTTCATACATTGTTCTCATTCCTAAAGTGCAGGATCCTCAGAGTTTTGACAAGTTCAGGTTGATTAGCCTGTGTAGTGTGGCCTATAAAATTTTTTCTAAGATCCTTGTGAATCGGTTGAATATTTTCCTTCCACAGATGATATCATGGGAGCAAGGTGCTTTTGTCCCAAGGCGCAGTATTTTAGGGAATATCACGTTAGCACAAGAAATGATTCATTCGTTACACCGCACTTCCAATGGTGGTAATGTATTACTAAAGATTGACATGGCTAAAGCTTACGCTAAAATTGATTGGTCTTTCTTATGTGCAGTCTTGAAGGGGTTTGGATTCTCGGATCGTTTTTGTGGATTGGTGGAGGCCTGTGTAGGGTCACCTTGGTTTTTGATCATGATGAATGGAACGTATAAAGGTTTTTTCAAACATTCTTGTGGCCTACGTCAAGGGGATCCTCTTTTTCCTTATTTGTTTATTATTATGCAGGAAGTTCTTTCTTGACTTTTGTGCCAAAATTTTGAGGACGATAAAATTGTCTCCTATTCTCATCCTAGAGGAGCCCCTTTGGTGTCCCATATACTTTATGCAGAAGACCTCCTTATTTTTGCAAATGGGGAGAAGAGGTCCATTAAAATGCTCTTACGATCGTTGGATACCTACGCGCTCTGATCTGGTCAGTTAATTAATAAGGATAAATCAGCTCTTTTTTTGTCTAAGAAGATTAATTACTCAAGGAAATGCAGCCTTCTGAGACTGATAGGTTTTGTGGAAGGAGCTTCTCCGACTACCTATTTGGTGGTGCCATTGGTGACAAGGCGTCTTATGACAAGAGCTTTGGAGCCTTTGGTGACCAAAATTCATAATAAGGTTGCGGGATGGAAGCTTAAAATTTTGTCACAAGCTGGTCGGCTTACTTTGCTTAGACATGTTTTGTCTTGCATGGCAACCCATCTTTTGGCAGTTCTAAGTGTCCCCAAGGTTATTCTTCTAAAGTTTAATTCTATTCTCTCAACTTTCTTTTGGGGTGAGTATAATGGCAAACCCAAGAAAAAGTGGAAATCGTGGACTACAATTTGTAAGCCAACCCAGGAAGGAGGGCTTGGTCTTTTGGATTTTATGGACGTGTAGCGTTCGTTGCATATGAAATTTGCATGGCGATTGTTATCTTCAGATAATCTCTGGACTTAGTTTTTCCAAGCAAAATATGTAAAAGAGGGGCACCTTGGTACAGCATCTTCACGTGCAAATGGTTCACAGTTTTGGAAATCTGTTATGCAGGTGTTTCCAGAGACTTATGATCATGCGAAGGTGAGGGTCAAGGAAGGTAAAATATCATTTTGGCTAACGTTGGTTGTTGTTTGGGCCACTTAGTGTCTCTGTTCAACACATTGCAAATCCTACACTTCAAGTCAAGGACCTCTAGATTGGCAATACGTGGGATGAACATGCTTTAGTGGACTTGATTTGGGAAACTAGAGCCCTGGAGGTGACTCGGTTAGTTGGGGCTGGTAAGGAGGGGCCTAATGTATATATCTGGGAACTGAGTCGGGATGGTAAGTTTCCACGTCTTCAACTTGGGATATCATACGGGTTCGTAGTGAGGAACTTCCCTGGATGGAATGGATTTGGAATAAACTTCTTCCAAGGAGAGTGTCGATTTGTGTGTGGAAGGCATAGTTCTAGTGCCTCCCAGTGGATGCTCATATAATGTCCATGGGTATTTCCATTGCATCTTGTTGTGATTGTTGCTCGACAGGATGCTCTGAGTCTTTGGATCACATTCTTTGTTATGGCAATATTGCTGTGGCAGTTTGGCGTAGGGCATCAATGGCTTTAGGTGTTCACGCATTTGTTCTTGGTTCAATTGTGCTCGACGCTCCTCCCATTGTGGTGTTTTAGTTGGCCTACTTCCTTGCCTGATAACTTGGAGGCTTTGGGTCCGCAGGTGTAACGCTAGAATGGAATCGGTTTCGGAATCGGCAGAGTCTGTTTGGCTTGCAGTAAAAAGGCTTACTTGAAAATTAGGCTTGGTTCAATAATATAAAAAATACCTCTGCAAAAAATAACTTTGGACGATTAAAATATTTTAGAGACTTTAACTAATCTTTTTGAAATATAGGCAATGTGACTTACTCCTTTCATTGGGGCGCTACAAATGATATTAGAGCATATTCCAATAAAAAATGTGACTTGAGCCTTGTGGGGAGATGTGTATGGAATCCCATTGTTGAAGTAATTTGTAATATAGGCCATGTGACTCTTTTGTTCGATACGAAAGTTTCTGGACAAGGACATCCCAGACTTAAAAAAAAAACAGGACATCCCAGACAACGCAGTCAAGGTGGATAACATTAACACATACAATATGTAGGCAATTACATCAAGCGGGAAAGGGAAAGATTGCCAGCTAGCCAGAGGTCAAGAACACAGGTAAGGGATGGGTGTAGTAGAGGCCACTAAGGGTTTAGCTGGAGATATGAGGATCGAGGAGCTTTGGGGCCAGAAAGGAGAGGCTGCCCAAAGCATATCCATACGCTCTGATCTTCAGCTTAACTGAAACAGAACTTACAGCCTTAATGGAGATTTGTTCCACCATAAATGAAAAATGGAGGTTCTGCATATTTGCATGCTTCGTAGGCTCCACCATCCTGATTTACTGTCTGAATCATTACCAAGATGGCGTAAACCTTTTGGTCTCGGGGAACAGTGCCATATCCACGACATCATCCAATGACTCGGAGCTGCATTCAGCAGCTGACATGGCTTTCGCTGCTTCCGGAAACATTGCCATAACCATGACATCGTTCAACGACTCGAATCAACATCCAGCAGCTGACATGCAGTTCTTGCAACCATCGAACATAACAGGAAATGGAACAAACGTATAAGAGAAGGAAGATGGCTGCAGTATCTTTGATGGTAAATGGACTTATGACCCAACGACAAGTCCTCTGTATCATGGATCGCATTGTCCATTTCTTAGTGCCCAAGTTAGTTGCCAAAGGAATGGCAGACCAGATTTTGAATACGAAAATTGGAGCTGGGAAGCCAAGAGGTGTCAGATTCCTAGGTAATAAGTTAAAAGCTTGCCAACACACACACATATATACAAATATATATTACACACATATATACACATATATACAAATATATTCATACATATATATATAAATATACATATATATATATTACGTCCATTTTTTTCATGGCTGGATTTCCCAGGTTTAATGGTACATATATGTTAGAAAGACTTAAAGGGAAGAGATTGATTATAGTTGGGGATTCCATCAACAGAAATCAAAATGAGTCTCTTGTTTGTCTTCTTTACTCTGCTATTCCTTCCTCGCAAGCCAATGTTTATATGAAAGGACGCTCCAGGTTCTTTAGAGCGAAGGTAAGAGAGAACAGTACTTTCTTATGCATTTCAGCCGCACCACGGTTGATTTAATTTCTTCATTGAAGTGACTATAAGCCTCACTATAATTGCCAACGACCTTAACGACAGCAATACAATTGTTCTGTGGAGTTCTATTGGAGCCCTTTTCTAGTGCAATTGAAACCAAAGCAAGAACTTGGTGGCCGAATTCTAAGGCTAGACAAACTTTCTGATTGGGAAAGGAGCTGTCGTGGTGCTAATATTATGCTATTTAACAGTGGTCATTGGTGGCTTCATCGTGGAAGTTCGAAAAAGTAAGCTTTCTATAGGTAATGTTTGGTGTCATTTTGCGACGTACGTACATAAATTGTGAATCACAATTGTCTCAAAAAGCTTGAGTTAATTGGAATAATGAGATTTTATTATTTATTTTATATCTTAACATTCCCTCACGTGTGAGCCAGGTTCTCTTTCATTAAATTGGTCCAACACATGAAATATTTAGTTAAATGAGATAAAATGTAAAGTCAGGGTTCGAATTAATCTGGACTTTCTACTCTGATAATATCATATAAAATCATCACTTGTCTTAAAAACTTAAACTAATGAGAATAAGTAGATTTTAGTATTTATTTTATATTTTAACATAAATTGGATCCTAGATATTGCGAATGAAATTTATATCTAATACGAAAGACCTGCAGATGGGACTTGTTTCAGTATAAAGGAAAGGTGGTGGAGGAGATGGAGATCCAATCAGCATTTGGGAAGGCAATGAAGACCTGGTCTCGTTGGATTGATCGCAACGTAGACATGACCACTACAAAGGTTTTTTTCCGAAGCTCGTCACCAACATACCATGGGAAGGAATGGTGCTACAATCAAACCCAACCCATCAAGGATGAGTCCTATGTAGCAGAAGTTCCCTATCCATTTGAAGAGGTCATTGAGAAAACAATTGGACGCATGAGGACACCGGTGAGGTATTTGAACATCACAAAACTAACTCAGTATCGAAAAGATGCGCATACTTCAGTTTACACAATAAGGCAAGGGAAGCTTCTTACGGCTATGCAACGAAGACAACCGGAGTCCTATGCTGATTGCAGCCACTGGTGTTTGCAGACTATTTTATGCGTCTTTGGTCATGGACATTCTCCCGTGACACTTTACTTTTTAACATGATGATCTGCCTCTTTGGTTTACATAAAACATAAATTCAGAATGCTGCCCAATTGAGAATTATGAGGTTTGGCGAGAATTTAGATCAAGAACTTCATTCTATTTTATTATGACAATTAATTTTAATTGTTCTTACACATTAGTTTTTTGAATTCGAGAATTGTTATAAATTTATCATTTTCAATTAACCCTATATATATCATGACTTGTCCATTCAATATTTCATTAGTCGAGGGTAAAAAGGATTTCATTACCTTATGTTTTTATAACCTATCTTGCATGAGTTATTGTCCCAATTATTGTTAACAAATTTCTATGAGCAATTTATAATGCATCTAAAAAATTTATTTTTATTTAACTGTTTCATTGGGAGTATTATTTTGTTTGTAGATAATCTTTTTGCACCTTTAATTCTGAAAGCAAATTCCAAACCATCAAAGCGATAATTTCATCACGGTTTATAAGAAAGTAGGCTATTAATTAGCAGTACTTCTAAATAGTGAGACAACGTTTTTCTGAAATCGTCGTCCTTTCAAAAAAATAAACCCTTCCATGAATTTTTTACACAATAGAGCCTATGGCATTACTTTACTTGTTTTTAACACGCGGTCTATTTCTTAAATATTTGAAACTCTTTGCACAAGCATAGGTCGTCCTTGAATTTCTTTTGGGCAATGACATGAAGGAAAACCACTACGTTTGTCACCTTTTTAGAGTTGGACTTTGAGGAAAATTTTTTTATTTTTTTTTATGGAATGCTCAAACCACATAGCCTATACTCCAAAATGACTAGTTAATGATATAATTAGAGTCCCATTTGTGGCGCCCCCAACTTCCATGTACGGACACATACGGAAATCGAGACACCGGGATGATGACGACACGGTCATGCACCCCATCGACATGTGCTGAGTGTGTGCAATGCAACACGTGTACAATAAACAATACGCAACGGAAAGGTTAAGTCAAATAACTAAGTACCAAAGTTTAATACAATACCAGAGTATTGAAAATCCACATGTCAACATAATACGATTTTTGTTTACAAAACAACATCAAATCAAATTAAATACAATAAGCAAAAGCGGCAATAATCTTCAACACAAAATATAGCCAATGTCCCTACTCCTCAGGCGGAGCCGCATCCTCGGGCTCAGCCTCCTCAAAACCTGCATCAAAATCTACAGTACCAAAAAGATAGTACCGCAGGTAAGTAAAACCCAAAATGCTCCAAAACAATAAATATATTAAAACAACTAACGCTATGCATGCACATGATGACCCAAGCTTAAAAATCCAAGAAAAACTCCATTTCTCGAAAATCACAATTTTTCCACACACGCCAAAAATACCATTTGGCACAAAATAACAATCCAGGAATAATTACATTAATTTCAATTTTAACCGTATGCACCATGGCCTCCCCTAGAAGCCATCCACATACTCTGGCTTCCTATCTTCACCCCACGGGTAACGGCCGTGCAAGTGATACATGAGCAATGCCCAGCTCCGCGCCCACCACGTACATAGCCAGGCATCCTCTGACCCCCGCCAGCCCGAGAAGTCACGGAGTCGGATCGAAAGCACTACCATCCCATCCAAGTCTCGGGCAAAAGCCCCAAGGGACGAAACTCAGTATATTCCGCTCCCGAGTGTCCAGAGGAGCTCCACCGAGATAATATCCCATCTCGGCTTGGGGGTGATACACACGCACCCAAAAAATCCTTAAATATAGTTTTCTCAAAACACACACACACCCACGCATGCGTACACAATGCCATGAAAGCAACAATTAACCATCAACCAACAGTTATCAGTACTAACAGATAACCAAACACAGTTTATAAAACAAATTAGTGCAAAATATATATTAAAGTCTTAAAAGTCTTTTGGAGAAATACTTACAGCGCTTGATAATAATTTTAGGAGGATGGAGGAACTAGAAGCACCAAAACAGCAACTCCACAGTGTAAAAATACTGTGGCCGAATGCACTGTAAACTCAAATTCCAACGGAGTCAAACGAAGACTTGAAATTGATAGGGTAGGGCCTAATGAGGTCGGTGAAGCTAATGGTATCGAAAGTTGGCCGTGGGTGGCGGCCAAAACAGCGGTTTAAGGCCACAAAGTTTAAATCGGAGAGGGTGTTCGTAGGGGTGGCTCCGGCGACGGATCGGGGCAAAAAATGGTTCGGTTAGGACGGAAAGGTGCCGGTGATGAAATGGTGAAGAAATGGTGGCCAATGGTGGCCGGACGGCGGCGGAACGGCTAGGAGAAGCTCGTGGCTTCGCACGGCTACTGGCGGCTAACAGTGGCGTTAGCCGGCCTGAAAATTTATGGGTGAGGTCGCCGGTGGCTGAGGGACCGAACGGCACCGGCGGTGTCGACCACGGCGGCCGGCAACGGCGACGGCAAGGGTGAAACCTGACTGGACGTGAAAGAGGAGAGAGAGAGTACGTGCGAGCTGGGCGGTCCGAATGGGACAAAGAAGAAAAAGAAGAAAAAGAAAAGAAAAGGGAGAGAAAAAGGAAAGAGGAAAAGAAAAGATGGAGAAAAAAATAAGGTCCAATCCTCACCACTTTTGAGTCACAACTGATCCTCAAAAATATTATTTTTAAAACAGTAAATTTAATAAATCAGTTTAAACTTAAAACTAATTAAAATAAAATTTTAAACTCCAATAATAATTACTCTTTAAAATAAAAAGAAATTTAATTCAAGAACAATAATTAAAATTATGAAAGCACATTAAAATAATTCTCGATTTAAAAATCATAAAATATCATGCGTAAACACGTTTAAATTAAATTAAACAGCTCAAAATCAAATATCAAATTAAAAAGCCCTTCAATAAAATGCACGTAAAAATCGGGGTGTTACAACCTCCCCCCCTTAAAATAAATTTCATCCTCAAAATTGTAGGGTCAAACATCAATGCTAAAAGACAGGCATGAAATGCAACAAAAAGATAGGTTTAAGAGACATACCGCCATTTATCCAAACAAATACGGGTATTGCTCTCGCAAGTCTGCTTCTCTTTCCCAAGAGAAATCTTGAGCCAACGGATCACCCCAAGCTACCTTCACCAAAGGTATCAACTTAGATCTCAACCTTTGCTCCTTCCAATCCATAATCTTCGTCGGGGCAACCTCATAAGTAAGGTCAGGCTAAAGTTGAATGCGTTCTAGATCAACAAAGCGTGGCTCTTGCTGACCAAAACTTTTCTTCAACGAGGACACATGGAACACATTATGAATTTCTCCAAAATACTCTGGCAGGGCAATTCTATAAGCAACAGCCCCAACCTTTTCCAAAATCTGAAAAGGTCCAACATACCTTGGGCTAAGCTTTCCTCTCTTACCAAAGGGCTTAACGCCTTTCATAGGAGAAACTTTGAAATAAACCCAATCACCTTCCTCGAAGGACAAGTCTCTTCTCCTTGAATCAGCATAGCTCTTCTGACGACTCTGTGCTGCTGCCATTTTAGCTCTTATAACTCGAACCTGCTCTTGCATTTCTTGGATTAATTCAGGCCCAATTAATTTCCTCTCTCCGAATTCATCCCAACACAAAGGCGATATGCACTTTCTCCTATACAACGCCTCATACGGAGCCATCTGAATGGAGGCATGGAAGCTATTATTATAAGAAAACTCTATAAGCGGCAGATGATTTTTCCAGCTTCCCTGAAATTCCATGATACATGCTCTCAGCATATCCTCCAAAGTCTGAATAGTACGCTCATATTGACCATCAGTCTGGGGGTGATAAGCAGTACTGAATTTCAAATTAGTGCCTAATGCTGCCTGCAAACTCTTCCAAAAACGCAACGTGAAACGCGGGTCTCTGTCCGACACAATACTCTTGGGTACTCCATGCAACCTCACAATCTCCTTAACATACAACCGCGTTAATTTACCCAAAGAGTCAGCATTATTTACAAGCAAGAAATGAGCACTCTTGGTCAACCTGTCCACAATCACCCAAATTGAATTCTTTCCTCTTGGAGTGCTTGGCAAACCCACAACAAAATCCATAGTAATATCATCCCACTTCCATTCAGGAATAGGAAGTAATTGAAGCTTACCAGCGGGTCTTTGATGTTCAGCCTTCACTTGGCGACAAGTGCCACACTTCTCAATGAACAGGGCAATATCAATCTTCATCCCTTCCCATCAAAAATTTTTCTTCAAATCTCGATACATCTTCGTGCTGCCAGGATGAACTGAATAAGGAGTTGCATGAGCTTCAGCCAATATTCACTCCTTAAATTCTGAATCTTGAGGAATAACTCTACGATTCTGAAATCGAAGAATGCCATCCTTATCCAAACTGAAATGCGAAGGTCCTTTAGACTTCCTAACTTTCTTCCTGATATTCAACAACATCGGATTTCTTCTCTGAAGAGTGTTTAATTCCTCAAAATCAACAACTCGGACATCCAACACCGAAGATAATAATTCTTCTTGCTGCGAACTCTCAATAAGAAGTCTTCTCATCCCACAAAGAAGAGAGTCCACACCTGAAGATTCTGCCTCAACTAAAAATTCTGATTTCCGACTCAGCGCATCAGCGACTAGATTTGCCTTACCCAAATGATACTTGATCTCATACTGGTAGTCACTAATTAGCTCAAGCCAACGCCTCTGCCTCATGTTGAGATTCTTCTGAGAAAATAAATGCTTCAAACTTTTATGGTCAGTGTAAACTTCACACACCACACCATAAAGATAATGATGCCAGATCTTGAGAGCAAAAACTATAGCTGCCAACTCCAAGTCATAAGTAGGATAATTCTTTTCATGCTCTTTCAGCTGACGAGATGCATAAGCACCAACCTGTCCTTCCTGTATAAGAACACACCCTAACCCAAACTTTGATGCGTCACTGAAAACTACAAAAGGCTTATTTGACTCCGGAAGAGCCAAAACTGGTGCAGATGTTAACCTTCTCTTCAGTTCTTGGAAATTTTTCTCGCACTTATCTAACCAAATAAATTCAACTATCTTCCTGGTCAATGCAATGAGAGGTCCGGACAATCAAGAAAATCCTTCTACAAATCTACGATAATATCCAGCAAGTCCCATAAAACTGCGAATTTCACGCACTATTGAAGGACGTGGCTAAGACAAAACAGCTTCCACCTTGTTAGGATCAACAGCCACTCCATCTCGAGAAATTACATGCCCAAGAAACTTAACTTCCCCCAACCAGAATTCGCACTTACTTAACTTAGCATACAATTGATGTTCCCTTAATTTCCCAAGCACCAAACGAAGGTGATAAGCATGCTCCTCCAAGTCTCGGGAATAAATCATGATATCATCAATAAATACCATCACAAAAGAATCCAGATACGGTCGAAATACTCAGTTCATTAAATCCATAAAAGTTGCAGGAGCATTAGTGAACCCAAAAGGCATCACCTTGAACTCATAATGCCCATATCTTGATCTAAAGGCCGTCTTGGGTACATCTTTATCTCTTATCCTTAATTGGTAATACCCTAACCTCAAATCAATCTTAGAAAATACAGCTGCACCTTGAATCTGATCAAATAAATCATCAATTCTTAGAAGAGGATATTTATTCTTGATGGTCACCTTGTTGAGCTCTCTATAATCAATGCACATCCGAAGAGTACCATCTTTCTTTTTAACAAATAAAACTGGTGCTCCCCATGGCGAAGTGCTAGGCTGAATAAACCCCTTATCAACCAATTCTTGCAGCTGCATCTTCAACTCTTTCAACTCTGCTGGTGCCATACGGTAAGGAGACTTGTGCACAAGAGCTGCACCAGGTTCCAAATCAATAGCAAACTCCATTTCACGAACTGGAGGCAACCCAGGCAAATCCTCTACAAAAACATCTGAAAATTCTTCAACAACGGTAATATCCATCAAAGTCTTCTTTCCAGATGGCAAAGAAACCACTTGGACTAGGAAAGCATCCGCCCCACAAGCTATATCTTTCTTCGCTTGCATTGCTGATATAACTGTTGGCTTCGCTCTTAGCTTACTTTCCGCATATTCAAAGAAATCTCCATCAGGAAGTTGAAAGCTAACCATCCGATTTCTGCAATTAATACTTGCAGAATACTGATATAACGAGTCCATTCCAAGAATAATATCAAAGCCCAGCAACTTGAAAACAATTAAATTCGCATCAAGTGTCCTTCCACCAAAATCCAAAGGACAATCCAAAGTGATTTTTGAGCAACATACCATCTCCCCATTAGGAAGAGCCACAACCAAATACTGGGGTAAAGGCTCCGTGACCAAGTTATACAGCCGCACAAAGGTGGCTGATACAAAAGACTGAGATGCCGCCGAATCAAACAAAATACAAGCATAAAAATCATAGAGGCGAACTCTTCCTGAAGCACACATACCCCCAAACAAATTCAAGCAAACAATTTACACCAAACGCCAAATCCAAAAATTAAATTAAACTCATACCTGTAATCACACCAGCATCCTGAGTAGCTGGTGACTCATAATCCACGTCTCCAGGGGTCATAGAATAAACTCTGACTTGAACCATTTGTCTCTGGTTAGCTCCTCCACCACGTCGGCCCCCTCGACTTCTCTGAGTTTGGTTAAGGCACTCACGATATAGATATCCCGGCTGGCCACATCTATAACATCGAATCCCACCCGAGGGACACTCGCCCTTGTGAGCTGTATTACACCTGGGGCAAACTGGAGCTCGATGTCCCATACGTACCCTAGGAGCTGCTTGAGATCGGGACCCAATCCTCTGAACAAACTTCTGTGGAGACCCAGAACTGCTACCTTCTCCAGCAAAACTCCTCCTCTTCTGGCCCGGAGGGGAGCTTACAGCCAAACTATTTTCTCGCTCCACCATAGTAGCCAGATCAATCAACTCATGGAGAGAGGTAACTCGCTGAAAAATCACGAATCTGCGTATCTCAGGATGCAGACCTTCTTGAAATTGCTCCACTTGCAATTCTTCAGTGGCAATAAAATGGGGTGCAAAACGCCCAAGCTCCAAGAAAGCACGTGAATACTGGTCCACCATCATATTCCCCTGAACCAGATTATTGAATTCTTGAGCTTTCTGCCTTCTCACAGTAGGAGGGAAAAACCGATCATCAAAGTCCTTCTTGAAACGCTGCCAAGACACAGCGGCTAAGGATCCAAACTCTCTTTCCAGGAGGTTCCGCTCTGCCTTCCACCAATTTGCTGCTCCTCCTTCCAACAAATAACTGGCATACAAAACTTATTGAGCTTCAGTGCACCCATAAATCTCAAATGTCCTCTCAATCCCATTGATCCAACCTTCAGCTTGGAGTGGATCTTCTACTCCAAATAATATAGGGGTCCTATGCTTGAGAAATCTCTCATAAGAGCACCCCACTTGCATAACCAAGTTTTGATCAACTGGTGGCGGTCTGATATTTTGGTGAAAGAGGTCTGCCATTCTAATCAAGGCTCTAGCAATGGCATTATTAATCTCGCCGTGAGATGATTCCTCCATAGGTTCCTTCTCTTGCCTCCTTGGCCTTACCATTCTCAGTCAAAGCATAAACCTCAACCTCACTTTAGTTCGAGTTAGAACACAAAATAATATAAATAAAACAATTTAAAATAAATAACATAACATAAAACAATTAAGACCAATAAAACAACACATTAAACACAACTGATATAATTTCAAAACTACTTCAAATCAAACTTAAAAATAATCTGGTACTTCACCTAAGGGACATGTGGCTTTACCTAGAGCCAAACGGCTCTAATACCACCTGTAGCGCCCCCAACTTCCATGTACGAACACACACGAAAATCGAGACACGGGATGACGACACGATCACGCACCCCATCGACATGTGCTGAGTGTGTGCAATGCAACACTTGTACAATAAACAATACGTAGCGGAAAGGTTAAGTCAAATAACTAAGTACCAGAGTTTAATACAATACCAGAGTACTGAAAATCCACATGTCAACATAATACAATTTTTGTTTACAAAACAACATCAAATCAAATTAAATACAATAAGCAAAAGCGGCAATTATCTTCAACACAAAATATAGCCAATGTCCCTACTCCTCAGGCTGAGCCGCATCCTCGAGCTCAGCCTCCTCAAAACCTGCATCAAAATCTACAGTACCAAAAAGATGGTACCGCAGGTAAGTAAAACCCAAAATGCTCCAAGACAATAAATATATTAAAACAACTAATGCTATGCATACACATGATGACCCAAGTGTAAAAATCTGAGAAAAACTCCATTTCTCGAAAATTACAATTTTTCCACACACACCAAAAATACCATTTGGCACAAAATAACAATCCAAGAATAATTACATTAATTTTAATTTTAACCATATGTACCATGGCCTCCCCTAGGAGCCATCCACATACTCTGGCTTCCCATCTTCACCCCACGGGTAACGACCATGCAAGTGATACATGAGTGATGCCCAAGTTCCGCGCCCACCGCGTACATAGCGAAGCTTGGGGGTGATACACACGCACCCAAAAAATCCTTAAATACAGTTTTCTCAAAACACACACACACCCACGCATGCGTGCATAACGCCATGAAAGCAACAATTAACCATCAACCAACAGTTATCAGTACTAACAGATAACCAAACGCAGTTTATAAAACAAGTTAGTGCAAAAATATATTAAAGTCTTAAAAGTCTTTTGGAGAAATACTTACAGCGCTTGATAATAATTTTAGGAGGATCACAGAGGAACTGGAAGCACCAAAACAGCAACTCCACAGTGTAAAAACACTGTGGCCGAATACACTGTAAACTCAAATTCCAACGGAGTCAAATGAAGACTTGAAATTGATAGGGTAGGGCCTAATGAGGTCGGTGAAGCTAATGGTATCGAAAGTTGGCCGTGAGAGGCAGCCAAAATGGCGGTTTAAGGCCACAAAGTTCAAATCGGAGAGGGTGAAGATGGTCAAGTGCATAAGTCAAGTTTTGGTCAAGTCATATGTCAAGTACATGTCCATGCACGCATCTCATGATATACCTCTTGTATGCTTGTATTAACTATTGTATGTTGTGTGATTACTTGCTGAGATTTCTTGAAATCTCATTGTGGTAATTTCCACTACTATTTCCCAAACGGAATGGTAGAAGTTGTTACAGGTACCCTAGATTCCCAGAAATCATGAATCTAGATGATTCCGTGGCAGAGGACGAGTATTCTATACAGGCTCATTCCGACTTTTCGAAGTTCGATAGGTACATGGACCAGTTGTTTGCTTATCTTAAGCAAACGTTGAAGCCCTCATCTAATCCAAGGGCAATAGCCAAGGAATTAGAGTCATCACCACCTGGACCTCAGAAGTCTCATGGAGTCTTTTGGTGTCTAGCTCCTGATGGGATATTGGCAATGAAGAGAACGAAACCCTAGTTATTTTGTGAAGAAAAAAATTAACTTATGGTTTAAATCTCATATTTTGAGAAACAATGTTTTGAGGAGGCCCCGTGTTTTGAGAGATTAAACTTTACTCTATTTTTTTTTAAGATGTCATATCTTATGATACATGTTTATGGTTATAGACAATGTGGGTATGTTTTGTTAGTACAGTACCATGTACTTTGCAATTGTCTATCGCGTTGCTTAGAATACCTGACTTTTATTATTTTTCTCATTGCTACAATATTGAATACTGCTAGTGTACTTAGGTGCATTGCATATATCTGTCATGTACGAGAGGTGTATAGCCTTGTGTTATTTGTCTCGGCATTTCAGTCACCGTCCAATCCTAAGCAGGGGCTGGGGGTGCCACATGATGGTTGGTAGTAATTATTGTGATTATCTTCAGGAATCCATTGTGACTTGAGGTCACTTAGGAATGTAAAATTTGAGACTATATTTTCCTTTGAAGATTGAACGATCGGTTGGGGGGATTTTGGGCATTGATAGATTAACTTGAGAAGAGAGAGGTGGGAGATAAAGGTGGAAGAGAGAGGCATTGGACTATGGTATGGCTTGGGCAGCAAAACTCATAGAAATTAAAAAGGTGTACGCATTATGTGAGAAGAAAAATAAAAACATGTGAGAGAAACTGACTGGAAGGAGCAACCGTTGGGTGGGTGTGGGGTTGGCCAACGTTGGACGTGACCTTGGTGTGTGAATGTGGGATGCAGCTAGTTCATAGTGCTCGTTAGGTATTACTCCAAGTGGCTGTAGTAGGAGGCTGTTGGTTGTTGACTACTTATGGGACTTCCTGGACGTAGGGACGTGGGAGAGGGAATGTGGAGGCTAAGAGGTTTCAGGCATGGGAAACTTGGGAGGATCCTGAAGCTGTTGGGGTGGTGCGGCCGTCCATGTATGAGGTCTGCTGTGAGTGATTTTGTCTACTCAAGTGTGTGCGTAGATATATATATATATATAAAGCCGAAAACTCTAGAGAAGATGAGGAAGAAATTAACATGCCATGGCTTGGAATTTATACACAAACTGGCCTTGGGATTTTCTCTTGGGTTTTTATTGGGCTTGTTTTAAGGCCTTAATCACTCAACAAATCTTATTGATTGATTAGTTTCTAAAATGAGCTCGACTTATCTAATAAAATACTCTTGGGCTTTAAACAAATTCTTGATTTATAAAATAATAGTTAAGTCTATCACCAATTAAATATAGGGCCCATTTGATCGAAGAATGCTAAATGGGCTTCCATTCCATTATTGAGCCTAATAATACTTGTATATTTTACCACAATAATTTATGGGCCCAAAGGTATTTCCAAAATCAACCGACTAATCTAATATGGGCTTCCTAATATATTAATCCAAAACTAAAAAATATATATAAAATAGAATAATAAATAGAATTTTATAATACGTGGGTTTGGCCTGAGCTCGGTGTTGGGTTTGGATGTTACATTAAGAATGTTTATCTTTGGTGAACCCTTTAGCCACACCATTCGGATAGTAGAACATTATGAAATCACCACTTGTCCCAAAAGTTTAAATTGACAGGAGTAAGTAGATTTTATTTTATATCATAACACTCGACGGCCCTCATGTAACTCTCGTCCCTCTGGTGGGACTTAAGAAAATAGTTTTTAAGAAAATGAGACGGGAATTACTGACCACTTTAAAACTTTTTCTCTTTCTTTCTCAGGATATAAAAGTCTCTATGTTTTAAATTAAAAC
This sequence comes from Pterocarya stenoptera, assembly GCA_003123785.1. Taxonomy (NCBI): domain Eukaryota; kingdom Viridiplantae; phylum Streptophyta; class Magnoliopsida; order Fagales; family Juglandaceae; genus Pterocarya; species Pterocarya stenoptera. Next base: position 67,404 of record QEOT01006253.1, read on the forward strand.
ATATTTTATAAATCCAAGAGAGAGTTTTGCAACAAAAATCATTAAGTTAAATTAAAATTCTTTTTTACAAAATTACCCTTTCATATGTTACGTAAAGCTCGCCTAGGCTTTAGTCACTCTTCCCTTGGGCCATGTTTGTACTAACGCTTCATCCTCATTTTATCCTTAGGATAGGAAGGGATATACATAAAAATAAACATGAGTCGAATACTCAGTAAGCATTACTTCATACTGTAAAACTATACTAACATAGATTTTCATTCAAGCATTCATCATTCATACATACTTTACGTAAAACATTCATTTCATTTAAAAACATTATAAGGTTGGGTTTTTCTTCAAAAATGGTTTTCATTTCATAAAGCGTTTCCCACACCTTGTACATCCTTCATAAAAAGCTAAATGATTACACAACATTCAACTTAACTCTTTTCATTTTCATCTGGCCGGTACACACAGTGAGGCCCAGTGTGTTGGGGTTAGCGGTCTTTTGGACCCAAGATTCTACCCCTGACCACAGGTTAGGTATTTCTTTCAGTCAGGGGGTAGCACTGGGTGCACTACCAGTACAACTTACTTAGCATTTCAATATGCCTAGTCCTTTGGTACCATCATTCATTTAGTCATTGTCGTTAAGTATTTTCATATATTAAAACATTCGTTCATTTCAGTTCTTTCTTTTCATTCAATCCTTTCAGTCCTTTCCTTTTCATTTCTTTTCAATCAACAGGTCATTCATTTCATAAACATCATTTAAAAGCATAAGCTTAAACATCATTATTTAAAACATCATTTAATAGCGTCATTTCGTGGCATCATTTAAACATCCTTTCATAGCTTCATTTTAAAACTCATTTCATAGCCTCATTTTAAGACCAGTTCATAGCATCATATAAGTACACTTTCATTGCATTTTTTAAACAACATTTCAACACATCAACTCATTTCATGAAAGTAAGGATAATAACTATTACATATAACATACATTCACATGCATACAATTATTACTTTTGATTGCTTAATAGGGGCTGCCAAAGAAGGTCTTTACTTACATATACCTTCAAACACTTATACATAGCATATTTTTATAAAACATCATTCATTTCATTTTCATAAAACATCATAAAGAAAATATTTCATTTTCATTTCATATTATTTAAAAAACTTTATAAAAGTATGAAAATAATACTTATCTGGACTCTATGCTATACTCATTTCATATAGTCCATTCATTTTCATGTCAGATGACAGCCTACATACATACATAACCTCACATTATTCCTTTCCTCAAGTACATAACTTAAACTTAGAAAATACTTAAACTTCTCTTCACTAAAACTTCCTTCACTTAGACACCCTCTATTATCCAAGTCCATCTTCTATACTTTCCTTTATCACGTTTCATCAATCCCAAGGTCGTAACTTGTGACCCACTTGGGGTTACTTTTCAAACACATAGCCTCCCCCCTACTTCACATTCTTATTCTTCAAAGTGAATCTCCTTGATTCACCTTAAAGACTAAGACACATCATCATCTTCATCACACTCTTCCTACAAAACCATTCATCCCGATGCATAGCTTGAATCAATCAAGCTATACATATCAACCTTAGCCAATACACATATCCATTCCTTCATTCATGTATAACCTAACCAACACTTCACCGTAACCTTAACCATGCATAATACACAACCTTAATCCAACCTTGTGGCTTAAACATCGTGTACTCATGCATAAGACAGATTGCCCATTACATATGGTAAATATGTTCGACACATGTGTCCAACCATTTTACACGTGTACCCTATCCTCTTTTGTCACCTAAGACCAACATATAATCCACTAACGCCCACTTGTGTAAACAAGCTCTATACTCCGATACTAACTTTCAACTCAAACTCAACTAACACCTCATGGTACACAGCACCTCCAAACTACATAACTTATCCTGACACTTCACTCAACCTACATGACATACAACCACACCATGGTTACGGCACATCCCATCACTTCACACAACTTACAACCACTTTCAAACTACACCATGATCACATCACCTCAAATGGCATCCAACAATTATGCAAACTGTGTAGTGATCACATCACTGCGCACAACACCATCACATCACAACTCCACACCTAGTCCTACCACTTCACAACATACTCCCATATCACTAGCTACATCATATGACACAACACCCCGTCACTTCACACTACTTACAGCCACAACACTACACAATGATGCCCATCACTTCAAACTACATGGTCACATCACAAACTATAACACTCAAGCCCAGCACCAGGCCCGTTTTATTTTGGAGTTTATAGATACAAAAAAACTCATTTGAGATTTCAAGTAAATTTTTGGTGTAGGTCCAAATATTTCTAGTTTTTGCATATAGCGAATTTTTGTGGGCTCCCCAATTTAGTTAAATTCATTAAATACTTTTGGATCAGATAGAAAATTTTCTAGGGCTGAGAAATTTGTGGGACAATTTGGAATATTGTAGAGTTTGAATCGAGGCCCAAAATTCAGGAAAAAAGCCCATTTTTATTAATTTTATATACTACCCAAAACCTGGACCCAAATATTTGAAATGGCCTCTGCCCAATCACCCCAGGGCCCACGCCCGTTTGCTGTAAACTGGGAGACCCAACGTGCAATTGGTTTTTTTTTTAAAACTCCCCACCTTGCCCGTCTCTTTCCATTTGTCACTGTAACACCCCGTATTTTAGTTGATTTTAATGAAGGATTATTTTAATTAATTTAATGATTGATTCTCTAGTTTTAGTATTTTGGGAGTTTTAAAATATTATTTTATAATATTTTATTGGGCTTTCTTCTTATTAATTATTATTTCAGATTTAAATTGATCTTTGATTTAAATTGGTTCGTTTATGGGTTTTAAAATTATTGTTGTTTTATTTAAAGC
>QEOT01006253.1:71901-183729 GCA_003123785.1 Pterocarya stenoptera
TTTTTGTGTTGAAGATCATATTCTATGTTGTATTTGTATTTTTATTTGAGGTTGTTTTATGAACAAGAAAATTGTATTATGTTGACATGTGGATTTTCAGTACTCTGATATTGTATTAAACTCTGGTACTTAGTTATTTGACTTTACCGTTCCGCTGCGTATTTTATTGTACACGTGTTGCATCGCACACACTCAGCACATGTCGATGGGGTGCGTGACCGTGTTGTCATCATCCCGGGTGTCTCGATTTCCGTGTGTGTCCGTACATGGAAGTTGGGGGCGCCACAGTCACAACATGCATGTCTTTACCTGTATTTATGCACTTCATGCACATCCCTTTGCACGTACTATCATTCATGCATCTTAGGGCTTTCATAGCTGTAACAGCCCCCCACTGCCAAAACTTCACCACACTGTGAGCCCTCTCCCCCGCTCTAAACCACCGTGTGATAGCTCACTGTCCAGTAGCCACTTCTCTTGGCGTCAACCACGAGACCACTGTGATCGACCCACGCCATCCTAGCACCACCGAAACCCGGTCCTCACCCACTCAAAAACAAAAGCAAACTCCTCCACTGTCGCCCAATAGCTCAGCCCTGAAGCCACAATGAAACAATTGTGAGCCTTCACCACGGACAGTCTAGTGTGATCGAAAGGGGTGGCCATTGTGATCCAAGCCACCATAGCACAGCGTCCACACCAATGGCGCTCCTCCACGCATAACACGGAGCAACCGCTTGCATAAAGGAAATGAACGAGCCTTTATTTTAAGTAAGAAAAATAGAGCATTTGTTCCCCAAACTGAGAGCCCCACCTTGTCACAATTGAGGCCACGACGCCACCTTTAGCAACAATAGAATATGACGAAGAACAAGCCTCCATCACCAAACGATGCCCAAGCCACCGCTCTTTCTCTCGGTAACCCTATCTTCCCCCTCACGACATACTCCTGCTCTCTCAGTCCCCTCTCGCTCATCNTTTATATACTACCCAAAACCTGGGCCCAAATATTTGAAATGGGCTCTGCCCAATCACCCCAGGGCCCATGCCCGTTTGCTGTAAACTGGGAGACCCAACGTGCAATTGGTTTTTTTTTAAAAACTCCCCACCTTGCCCGTCTCTTTCGATTTGTCACAACATGCATGTCTTTACCTGTATTTATGCACTTCATGCACATCCCTTTGCACGTACTATCATTCATGCATCTTAGGGCTTTCATAGCTGTAACAGCCCCCCACTGCCAAAACTTCACCACACTATGAGCCCTCTCCCCCACTCTAAACCACCGTGTGATAGCTCACTGTCCAGTAGCCACTTCTCTTGGCGTCAACCACGAGACCACTGTGATCGACCCACGCCATCCTAGCACCACCGAAACCCGGTCTTCACCCACTCAAAAACAAAAGCAAACTCCTCCACTGTCGCCCAATAGCTCAGCCCTGAAGCCACAATGAAACAATTGTGAGCCTTCACCACGGACAGTCTAGTGTGATCGAAAGGGGTGGTCATTGTGATCCAAGCCACCATAGCACAGCGTCCACACCAATGGCGCTCCTCCACGCATAACACGGAGCAACCGCTTGCATAAAGGAAATGAACGAGCCTTTATTTTAAGTAAGAAAAATAGAGCATTTGTTCCCCAAACTGAGAGCCCCACCTTGTCACAATTGAGGCCACGACGCCACCTTTAGCAACAATAGAATATGACGAAGAACAAGCCTCCATCACCAAACGATGCCCAAGCCACCGCTCTTTCTCTCGGTAACCCTATCTTCCCCCTCACGACATACTCCTGCTCTCTCAGTCCCCTCTCGCTCATCTCTCTCTCTCTGTCTCTTCTCTCTCTCAGTCTGCCATCATTGGGTCAACCACCTCCCACTCGTCCAGCTTCGTCGCGACTGCTTTTCTCGATGATTCCTCCGATGCCCTCTACCCACAATGAAGTGGGGGTGTGTTCAAATAAAATGAAAGTGTTTTCTTCTTTCCTACGGCTTGTACATAAAGTATAGTAAACGGTTTGATATTAAATTATAGAACGGGTGGTTTTGGTGGGACATGATTTTACGATGGGGATTACAGAAAATTTTTTTGTTATTTTATGAGAGTTTTAGCTCACTTTCTATTAGTAAAAAAAGTTTGTGTAGCAGGAAATAGTTATGGAGCTAAATTATATCAATTGGTATTAAAGTTTTTATAATTAGATTTTAGTAGCAAATAATTCAGAGTTTATATGTTAATCAGAGAAATTAAGTGGTTATTAGCGAATTTGAGAAATGAGGATATCTGAGGGTTATGTGAATATTAGATTTTTGGGATAATTGGTTATTTTAGTATTTCAGGTTTGAGTATCGAAATATATGTTCAACTAAAATTTTATGAAAATTACGTGACTATTTTATAGGTGACGATTAATATTCATTCAGCATTGCTGTGGGAAAATTGTGAAATGCTAAAAAGTCCAGGTAAGAAGGGTTCCTATGCTAGACTTTGCACAAAAAGAAAATGAACTAAGGTTGATTTTATGAAAAATTGTACATGATAAATTTTGAAAATAAATGTGAAAACAACCTCAGTTATGTGTTTTGCATTACTCAGAAAATCTATATATAAGAATAAAGTATTTTCTAGCATGACTGTGTAGAAATGAGTTATTTTTGAAATTTTGTTTCTGAACTGTGCAAGAGAGAGCGAATATGAAAATTTGTTCATAAATTATATTTTGTGATCTGATTCTGTTATGTTCTGAAAATGTGCACTCTGATATGATATGATGTGATTTCTAAAATATCTGGCATGACATTGTGTTTCTATTCCGTTATGACCATACCATGGGTGTAAAATTGTTACCTCTGCTCGGGTTGGTACCAAATTTTCTGTTTCGGGTGCACCTACTTTGGTAGCCAAAGTGGTTTTCTACATGATCATTCTTGTGTGCACATTCAAGGGCTCTGAGAATCATAAGGGAAATATTCACATTCAGTTTCTACTCGGTTGGCCGCCAGGGTTCGCACAACCCTACCACAGGTAAACATGGAATTATATTCTAATATGATGTTCTGTTGTGCTATGCCAAATGAAATTTTGATTATGAATATTTTTGAACTTTTGCTCTTTTATTTTTGGTAATGTGTTATGATTTTGATTCTGAAAGCAAACGTTCTGATTTTAGATTTTAAAAGCAAATGTTTTGTTCTGCTTTCTGAATTCTATAAATGCTCATGTTTAGATACTAGTATATGTTATTTGCTTACTGAGTTGTTAATAACTCATCCCTTATCTCCACAATATTTTTTCAGATAATTTTGATGCCTCAGCTAGAAGTCAAGAGTATGAAGTGTTAGCAAGGTTTGATGGTCTTAGAGGAATAAGTGTCAAAGGGTACAAATATTTGTTGGAGAGTTTTATCTAGTAGATTTATTATTTTTATGTCATTTTGGTATGTTGAGTCATGGATAATTTATTTCATTGAGGTATTTCTCTAGTGTCTCCAGTCTTGGTAGAGGAACATATATTTTTGGTTTTGAATAAATGAGTTTATATTTTATGGAAAATTTGGAGTTTATAAATATGTTATGGGAGATGGTTTTTAGGCTACAAGAGCTAACTCTTCAGACCTCCGGGACCAAAGCATTGCACAAACTACTCCACAACTACATAACCATCCAACACTTCACAACATCATTGTACACTACATAACAGCTCCATCACTTCACACTACACGACTTCACACTTCACAACCACATCACAGTCCACAACACAACTTCACAATAAAATAACTATCGAGAGAAAGGGAAAGAGGTTTTACCATGCGTCAGGGTTGAGACGTCGCGTTGCTTGCTATCCAGCATGGTCTCGTGGTGTCAAAAGCCACTGCTTTGGGCTGGGGTTGGCTGTGCACGGTGGTGGAATGAGAGAGGGGGCTGAGATAGGGTTTCATGGGGCTTTGTGGTGGTGGTAGGAGGTGGAGAGGGGTGGTCCTTGGTGGCTGGTCTTGTATGGTGGTGGGGGTGTGCGTGGGTGCTTGAGGTTGGAGGGGACAAGAGAGGGAGGCAAGGCCTCAGCTGGCTGGGCACGGTGGCGCTCGGGCTGAGTCATGGGGCTGACCCTGGGTGGTTGTGGGTGGCAACAGTCGTGGCTGGAGGCATCGCACTACAGTAGCACCAAATCGCGTCGGATTATTGAGGGAGAGAGAGGCGTAGGCCTGCTGGGCCGGTGGATCTAGGGAGAGGAGGTGGCTTTCGGTGGGGCATGGTGGCTCTTTGGGGTTCGACGCTACGACCTAGGCAGAGCTACAGTTGTGATGGGGAACCCGAGGGAGAGAAGAGAGATCGGGAGGTAGAGGAAGGGCTAAGGCATGAGGGTGGAGCCATGAGGGAGGGGTGGTCGGCGAGGCTCATTGGCGCGCTCTTGGGATTCTCACAGTGGCGTTGTGGTGAGGAATTGAGGGAGAAGAGAGGGAAGGCTGTGGGTTTCGGCCTAGTTGTGGGGAGAGAGAGAGAGAGAGAGGCCTTGGGGGAGGTTGGAGGTGGGGAAGGTCACCAGTGACGTTTTAGGGGTGCCAACGGTGGTGGCGCGGCTAGGTTGCCACGGCTGCGGGAGGGGAGGAGAGAGAGGGAGAGAGGGAAATGGGGAAAACGTTAGGTTTTTTTGGATTAAATCGCAACTCTTCATCTAAGGGTCCCCAAATTTGATATGACGATGGAGATTTAAACACTTAAAATAACTAACTAAATAATAGGAATTAAAATAGAAATACAATAAAACTAATTTAAAAATCAACTTTAAATTCTAAAAATAATAATCATTCATCATAAAATAAAATGATGAGTTTCATAAATATTTCTAAGAGAAATAAATCCATTTAGATTGCAATACCTAGGCCTTGAAATCCAAGCCCACGATCGTATCCATTTTCAATCACTAGGCTTACATTTTAGAGTTCTATTCGCTTTAAAATTTCGTAAGCTGCTGCCTTCTTTATTTATTTATTTTTTATGGTTTACTTTAATAGATTTTGATATAATTATATTGTCTAGTGTTATATTTTAGAGTTAGACCTGAATAGTAAATGAGTTAGAATTTAATACTCTAATTAGAGATTAAGTTGGATATTGAGGAATTTGGGAAGTGATGATATTTTTAGGAATTGAGAATCTAGGTTTTTTAGGAGTTAAAATAGGTTATTTTAGCATCTTAGGCTTAAATATTGAAATACGTGTTTGATTGAAAATTTATAGGAATTACGTGATTATTTTATAGGTGACGATTAATATTTGTTCAACATTGTTAAAGAAATTTTCGAAAGGCTAAGAAGTCCAGGTAAGTGGGGTTCCTATACTAATCTTTATATAAAAAGAAAATGAAACGAGGTTGATATTTTTTAAAATATGCATGTTTGTCTTGAAAAGAAATGTGAAACAACCTCAGTTATTTATTTTGCATTTACGCATGAAATTTCTATAAGAATGAAGTACTTTTTTTCATGACTGGTGTAGACATGAGCTGATTTTAGCATTCTATTTCTGATCTGTGAAAAAGAGTGAATATGATATCCAAAACGTTTTGCTTTGATTAAATGACGAAATTTTGTTTATGTTATTTTTGAAAATGTGAAATGATCTGAAACTATTCAGTACTTTGTTTTGATATGATGTGACATATGAAAAACCCTTGGCATGAATTTATGATTCTGTATCTGAATATAATTTGGTTTCCATGATGTTCTGTTCTGTTTCTATTAAAGCCCTGCCACGGGTATAATGGTGGTTTATAACCCTGCCACGGGAGTGAAATATGGTATACGGCCCAGCCACGAGTATAATGGTGGTTTATAATCCTACCACATGGGTGAAACATGGTATACAACCCAGCTGCGGGAATAATGGTGGTTTATAATCCTACCACGGGGGTGAAACATGGCATACAGCCCAGCCGCAGGTATAATAGTGGTTTATAACCCTACCACTGGAGTTAAACATGGTATGCTCCGATATGATATGAAGATGATGTCTTAGTTTATAATATGCCGAAGGAATTTTTTTTTTTAATAAGAAAGTTTCGCTCTAATGTTTTGTACCAAGTTTTGTTTCTGCATTCTGAAAAAAAAAAGTAAATGTTTTGTTCTGCATTTTCAAACTCTGTAAATGCTCATATTTACATACTAGTAGATGTACTTTGCTTAGTGAGCTGTTAATGACTCACCCCCTTATCTCCATAATATTTTCAAATGATTTTGATGGTTCAACTGAGGATCAAGATTATGAGGCTTTGGGTGAGATGATTTTAAGTATAGTGGATTAAGTATAGAAAGTTTTTATGAGTATTGGCGATTTTTGTTAAGAAATTATTTTGTGTTCTGACGACTTGGCATTTTGAAAAATTGGTTATATTGAGAAAATTAGTTTTAATCGAAATTTCTATATGATATCGGGAATTTGAAGACTACAATTATTTTGTTGAAATGTGAGTTTAAGTGATAAGAAATAATTCTCCGACCCCAGTGGGACCGGGGTGTTACATAGATAATAGTGCTTTTAATATAAAATGAAATGAGGAATATTCAATAATATTCTTAAAGAAATAAAATCATTTAAATAAAATTATTTTCTAAAAATATATTATTTTCGGGGCTTCACAATATAAAAAAGGCTTACTTGAAAATTAGGCTTGGTTCAATAATATCAAAAATACCCCTCTAAAAAATAATTTTGGACATTTAAAATATTTCAAAGACTTTAAAACACTGGGCTCCATTTAAAATTCATCTACTAAATTTAAAATATGACTTCAAGGTTTAAAACGCATAGATGAGACTCGTGACCAATTGAGAGAAAAATAAGCAGTTCATCACAGCTCACGTGTGAGCCAAACTCTCATTCAATGAGTGAGCCTAATACGTGGAATATTTAATTAAATAGGCAGAGTGTAAAGTCAGAGTACGAACTCAAGACTTCTGCTCTAATACCACGTAAAATTACCATTTATCTCAAAAATTTAAATTGATGAGAAGATATAGATTTTATTTTATATCTTAAACAACTTATGACTACCTTATTATCTGTTGGCTGCATGACTACTAACTACACTACAGTAATAATTTCAAAGACTTGGATTAATGACAATTAACCATGGAATATTAAGTATCAATATTTAGTTATATCCCATGTGAGAAAACAGTACAGCGATCAAGACTAACACTACTAAAGATGTGATATCTTATGCTCGTAAGGATAGGTAGTCATGTATGAGATTTCATATTGCTTGTGAATGAGAAGTTTTTGTTCTTCATAATATTTCAATAAAGTTCCAATTATAACATTAACTAGTCTTTTTGAAATATAGGCAATGTAACTTACTCATTTCATTGGGGGGCTACAAATGATATTAGAGCATATTCCAATAAAAAAATGTGAATTGAGCTTTGCGGGGAGATGGTGTATGGAATCCATTGTTTCACTGAAGTAATTTGTAATATAGGCCATGTGACTCTTTTGTTCGATACGAAAGTTTCTGGACAAGGACATCACTGACTAGAAAAAAACAGGACATCCCAGACTACACAGTCAAGGTGGATAACATTAACACATACAATATGTAAGCAATTACATCAAGCGGGAAAGGGAAAGATTGCCAGCTAGCCAGAGGTCAAGAACACAGATAAGGGATGGGTGTAGTAGAGGCCACTAAAGGGTTTTGCTGGAGATATGAGGATCGAGGAGCTTTGGGGCCAGAAAGGGAAGGCTGCCCAAAGCATATCCATTTGCTCTGATCTTCAGCTTAACTGAAACAGAACTTACAGCATTAATGGAGATTTGTTACACCATAAATGAAAAATGGAGGTTCTGCATACTTGCATGCTTCGTAGGGTCCATCATCCTGATTTACTGTCTGAATCATGACCAAGACGTCGTAAACCTTTGGTCTCGGGGAACACAGCCATATCCACGACATCATCCAATGACTCAGAGCAGCATTCAGCAGCTGACATGGCTTTCGCTGCTTCCGGAAACATTGCCATAACCATGACATCGTCCAACGACTCGTATCAACATCCAGCAGCTGACATGCAGTTCTTGCAACCATCGAACATAACAGAAAATGGAACAAACGTAAACGAGAAGGAAGGTGGCTGCAATATCTTTGATGGTAAATGGACTTATGACCCAACGACAAGTCCTCTGTATCATGGATAGCATTGTCCATTTCTTAGTGACAAAGTTAGTTGCCAAAGCAATGGCAGACCAGATTTTGAATACGAAAATTGGAGCTGGGAAGCCAAGAGGTGTCAGATTCCTAGGTAATAAGTTAAAAGCTTGCCAACACACACACATATATACAAATATATACACACATATATACACATATATACAAATATATACATACATATATATATATATATATTACATCCATTTTTTACATGGCTGGATTTCCCAGGTTTAATGGTACATATATGTTAGAGAGACTTCAAGGGAAGAGATTGATTATAATTGGGGATTCCATCAACAGAAATCAATATGAGTCTCTTGTTTGTCTTCTTTTCTCTGCTATTCCTTCCTCGCAAGCCGATGTTTATATGGAAGGACGCTCCAGGTTCTTTAGAGCGAAGGTAAGAGAGAACGGTACTTTCTTATGCATTTCAGCCGCACCACGGTTGATTTTATTTCTTCATTGAAGTGACTATAAGCCTCACTATAATTGCCAACGACCTTAACAACATTAATACAATTGTTCTGTGGAGTTCTATTGGAGCCCTTTTCTAGTGCAATTGAAACCAGAGCAAGAACTTGGTGGCCGAATTCTAAGGCTAGACAAACTTTCTGACTGGGAAAGGAGCTGTCGTGGTGCTAATATTATGCTATTTAACAGTGGTCATTGGTGGCTTCATCGTGGGAGTTTGAAAAAGTAAGCTTTCTAGGTAATGTTTGTTGTCATTTTGCGACGTACGTACATAAATTGTGAAATCACAATTATCTCAAAAGCTTTAGTTAATTGGAATAATTAGATTTTATTATTTATTTTATATGTTAACATTCCCTCATGTGTTAGTCGGACTCTCTTTCATTAAATTGGCCCAATCCGTGAGATATTTAATTAAAAGAGATAGAATGTAAAGTCAAGATTCAAATTAATCTGGATCTCTGCTCTGATATCATGTAAAATCATCACTTATCCTAAAAACTTTAACTAATGAGAATAAGTAGATTCTATTATTTATTTTATATTTTAACATAAATTGGATCCTAGATATTGCAAATGAAATTTATATCTAATACGAAAGACCTGCAGATGGGACTTGTTTCAGTATAAAGGAGAGGTGGTGGAGGAGATGGAGATCCGATCAGCATTTGGGAAGGCAATGAGGACCTGGTCTCGTTGGATTGATCGCAATGTAGACATGACCACTACAAAGGTTTTTTTCCGAAGCTGGTCACCAACACACCATGGGAAGGAATGGTGCTACAATCAAACCCAACCCATCAAGGATGAGTCCTATATAGCGAAAGTTCCCAATCCATTTGAAGAGGTCATTGAGAAGACAATTGGACGCATGAGGACACCGGTGAGGTATATGAACATCACAAAGCTAACTCAGTATCGAAAAGATGCGCATCCGTGACGCCGGACAGGATAGCTGTAGGCTAGTTCCAACAGATGATTCACAGGAGAAAATTCGCCCAAAACAGAGAGAAAAGTCTCTAGGGTTTAACGGAATATTATAAAATCCAACAAAATCCCGAAATCAGTCCACAAGCTGGACTGTTATAGCCAAAAATCGTGTTTATCCGAATTTTGCCAAAAATAGCAAAATCTCAGAAATCATTCTAAATTGAAATTCAAAATAAAATAAGCAATCTGCAAAAAATCGGGCCCAAATCGGATTTAAAACGACTTCCTAATTGACAAGCGAAAAATTACCATAAATAGTAAAAAATAACTAAAACTAGTGATTCCGAGGGAAAAACAGCAGAATTTGAGGTTGAAAAAAGTCACATAGAGCCATGCTCAATGTGAACAGTGTGCGCGTCGAAAAGAGCTTTCCGAATTGGGGTCTTATGTGCGATTCCGACACCCGTAGCCAAAGTTATGGCCAAAAGACTGAAACACACTCAAAACGGCCCCAATGAGGGACATCACAATCAATTCCTGCCTTTGCGCTGATCTGCCAACTCATGGTATCTCAGCGCCATCAAGGTGCAATCTGACAGCTCAGCATCATCTGTCTCGGATCCCCCTGCATCAATCCGTCAGTTTACACAATAAGACAAGGGAAGCATCTTACGGCAATGCAACGAAGACAACCAAAGTCCTTTGGCACTGATTGCAACCACTGGTGTTTGCCTGGAGTGCCGGATACATGGAACAGACTATTGTATGCATCTTTGGTCATGGACATTCTCCTGTGACAGTTTTACTTTTTAACATGATCTGTAACACCCTGTTCCCAAATGGGTCGGAGAGTTACTCCCAATAACTTTTTTTTTTTTAAATAGCCAAGGTCTGTATTGATATCTCTTAAACAAGAGTCTGAATACAGAGAGGTAATGAAACAAAAGAAGTGGTACAACCATTGATGCGTAAAGCATCCTTGCTTAAGGCATGAGCAACATAATTATTTGCTCTAACAGTATTGCTGACCAAATTGTGAAAGAGTCAAGAATCATCCTTGTGTCTTCCATAAGCTTTTCTTCATAAGTGATTGAGTCTTTTGGTGCATTAAGGCCAGTGACAACCTGCATGGAATCTCCTTCCATAATGATGTCCTTGAATCTCGAGGACTTGTAGAAAATTGCTGCCTGAAAAGCAGCATAGGCCTCTGCTGTTAGTGGGTCAGGGAAGAGATCCTGCTTCATCTTGAGGGTGCCTTGAACTTTACCCTGCAAATCTCTAACAACTGCTCCAACTCCTACTTGGCATGAAACTTTGTCTATTGATGCATCCCAATTCACTTTTAGCTTGTCTTTGGATGGTGCTTCCCATTTGGTTTCTTGTTGGCAAGAGATTGGTTGATTCCTTTTTTGTTGTTCAATCTAATGTAGCTCCTCCACCAAGTGTCTTGCTTGCTAACTAATATTTGTGGGATGGGAAAAAAAACCCTTGAAAATCCATTCATTCCTCCTTTTCCAAATGAACCACGATGTTATGCCAAAATATAAAAGGTCCTCACGTTCCAGATCTTCAACAAAACCATCCACTAAATCTGTAAAGTTGTGATAAGTGGGGCTTGTTTTCTGTAATTTTCCGGTACTTTGAGCCCAAGTGTCTTTAGCCGAGTGGCATTCCCACAAGATGTGTTCAGGAGTTTCAAGTTATTGCTTGCAGATTGGGCATGTAGGATCTTTAGTGATTTTCCTTTTCACCAGGTTGGCTCGGGTAGATAAGGAGTTTAAGCAAGCTCTCCATAGGAAAGATTTAGCAGCATTAGGAATGCTCAGATGCCAAATCTTTGTCCATGGAGCCTGAGTTGTTTGGGGATTGGATGATTGAGCTTTCTTCTAGTTTGTCTAGCTTTGTCAATAGGTGGTAGGCACTTTCAACACCGAAAATGCCTAAGGTTGTGCATCTCCATTGCAGTTTATCTGGGCTGGGGTAAGGACTGAGAGGTATTGCTTTGATAAGGTCAGCTTCCTCTTTCTTAATAAGATTGAGATCAGGTCCTCTTTCCATTGGTTTGTTGCTTTGTCAATGCGAAATGAGACTACGGTGTCTGCGTGAATGAATCTGAGAGAGTCTAGCATGTAAATATTCTGTCTGCTGGGAAGCCATTTATCCTTCCAAATGCTAGTGGATCCTCCATCCCCTATTCACCATATTAAACCCTCATTTAGCAATGGTCTAGATGCCAGAATGCTTTGCCAAAGGAAAGATGTGTTCTGGCTTGGTGAGGCAGTGAGGAAGTCTTTGCTAGGATAATACTTTTCTTTTAGCACTTGGGATGCGAGAGAGTTAAGGTTAGAGATTAGCCTCCAACCTTGTTTTGCTAGAAAGACTTGATTAAAATTTTCAAAGTCTCTTAAAACTCACATTTCATCAATATATTCACAGACTCCAAAGTATAAAGTCATCAGAATACTACAAAATCTCTTAATAAAATCTGC
The DNA here is from genome assembly GCA_003123785.1 of Pterocarya stenoptera. NCBI lineage: Eukaryota > Viridiplantae > Streptophyta > Magnoliopsida > Fagales > Juglandaceae > Pterocarya > Pterocarya stenoptera. The sequence goes on from QEOT01006253.1 coordinate 83,997, forward strand.
CAATTCTAAGAAATCTTCTTATGAGTAATCCACAATGCTTAAATAATCATCTCACCCATGTTCCATTGTCCTGATCCTTAGCTGAACTATTCAAAACCATCTGAAAAATATTTGGAGATAAGGGATGATTTATCAATAACTCAGTAAGTAAAGAACATATACTAGTGTGTAAATATGAGCATTTACAGAGATCAGAATGCAGAACAAAACATTTCCATTTTTCAAAGTGCGAAAGCAGAACATGTTATCAAAATATCAAAGTGAAGATTCAAAAAATAATTTCATTTTAGAAATATCCTTTGGCATAGCATAAATGATCATCAGAACAGAGGCCATGTAAAACCCCCGCGGTAGGGTTATGCATTTGCGGATAGTCAAGTAGAATATACATCACTATAAATATCAAACGATTGAACTTAGAATAGAAAACCACTATTATATCCCGTGGCGGGCCAGAGGTCACTATTGTATTCCGTGATAGGGCCAGATGTCACTATTGTATCCCGTGACAGGGCCAGATGTCACTATTATATCCCATGATAGGGCTAGAGGTTACTATTATCTCCCGTGACAAGGCCACACATCAGAACAAAACAGAATTAGAATCACATCAGAATCAAAGTTAGAGTCAGAACAGAATCAAAACATCATGCCAAACGTTTTTCAGATGCCAAATCATTCCAAAACAGAGTACTGAACAAATTCAGATCACTTCACATTTTTCAAAACAGATTCAGAATATCTTCACGTCACATGCAAAAACTCTAAAATCTCATATTCGCTCATATTTTTCTCAATTCAAAAACAGAATGCCAAAATTAAGCTTATGTCTACACCAGTCATGACAAAAATGCTTTCTCTTTTATCAGAGTTCAATGAGTAATGGCGAACAAATAACTGAGGTTATTTTTACATTTCTTTTCAAAACATATAATGCACATTTTTATAAATCAACCTCAGTTTATTTTTATTTTATGCAACATCTAGCATAGGAATCCCGCTTACCTGAACTTCTTAACTTTTCATAATTTTTCTCAAAAATGCCAAACAACTATTACTCGTCACTTATAAAATAATCACGTAATTCTCGTAAATTTCAATTGAACATGTATTCCGATATTCCAACTTGAAATACTAAATTAAACTATTGTAATTCCTCGAAACCTAAAACTTCTCATAACTCTAAAATATCAATAATTCTAAAATACATCCATTTTCACTGAATGTCTCAGACTAAAACATAAACTCTAGATTCTTTAAAACGTTAATACCAACTAATATAATTTTTGAAAACGATAGTGGCCCATGCCTACTTAATTCACTCGTTCAAGATACATTTGGACTAAAAGGTTAAAACTATAATTAATTATCCATTCTTTACCATATGTAAGTATTCAGGAGCAACTAAAATGTTATTACTATACAAGAAACAAGGCAGCTACATTGTGGGTGGAGGGCAGCGAAGGACTTACTAAGAGAAACTTCGAACAGCAGCAAGCGGCTGGGCGCGACAGCTAGGGTGGTTACACCAGTGTGATAGACGGCTAAGCAATGAGAGAGGGGGGGTGATAAGCGAGAGAGAGAGAAATGGAGAAGGTGTTGATGGCTCACTGTGAGAAGGATGATGGACCTAGGGTGGCACAAGCAGCTGCTTCAGTGGAGGTAGAAGCGAGGTGGAGGGCTAGAGACGTCGTTGGCTACTATGACTTGAGGATCAGGTGCAATGGATCACTTTGTTTTGGGCTGTTTAAAACAGGGGACGACGGTTAGCTGCTTTCAGCGAGATGGGGGAGGGGTGGGGTAATGGTCTTCCTAAGTTATGAACTCAAAACTACGCAGGATCAAGAGCAATAAAGAAATACACAAAGAACCCAGAAAGAACACAAGATCAAAACCAAGAAATCGACATTTGATTCCTTGAGAGAGATTTTTGAGTAATCTCCAAACTCCTTTAAAACAATCAAATTCACACTTAATAGTTTTCAGATGCCTTTCGTATACAAGCATCTGTTATTTATACTAATGCTACATTGTGAAATGTAGTCGTTTAATACAACTAACCAACTGAAAGAAACGATTATTTACAATTGCCAAAACACACCGTATCACTTAAGCTGAACGCAGTGTTTTAATCTTCAATAACCGTTAGGTTTCAAATAGCCATTATTTCCTCGAATAGCTATTAAAGCTCACTACTGCTTCTCACTTGCTACTACTTCCTAATGCTTCTTTAGAAAATCACCCAAGACCAATCTTCTACAAATCATTCTAAAAAGGATCCATTACATTCCCCCTCCCTTAAGACTCTTGTCCACAAGAGGTTGTTAGAATTTTTCCACTTTAGAGAACCTTACCCATTAGGTGTGGATAAAGCCTTCTTAGCCACAAGGATTCCCAAGAATTGTCCTCCACAGGAGTTCCCAGCCACTTGATAAGAACCTCAGTAATGGACTAATTAACTTGTTTCCGCATCTTTCTCTCTAAAATTAACTCAAGCTCTAGCTGAATCTGACCATATGCATCTGTTGGGGGAAGTGTTGGCAGTGGTGAAATGCCTTGACCGAGCTTCTTTTTTAAACATGACACATGGAACATAGGATGTATGGAAGAAGAAGATGGCAACGGTAACTTATAAGCAACAGACCATATCTTTTGCAAAACTAGAAAAGGTCCATAAAATCGAGGAGCAAGTTTCATATTATGCCTCAAAGATATTGACTTTTGTCTATAAGGCTGTAACCTCAAAAACACCCAGTCACCAACTTGAAAGCTCCTCTCAGACCTTCTCTTGTCAGCATAGAACTTCATTCTATGTTGAGTCTTATGGATGTTTTTTTTTAACAAGGATAAAATCTGCTCTGTAGACTTCAGTTGGAGATCCACAGCTTGATTAAGAGAAGTACAAGGCACATATGACAGCAACTTGGGTGGAGGATATCCATAAAGAGCTTCAATGGAGTAATGGCTGTAGAGGAATGAGCTGTAGTGTTATAACTCCACTCAGCCATTGTTAACCATGTAGACCATTCTTTAGGCTTCTGTCCAGCATAACATCTTAGATAAGTTTCCAAGCTTTTATTCAATGCCTTAGTTTGTCCATCTGATTTTGGATGGTAGGCTGAACTAAAATCTAATGAAGTACCCTGTAAAAGAAACATAAAGGAGCTGGTAAAAACTGGATCTCTATCAGAAACTATGGATTAAGGCAATCCATGGAGTTTAAAGACACCAGAAAAGAAATATTGTGCAACCTTAGTGGCTGTGTAAGGATGTGATAAAGGAAAAAAGTGAGCAAATTTTGTCAACCTGTCAACAACAACAAACACCACAAAATAGCCATTAGAGGATGGCAACTTTTCCACAAAATCCATGGAGATATCATGTCAAGGAATATCTGGAACAGGTAATGGTTGTAGTAGGCTAGGATATTGCACATGTTCATGTTTATTAACTTGGCAAATTTCACACTCTTGCACCAGTTTCTTAACATCATGCCTCATGCCCTCCCAAAAGAAGTCCAATCTAGCCTTTTTAAGAGTTCTGTGATAGCCTACATGCCTTGCTTGAGGATTATTATGGATGAACTGTAAAAAAATTTCCTGGAAAGGTGAGGATGGTATCAGAACCAACCTTTCCTTCTTTAACAGTAAACCTTGCTGCAAAGAGTAGTGTTTAGGACCCTCTTGTCCTTGTTGCAACTTAGATAGGATCTCAGAGGTCTTGGGGTAGAAAGAGTAACTATTCTTGAGTTCCTCTATCCACAAAGGGGTAGGGAAGGATATTAGAGCAACCGTAGTTGATTCTTCTTCATTTCTTCTAGAAAATGCATCAGCTACAACATTTTCTTTGCCTTTCTTATAAACTATTGTAAAATCATATCCAATCAACTTAGAAACCCATTTGTACTGTGCCTCAGTCCCCACCTTTTGATCAATCAAATACTTTAAGGCCTGCTGGTCAATCTTCACCTTAAAGGTATGGCCAAGCAGGTAAGGCCTCCATCGGGATACTGCAGAGACAAGAGCCAACAACTCTTTCTCATAAGTGGATAGCAACAAGGCTTTACCCTTCAAAGCTTTACTATAGAAGGCAATTGGGTGGCCCTCTTGCATAAGAACAGCTCCCAACCCAATGCCTGAAGCATCACATTCAATAATGAATGTCTTTGAGAAATCTGGTAAATTTAAAACTAGAGGATTGTTGACAGCCTTTTTCAAAGGTTCAAAGGCACTTGCAGCTGATTCATTCCAGTGAAATGAGTTCTTTTTTAACAAGTCAGTCAATGGGGCTACGATGGATCCATAATGCCTTATGAATTTTCTGTAATAGCCAGTAAGGCCCAAAAAACATCTCAAAGATTTTAAGGTTTTAAGGCTAAGCCACTGCACCATGGCCAAGGTCTTGGAAGGATCTACTTGAACTCCCTTCCCTGAGATAATGTGGCCCAAATACTCGATCATAGCCCCAAACTTACATTTTGACATCTTAGCAAACAAAGTGTGTTGTTCCATTGTTTGCAAAACAGATTTCAAATCTTGAGCATTCTCTTGTATATTTCTGCTATAGACCAATATATCATCGAAAAAAACTAACACAAACCTCATCAAAAAGGGTTTGAATATGTCATTCATTAATCCTTGGAAGGTTGATGGTGCATTGGTAAGCCCAAAAGGCATTACCAAGAACTCATAGTGTCCCTCATGAGTTCTAAAGGCTGTTTTGGGAATGTCTTGCTCTCTAACTCGAATTTGATGATATCCAGTCCTCAAATCTAACTTAGAAAATACTTGTGCACCAAAAAACTCATCTAACAACTCATCAATGATAGGTATAAGGAATTTTTCTTTAATAGTTTCTTGATTAAGTGCATGGTAATCAATACACATTCTCAAAGTTCCATCTAATTTTTTTACTAGTAATACAGGTGATGAAAAGGGACTTTGGCTGGGTCTCACTACCCTAGAAGCCAATAGATCTTGCACAATCTTCTCAATTTCTACCTTCTAGTAATGGGGATACCTATATGGCCTAATAGAAACAGGGTTTGCCCCCTTTTTAAGATTAATAGGATGGTCAAAAGCCCCAATTAGCTGGCAAGCCAACAGGTTTTGTAAAAACCCTTGGATATTCATTCAACAATTCAGTAATGACCCCTGGAACATACTCGGGTGCTGCTCTCTGATCTATAGCCATTAGTTGTAGGAACCACCCTTGGCCATTAACAAAATCAGGCTTAAGCCATTTGTCCCCCATCAGCACATCAACAGTGCCAGTGCTAATTCCCTGCAACACTATATCATCCTTTCCCAACCTAAAACCCATTGACATCTTAGTGAAGTCCCAGTGAATAGGCTCCAAAGTTTTGAGCCACTGCATGCCAAGGACAATGTCGTAGTCTCCCAATGATAGCACATGACATGGGACAAAAAACTTAGACCCTTGGATCCTAATTACTTCTTCACCTCTTCCTCGACTCAATGCCTTGGCCCCATCAGCAACTCTGACCTACAAGCTTGTATCGCTTTCAATCCTCAACTTAGCTTCTTGAACCACTAGTGAATCCAGGAAGTTCTAAGTACTTCCTAAATCCACTAAAAGTTCAACAGCACAGGCCCCAATTCTCCCATGTAATCGCATTGCATTGCTGGTAGAACAGCCTGAGATAGCATTAGTGTATCCTCTACACCCTCCTCCCCTTCTTCTTGGGCAACAACATGTCCATCTTCATCGCCCAAACATAATTCATCTTCATTTATCATAGAGGAATCTGAAATCTTTTGACCAACTTGCAACAGGTAGACATTAAGGCTCTTACATTTGTGAGTGGGATTCCACTTTTCATCATAGTGATAGCAAAGTCCTCTCCTCCTTTTCTCATCCATCTAAGAAGAGAACACTTTCTTGACTGGTATAGGATTTCTCTGAACTACAGCACTATCCACAGCTTTTACTTGTTGATTTTTGTCACCACTTAACCCATTACTTCTCCAAGATTTCCTAGAAGCCCATAAGTATTCTTCTTAAATCTTTGCAAGCCCAAAGGCTGCATCCAAATTGATAGGATTGAGCATTCGAACAGGCAATCGAATCTCATCCTTCAATCCACTCATACAACAGCTCAATTTAAGCCTTTTTGACAATCCCTTGAGCCTATTGGATAAGGACTCAAACTGTGCTTTATAACTAGCCACAGTGGAAGTTTGTTTTAGACAAGTCAAGGCCTCCATGGGATTGTCATAAGCTGTAGGCCCAAACCTTACTAGGAGGGCCATCACAAATGAATCCCAACTATTGAAAATGCCACCATCAGCAGCATCTTGATACCACATGAGGGCCTCACCCTCCATATGATAAGAGGCCATAAGAAGTCTCTGATTCAAGGAAATTTGGTGGAATTCGAAATACTAAGTTTCCTTGAACACCCAAGTAGAAGGATTGGTTCCCTCAAAGTGAGGGAAGTCCAATCTGACTCCCCGAGGCCAGGAACCCTTGGCATTAAAATTTAGTGGCATACCAAAGGTTTCATCTTCAGGGGTCACACCCCCCAAAGAACCAGAATTATGTTGTTGAGTTTCAATAAAGATTGCAGCATATCAGTTAACTGGTCTAACCTACATGTAATCCCTAAGATTGCAGCATGATGCTCCTCTAGTTGCTTATGCATCCCTTCTTGTTGCCGTAAGGACTCTTCTTGTTGTGCCTTCATTGTTGCCGCTACTGTTGCTCGTGTATTATTTGCCATGAGAGGATCGCCCAACTGATACCACTTGTAATGGTCTTCCTAAGTTATGAACTCAAAACTGCGCAGGATCAAGAGCGATAAAGAAATACACAAAGAACCCAGAAATCCAGAAAGAACACAAGATCAAAACCAAGAAATCAACATTTTATTCCTTGAGAGAAACTTTTGAGTAATCTCCAAACTCCTTAGAAACAATCGAATTCACACTAACCAACTGAAAGAAACGGTTATTTACAATTGCCAAAACGCACCGTATCACTTAACCTCAACGCAGCGTTTTAATCTTCAATAGCCGTTAGGCTTCAAATAGTCGTTATTGCCTCGAATAGCCGTTAAGCTCACTACTGCTTCTCACTTGCTGCTGCTTCCTAATGCTTCTTTAGAAAATCACCCAAGACCAATCTTCTAAAAAAGATCCATTACAGGTGGTGGCATTGGTGGCTTCTGTCATGTGAGGGAAGTCTCGTCTTGATGCTTGGGGTTGTGTGCCATGAGGTGGAAAGGTGGTGCACGGCTAGGTGGGCTTGGGAGATGGAGACTAGGCAGTTTCCATTCAGGGCTAGTGTCTTCCGTCGTGCAAGGGCTAGTTGTGTGGGTTGCGGCGTGGAAGAGTTGGAAATGGGACTGCCTGTCGATGGTGGTTGTGCGGTTTCTTATGGGGCTTGGGCAATGCTTGGCGAATCTCGCCGTGCAGGAGAGAACTCGATAGTGTGGAGATCGATCAAGGTTGGCGTCGAACGAGGAGAGGCTGGGTGATTCTTGTGGCTGGTTGCAGCAACTGTAAATAGGTAGTTTCCAAAGGCATGAGATATATGTGTATATTTATATGGTGATATGAAAACCCTAGAAAGAAAAGGGGTAGACGTGCATGGGTAGTGGCATGCGTAGAGGGGAGTTGGAGATTTGTATTAAAAAAATGAGGGATTTTCGGGATGGTGAGGAACTACTGGAAAAAGAAATATGTTGAGCATTTTAAAATGGTGCGCTTTGCACCAAATTAGGCTGGGTTCGGCCCTGGGTCATGGTGTTACATGATCTGCCTCTTTGGTTTACATAAAACATAAATTCAAAATGTTGCCCAATCGATAATGAGGTTTGGTGAGAATTTAGATCAAGAACTTCATTCTATTTTATTATGATAATTAAATTTAATTGTTTTTATACATTAGTTTTTTAGAGATGAAATTTACTTATCAAATTTTTGAATTCGAGATTTTTTAATTTATCATTTTCAATTAACCATATATATATCATGACTTGTCCATTTAATATTTCATTAGTCGAGGGTAAAAAGGATTTCATTACCTTATGTTTTTATAACCTATCTTTGCATGAGTTATTGTCCCAACTCTTGTTAACAAATTTCTATGAGCAATTAATGCATCTAAAAAATTTATTTTTATTTAACTGTTTCATTGGGAGTATTATTTTGTTAGCACCTTTAATTCGGAAAACAAATTCCAAACCATCAATGCAATAATTTCATCATGGTTTATAAGAAAGTAGGCTATTAATTAGAAGTAGTACTTCTAAATAGTGAGACAACGTTTTTCTGAAATCGTCGTCCTTTCAAAAAAATAAGCCCTTCCATGAATTTTTTACACAATAGAGCTTATGGCATTACTTTATTTGTTTTTAACACGCAGTCTATTTCTTAAATATTTGAAACTCTTTGCACAAGCCTAGGTCGTCCTTGAATTACTTTTGGGAAATGACATGAAGGAAAACCACTACATTTGTAACCTTTTTAGAGTTGGACTTTGTGGAAAATTTTATTATTTTATTTATGTGTATGTTGTAATATCCCTTTGGAATGCCCAAATGACATGACCTATACTCCAAAAGGACTAGTCATTGATATAATTGGAGTCCCATTAGAACCTTAGAAAGAGCAAAAACTTCTCATTTTCAAGCAATGTGAGATCTTATACACTACCTACCCTTATTCTTATCGTATTCCCGACGTCTTCATCGGGTAAGTTTGCTGTAGGTGGCACGGCTCAAGTCCCATAGTTTTGGTTGGGATAGGCTCTGATACCATTTGTAATTCCCCAATGGAAGGCCCAAACCACATGACCTATTCTCCAAAAGGGCTAATTAATGATACAATTGGAGCTCCATTGGAACTTTATAAAGAGCAAGAACTTCTCATTCTCAAATAATGTGAGATCTTAAACACTACCTACCCTTATCCTTATTATATGGGGTATCACATATGTACTTTTCTACTTATCTTATTAATTCAAACTCCTTGTCCAACTTGATGAAATCTTTGGGGACTTAGTGTTTTGACAAGAGTTTGAAATTATTTTAACGAATTGTGTTCTTTGTTTATATTTATATATTCTCCTAAGGGGTTTTTCAATGGAAGGACCAACCTTGAACCCAACTATTTCAATGTGATGCTTTTCCCCCATTCTCGTTGCGAACTATATTGTTCTTTAGTCACTTGGCAAAGCAAACTTTTTTTGACAAATTGTGACTTCATTCGTTGGATCGATTTTCTTTCACTGTTGGGAAACCTTAAGAGTGAATCCCAACCTTCACCTCATCACATTAGACTTCTGACCGCTTTATTTTGACTACTCAACCTTATCCACTACTTGGGCTTGACTTAGTTTATGGGATTCTAAGTTCTTAGACCACTTGAAGGAAACTGTTGGAAATGATGCTCTAGGTAGACTCTTGTAAGCGTTGAATCCTTACCCTTTGGTATGTTGTTAATGTTTCTGCCATTTGGAATGCTTAGGTCATTTCGTAGTAGGTGATCACATGTGCATTTTCGTGGAGTATTGATTTTTACTAAGGATGCAAGAGATCAACTCCTAATAGATGTGAGTGGGTATGAATTTCGGAGAGTACATGTCTTTGTTTCATTTTGGCTTGAAAGGAGTTGCTTGGATAGGTGTTGAAGTGGATTTGATATAATAGTGTTGAATTCAAGAGATCTTAGTCTTAGGCTTTTTGGTGAGATGACCAGAGTGCGTAGCCAAAGTGCGATACTTAGTGAATTAAAGATGGTTGGTAGTAATTATTGTGATTATCTTCAGGAATCAGTTGTGACTTGAGGTCACTTAGGAATGTAAAATTTGAGGCTATATTTTCCTTTGGAGACTTAACGATCAGTTGGGGGGATTTTGGGCATTGATAATTAACTTGAGAAGAGATTGATAGGTCACCAATGTGTGGTGTTCAATAAAGACTTGACAGTTGAAGCTTAGGCATCAACGGTGGATAGCATAACCTAATTTAGGAGGTAATGAAGCATTAGAGTCCATGGGTGTTAGAGTAGTTTACTGTCTAGTGGAAATTTTGAAATGCATGGCTTGCCTTGAGGTTTTAAACATGATGTACTATTGGAAGAACTAGTCGTGTAATACTAGAAGAATAAGTTATGGAAAAAAAGGCAAAGGTTATTAACTTGATGAGCCCTTGGGTAGTAGCTGTAGTTAGGTATACAAATTTCGAGGATGAAATTCTTTTAAGGGGGGAGGATGTGAAACCCAGCCAAGAGCCCAAGTTTTGCTCAAGTGTGTGTGCGGTGAGCTAGCCCAGCCCATGCATTAGGTTGCATTTTATGGTACTAGGCAAGGATTGTTTGATAATTACGCCTAAAGAATAATGTGGTAGTTATAGCACAGCTTTCGGGTGCCGATTCCACAGAGAGACAAATTAAAAGAATAGTAAAATAATACAAAGAAACTAAGAAAAAATATTAAATGATTAATGGGAAAAAAAGATTAATTTTTAAATGAAAATTAAAGTGAAGCAAAGCGACTAATGGAGAAAGTACTCAAATTTGACAAATAGTAGAGCATCGGGAATCCCTTGCATAAATCTAGTATTTTAATTATTCTTAATTCATTGAATAACTCAATTTGGAACTCAATTTTGAAAATTTCCAATCGGAAAATATAGATTTATAAATCAAGATTAAACCAAATGTAACCTTATGAAGAATCATTCGCCACTTTTAAAATACGTAAATTATTATCACTNTTAATGATACAATTGGAGCTCCATTGGAACTTTATAAAGAGCAAGAACTTCTCATTCTCAAATAATGTGAGATCTTAAACACTACCTACCCTTATCCTTATTATATGGGGTATCACATATGTACTTTTCTACTTATCTTATTAATTCAAACTCCTTGTCCAACTTGATGAAATCTTTGGGGACTTAGTGTTTTGACAAGAGTTTGAAATTATTTTAACGAATTGTGTTCTTTGTTTATATTTATATATTCTCCTAAGGGGTTTTTCAATGGAAGGACCAACCTTGAACCCAACTATTTCAATGTGATGCTTTTCCCCCATTCTCGTTGCGAACTATATTGTTCTTTAGTCACTTGGCAAAGCAAACTTTTTTTGACAAATTGTGACTTCATTCGTTGGATCGATTTTCTTTCACTGTTGGGAAACCTTAAGAGTGAATCCCAACCTTCACCTCATCACATTAGACTTCTGACCGCTTTATTTTGACTACTCAACCTTATCCACTACTTGGGCTTGACTTAGTTTATGGGATTCTAAGTTCTTAGACCACTTGAAGGAAACTGTTGGAAATGATGCTCTAGGTAGACTCTTGTAAGCGTTGAATCCTTACCCTTTGGTATGTTGTTAATGTTTCTGCCATTTGGAATGCTTAGGTCATTTCGTAGTAGGTGATCACATGTGCATTTTCGTGGAGTATTGATTTTTACTAAGGATGCAAGAGATCAACTCCTAATAGATGTGAGTGGGTATGAATTTCGGAGAGTACAGGTCTTTGTTTCATTTTGGCGTGAAAGGAGTTGCTTGGATAGGTGTTGAAGTGGATTTGATATAATAGTGTTGAATTCAAGAGATCTTAGTCTTAGGCTTTTTGGTGAGATGACCAGAGTGCGTAGCCAAAGTGCGATACTTAGTGAATTAAAGATGGTTGGTAGTAATTATTGTGATTATCTTCAGGAATCAGTTGTGACTTGAGGTCACTTAGGAATGTAAAATTTGAGGCTATATTTTCCTTTGGAGACTTAACGATCAGTTGGGGGGATTTTGGGCATTGATAATTAACTTGAGAAGAGATTGATAGGTCACCAATGTGTGGTGTTCAATAAAGACTTGACAGTTGAAGCTTAGGCATCAACGGTGGATAGCATAACCTAATTTAGGAGGTAATGAAGCATTAGAGTCCATGGGTGTTAGAGTAGTTTACTGTCTAGTGGAAATTTTGAAATGCATGGCTTGCCTTGAGGTTTTAAACATGATGTACTATTGGAAGAACTAGTGGTGTAATAATAGAAGAATAAGTTATGGAAAAAAAGGCAAAGGTTATTAACTTGATGAGCCCTTGGGTAGTAGTTGTAGTTAGGTATACAAATTTCGAGGATGAAATTCTTTTAAGGGGGGAGGATGTGAAACCCAACCTAGAGCCCAAGTTTTGCTCAAGTGTGTGTGCGGTGAGCTAGCCCAGCCCATGCATTAGGTTGCATTTTGTGGTACTAGGCAAGGATTGTTTGATAATTACGCCTAAAGAATAATGCGGTAGTTATAGCACAGCTTTCGGGTGCCGATTCCACAGAGAGACAAATTAAAAGAATAGTAGAATAATACAAAGAAACTAAGAAAAAATATTAAATGATTAATGGAAAAAAAAGATTAATTTTTAAATGTAAATTAAAGTGAAGGAAAGAGACTAATGGAGAAAGTACTCAAATTTGACAAATAGTAGAGCATCGGGAATCCCTTGCATAAATCTAGTATTTTAATTATTCTTAATTCATTGAATAACTCAATTGGGAACTCAATTTCGAAAATTTCCAATCGGAAGATATAGATTTATAAACCAAGATTAAACCAAATGTAACCTTATGAAGAATCATTCGCCACTTTTAAAATACGTAAATTATTATCACTATTGAGAAAATCCAACGACGACAATATACTCAGGAAGAGATATTGCAGCAAAGAATTAAATCAATATAGATAAATGATTGATCCAAACATAATCAAAGCGCTAATCCATTCAATAGAAAAAGCATGACTGAATTCATAAATACAATAAATTCTATGATTATTCAAAGAAGAGAATATAAACGATGAATTGAGAATGAAAAAATAAAAGAGTTTTAGTAATTGAAAATCAAATACACAAATCAAAAATAAATTAAAAATACCATCTAATGTATAAGTTCATCCCTAGCCCTACTTGAGAATTTAGTTACCCATAAATATAATGGACAACAAAAATCTCAAGAGAAAAGTAAAACAAACGGCGGTCATGACAATTAAATTCCTTTCCTCCTTCCCTTCTTCAGCCTCCTAATGATAGTCTTATATAGGGTAGGAAAGAAACACTAATATCTTCATGATTCCCGCCTAGAAAAATTGCCTAAATGTTAGGACTTATCTTGGTAGCCACGTATGCACTTCAGGAATTTGAATTTAGAAATTCTTATTCGAGACAAAGTCATAACCCTTTAAGTTAGCTTTCTAACGCATCTAGAATAGAATCAATCCGATATGTGAGTAGAAAGCTACGTTTGAAATACTAAAGTATATCCAGACAATCTCCTAGAGCATGTTGGACTCTGACTATTTCTCTTTATCCGAATTGCTCTTAAACTCCATCATTATCCTTATTTGAAGAGTCCTACACTCATTGAAAGTTCTTAGGTTGTTCCAACTCTTGCCCATTTGGAAGTCCTTTGAATTTGACTGGTTTTGACTTACTCTTTTATAGTCCCTGAAATTAAACATAAAAATCTGCTTAGGGGTATCTCAAAATAAATAAAAATTTAATTCAAGAATACACATTAATTTCTATAATTTTAATTCATATTTTAGCATTATAGTTCAATAATATGGTATTTAGAGTGCACTTTCGTACACTCATCATTTGGAGTTATGAAAATGTATGGAAGCATGAAGACAATAAGGGAACCAACATCAACGGGTTCGCATCAAGTATGAGAAAATTTCGAGGACGGAATTTTTAAATGATAGTAAAGGGTGATTTTTAAATATTGAAGCTGTGCTTTTAAATATAAAGGGTGATTTTTAAATGAAACCAGTGTTTTAAAGTCTTCAAAATATTTTAAAAGTCCAAAATTATTTTAAATAGGATACTTTTAGTGTTATTGAACCAAACCCAATTTTGATAGTAAGCTTCTTTATATTTTTGGAGCCCCAAAAATGATATATAGTTTCAGAAAATCATTTTATTTAAATGATTTTAGTTCTTTAAGAGTATTATTGAATATTCTTTATTTTATTTGATGTTAAAAAAAACTCTATTTATTTAGATGGTTATTTCTCTTAAAACTATTTAGTAAGTTTCATTATTTATTTTATGATGAAATATATTATTTTGAAACTAAGAAAATAAAGTTTCATTTTAAATAAAGTTTCATTTCATTTTCTACCTATTTTACTTGGTTTAGTTCATCCTTTTAAGTGTTTAAATATCCACCGTTAGATTAAGATGAGGGAACCTAGATGAAGGGTTAGGATTGAATCCCCAAGGGAAACCCTAGATCCCATCATTTTCTATCTTCCCTCTCTCTCCTCCTCTCCAACTGCACGCCCCTCTCTCTTCCCGATCTCTCTTCTTCCCCAACACCTCTACCTCTCTCTCTCTATCCCTCTCAAATTTCATTAGATGTCCGTATCAAAGCTAAGCAAACCCCATCCCCTATCACGGCCAGCCCCACGAAATAGCCCATGTTCCCGCCCCCCTCCACTGAAGCACTCCTTCTCAGCTTCTCTCAACCTGCGTTGCAATTGGCCTTCTTAGACCACCACTTAGCTCTGCCAAACCATAAACCACTGGTTATGGTAGCAACCCATGAAGCCCACCACCACAAACCACCAAGCTCATGCCCAAACTCGAGAGCCACCATTGCTCAGCTCCACCTCAGACCACTGAAACAACTGCTCAGCCCCTTACCTTGCGGTATAAATTTCATCCCTATGTCTTAAGATATATTATGTTCATGTAGTTTGTATAAGTGTTGATGTTGTATTATATTATTGGTAGATTTTATGTGTATAATGATTGTGTTGGTTGTGGTAGGCTGAGAAGAAGCGGGATGTGGTTTGTAATGTGATGGTGTGTGGTGAAGTGATGGGGTTAAATGTGGATTGTGATGCAACTGCGTGTAGTGTGAAGTGCTAGGGAATTAATGTGGCGTTGTGAATTGTGTGAAGTGCCTGGATCATGTGTGTGGTTTTTTTTTTTTTTTTGTGGTGTTGGACTTTATAGATCTAAGGTGTAACGCCCCGACCTCGGAGGTCCAAGGAGTTAACTCCTGCCACTTGATAATCAACTCCGACAATGCTAATATATATCCAAAATCCAAAATATCTACTTCCAAGGCTCCAAATCAAACATAAAATATTTTAAATTTAATTAACCACACATACTCATATATTAGATCCTCAATACAGTAACCCAAATAAAATAGATCAACTTCACCACATGTCTTAAACAACATAAAATAATGAAATAGAATTTATATAAGTCTCCATAAACTGTCTAAACTTATTGAAATTAAACTACTAAATAAATAAATCCTCCAATGGCACTAGAACCTTGAAGTACCCAACTATTATCCGTAGCTAATCTTGCCCACAACCTCTATTACTGATTCTCAGTTGAACCATCAAAGTCATCTAAAAAATATTATGGAGATGAAGGAGTGAGTTATCAACAACTCAGTAAGCAGAGAGCTTATACTAGTATGTAAACATGAGCATTTATAAAGTTTGGTATGCAGAACAAAATATTTACTTTCAGAATACAGAAACAACATATTTGGTACAAAACATCAGAGCAAAATTTTCAGAAAAACAAACTTGTTCCCAAAAAGAAAATCATTTGGCATATCCAAACTGAAACATTGTATTCATATCATCTCACAGCGTCACATTGAGATAAATACCATATTTAACCCCCATGGTAGGGTTATAAACCACTATTATACTCATGGCTAGGCCGTATACCATGTTTCACTCCCCGTGGTAGGGTTATAAACCACCATTATACCCGTGGCTGGGCCGTATTCCATGTTTCACCCCCGTGGAGGGTTATAAGCTACCATAATACCCGTGGTTGGGCCGTATACCATGTTTCACTCCCGTGATAAGGTTATAAACCACCATTATACCAGTGGCAGGGTCTTAACAGAAACAGAACAAAATATCATCGGAACTAGATCATATTCAGATATAGAATCAGAAGTCTTACCAAGATTTTCAGATGACACATCATATCAAAACTGAATACTGAACACTTTTAGAACATTTCACATATCCAAGAATAATAGACACAAAACTTTTTCATTCAATCAAAACAAAACTTTTGGGATCTTATATTCGCTCTTTTTCACAGTTTAGAAATAGAATGCTAAAATTAGCTCATGTCTACACCAGTCATGACAAAAATACTTTCTCTTATATAGGATTTATGCATATGCAGAACAAACATCTGAGGTCGTTTTTCAGATTTCTTTTCAAAGAAAAACATGCATAATATCAAAGTCAACTTCATTTCATTTCTTTTGTGTAAAACTAGTATAAGAATCTGGCTTACTGACTTCTGCTGTGTATAAGATATGCCTTGGGTCTGACCTCTAACAGTATCACAACCTAAAACAATAAACGTTTACCACATAATTGACAATCCAAACAAGTAAACTACTAAGCTTATTTAATAAAAACATAAATCAACCCCTTTTTAATCTAGAATTCCCCATAAGGTAAATCTGGACAGCCCCACTTCAAACCATCAATATTTTCACTCCAGTACCACCAAGTAATTTTCACCCAACCACCACTTAACAAACCCGAACAACTAATAATAACTCAAATAGTAACACTAAACAATCCCAATTATTAGCCCAAAACAGTCTCACAAAACCGTCCCAACAATCATACTCAACTTCAAGACTTCCAACATATCCAACCACAATCCAACCAATAATAACACAAATCACTATAAATTTACATAGATAATTAGTTCTAACATGCTTACAATAATAGTGTATAATTCTAATCAACACTACAACCAACGTCAGCACGGGTCTTACCAAACGTTTGAGTTCGAGCATAATGGATGGGAGAAAAATAAAGACGTTGGCAGCAACTGAAATACACTCAGGTCGAGTTCTGTGAATGAGTTCGTATGTAACAAAAATAAGAGGGGAAGTGCGTGAGAAAGCATTGTCATGGGTGGGTGCGTGAAAAAAAGAACAGAGGAAAAGAAATCTGTGTGTGCATAAACAAAGGGAAATCTCTGTGTGTGTGAAAAAGAAAAACAATGAATGTGAGATCAGAGAATGGGAGGACAGAGTCACCGATGTTAGCACTTCCAGTGAGAGGGTTCGATGGTGGCACAAAACCTTGTGGAGGTGCTCGACGATGAAGCTCCAGATCCAACAGTTGTTCGCATGGTTAAGGGAGAGAGGTTGATAGGAAAAAGGAAGGAAAAGTATCTGCTGGAGGATGAAGATTTTTTACGTGAGAAGAGACCATAGCAATTGCAAGATCATGGGTTAGGTGTGAACGGGATAGAGGAAAATGCAGAATTGAGAAAAAAACTAAAGGAAATCGTGGAGAAGAAAACAGTGAAGGAAGAAGGAAACTAACCAAACGACACCGTTTTCAGGATTTCTTCAAGTGTTGGCTTGCCGTGGGCTAGGCCTCATCTAGTTTGGCCTGGGCTTTGGCCTAGGTGTTACAAAGGGAGGCCATGGTTGAGGTTATGAAGTTGTGTGGTTGTGTTTATGAATGTGTGGTGTAGGTGTATAATCGATATGGGCAGAACTAGGTATATTGATTGTGTTGGTTGTAGTTTGTGGAGTCATGATTTGTTACTCATAAAAGTTGTAAATGTGTTGTGTAGTTTTATAGGCAGATTTCATGTATTGGGTTGGATTGCAAGGAATTGGATGTTATTTATTTGGACAAAGTATATACTTTGAGTGTATTCCATATGGATGACGATTGCTGATCTTAATTGGATTATATGTTGATCTTAAGTAATAAAGGAATGTGACACATGTATGATGGATGGATTGCATATGTATGTTTGATGGGTTGTATGTGTATGCTTGGTTGACTTGTGTTATGCATTTGGATGTGAAGAAATTAATTGGGACTTAGGATTGATGTTGGTTTGGATTATGTACAAGGGAAGGGTATTATTTAAAGATTGGTATTGTGACTTCAGTTGGGTCATATGGTGAAGTGAGGTTAAGTTGTAAGCTCATGAATAATGGTTAGAGATTAAAGTGATGCATGGAAGCTCACTTTGTTAACTAGAAAATGAAGTTGCAATTTCTAGATTATAGTCTAGGCCTAAGATGTATGGCAAGGGTTATACGTGTGACGCCCCGACTTCCACGTACAAAAAGCCACAGGAATCGTGACGTCAAGATGATGACAACACAGGTCACACATCCCAATGATATGTGCTCAAGTGTGTGCAACGTGCCACCAAAGCACCAAAGAGTCGCAGCGGATAATAATTAAGTCACTAAGTACCAGAATTTTTATATACAAAATAACCAAAATACAAGTATACTGAAAGTTATACAATCATCCAAGAAAATATAATAAAACTGAATACATACGCATGGGAAACAAATCCCACAACCAAAACAGCAGCAACCACATGCCACCTTCACTAGGGAGCTGATCCCACAAGCTCCACAACCTCACCTGCACCAAAATCTACAGTACCATAAAATGGTACCGTAGGTAAGTAATAATCCAAACGATCTCCAAGATTAAAATACATTTAATGCAACCAACATGCATGCATATGATGGTATATGCACCAAATCCAAAAATATCATTTTCTCAAAAACGATTTACACAAAAATATTTATTAGACACTGTAAGCGGGAATCACAGGCGGGACTCTACCACCATCCCTGCTTACCACCATCCCTATCACGTGTACCGTAGGTGGGAATCGCAGACGGGACAACACCACCATCCCTGCTTACCACCATCCCTACGCGTACACCGTAGGTGGGAATCGCAGGCAGGACTATACCACCGTCCCTGCTTACCACCATCCCTACTGTTCCTTTCCACACAACACAAAAACCCAATAGAGCACTGTAGGCGGGAATTGCAGGCGGGACTCTACCACCATCCCTGCTTACCACCATCCCTACCGCGTGTACTTTAGGCGGGAATCGCAGGCGGGACAACACCACCATCCCTGCTTACCACCATCCCTACACGTACATCGTAGGCGGGAATCGCAGGCGGTACTATACCACCGTCCCTGCTTATCACCATCTCTACAGTCTCCTTTCCTTTTTCTCACACATGAAAACCCAGTTTTCAATACACAAGCATGATTATGCGTGCACATACAGTGTACCCATCTAACAATAATTTTCAACAACCAATCCAACAGTAAAATTTCAACAATCCATCAGATCACAACACAACCAATCACAGACATAATAAACCAGTCAGTGCAAAAATATATTAAAACCTTAAAGATGTTCAGGAAAATACTTACAGCGCTTTAATATATATTTTGGAGGATCACGAGAGAGCTGGAAGCGCCAAAACAGCAACACCACAGTGTAAAAACACTGTGGCCAAAAACACAGTGAACCAAAAAATTACACGAGGTCAAACGAAGACTTGAAAATGGTAGGGTGGGGCCTATGGGAGGTGGGGAAGCTAATGGTGGTAGCCTTTGGCCGTGGGTGGCGGCCGAAATGGCGGTAGAAGGCCGAAAAGGCAAAATCGGGTGTGAGCTCGGCTGGGCTTCACTGGTGATGGATCGGGGCTGGGGTTGGGTCCATTGGGTTGCTTGAGGGCCGGTGATGATGTGGTTAAGAGGTGGTGGCCGGAGGTGGCCGGACGGCGGCGCTGGAGCAAATGGAACGCCGCGGCTTTGAGGTGTGCGTGGGGGCTATTGCCGGCGAGGGAGGGGCTGAGATCGGAGGTATGGGGTTGCCGACTGGTGGGGGAGGCGATGGGCTGGCCGGTGTCGAGCACGGCGGCGCGGGGTGGTGGCTGGCTGGAGAGGAAGAAACGGCGTGGGAGAGGAGAGAGAGAGGGTCGGGTCGCGCGGCTGGGGGAGAGAGAAACCGGAGAGAAAAGAAGAAAAAGAAAAAAAAAAAGGGAAAAAGAAAAAGAGGAGGAAGAAAAAGGAGATCCAGCCTTTTCAATTTGGGTTTAAAGTGATCCAACGAAAAAGGTTTTAAAGCCACTAGATAAATAAAATAATTCAAACTCAATGAAATGCTCGATTAAAACAATACAAATATTAAAATTTAAAAACAAACCAATTGAAATTAAAGATCACTTTAAATGCAAAACAATAATTAATATCAAGAAAACACATAAAATAAATAATTTTCACAGCTTAAAATATTATAAAATAATATAATAAAACTCCCTTAATTTTAAAACAAGAGACAAATCCTTAAATCAATTAAAATAATCATTCATTAAAAATACACTAAAATACAGGGTGTTACAATACGTCAAGGATTAGATGATGACATGTGTAAGTGAAATGAATGGATATTCAGAATACTTAGAGGTGTAAGTTTGTTCAAATAAGGATGTCATGAAGGAGCATGCGAGTAAATTGTTAAAGGAAGATTAATTGGACGATGACTAGTTTAAGTGGAGGAAGTCTAAGTCAAGAACCAATGAGAGGTTAAGGACATATGAAATAAATGAACTAAGAGTTAGGGTTAATTTTCTTAAGCAAGTTTTATGCCAAATGTTCTTTAAATGAAAAGGGAATGACAAAAGGTTGTGAATGCATATAAGTTGTCATCTGACACGCATATGAACGGACTGGATGAAATGTGCATAGCATAGAATCCAGGTAAATATTACGTTCATGTTCTTTTAGAGTTTTATAAAAGTATAAAAATTAAAATGAATGCTTTATGAAATGCTTTTATGAAAAATGTTCTTTTATGAAATTGTATGTTAAGGTATTAAAGCTTAAGTATATGTATGTACTAGCCCTCTTTGGTAGCCCCTTCTTACGCACCTTAAATAATAGTTGTATGCATGTAATTGGATGCTATACGTAGTTTGCATTGTATTCCATGAAATGAATGATGAGGTTTTATGATTTATGCCATGAAAAGATGTTTTATGAAATGAATTGATGAAACAGAAAGGAATGAATGAAAGGAAAGGAAATGACTAAAAAGAAATGAATGCTTTAATGTGTGAAACTACGTAATACCCATGACTAATAAATGAATGATGGTACCAAAGGATGAGGTAGATTGCAATGCCAAATAAGTAGTAATGATAGTGCACCCAATGCTACGCCCTAACTAAGGGATTCTGAACCCATGGCCACAGGCGGAATCAGGTTCAAAAGACCACTAACCCCAACACAAGGGGCATAATAGTTTGTACGGGCCAAAGGAAAGTGATAAGAATAATTGTATGCTTAAAAGGTTTTAGTTTTATGAAGGAAAGTACAATGTGAGAATGTTTTAAGGAAAGGAAATCCTTTTTAAAAGAAAAATTCCACCTTGTAATGTTTTAAAGAAAAGAAAATATTTTATATAAAGTATGTCTATGAGTGAGAATACATGAATGAAACTTATGTTCTTATATTTTTACAAGTATGAAATAATGTTTATTGAGTATTCGATTCATTTCATTTTTATGTGTGCCCCACCCAGAAATGAGATAAGAACGAAGCGTCAGGACAGACATGACCCAGGGAAAAGGTGATGGAAGCCTAGGCATTTTGTATAGCACTTAAATCTTATTTTGTAAAAAGACTTGTTTTTCAATTAAATGACTTCCACTGCAAAACTCTCTCCTATATTTTAAATGCAAGTTTTAAATTTAAACTGTAGAATCTTTTATCTCCTGGAAAGGAAAAGAAAAGTTTTAAAATGTTTAGTAATTTTCATCTCCTTTTTTTTTTTTTCTAAAATCATTTTCTAAAGATTCAACATAAGGACGGACGTTACAATATCAATCATAAAAGATATTATTGTGGCGCCCCCAACTTCCATGTACGGACACACACGGAAATCGAGACACCTGGGATGATGACAACACGGTCACGCACCCCATCGACATGTGCTGAGTGTGTGCAATGCAACACGTGTACAATAAACAAACGCAGTGGAAAGGTTAAGTCAAATAATTAAGTACCAGGGTTTAATACAATATCAGAGTACTAAAAATCCACATGTCAACATAATACAATTTTTGTTTACAAAACAATATCAAATCAAATAAAATACAATAAGCATAAGCAGCAATAATCTTCAACACAAATATAGCCAATGTCCCTACTCCTTAGGCGGAGCCACATCCTCGGGCTCAGCCTCATCAAAACCTGTATCAAAATCTACAGTCCCACAAACATGGAACCGCAGGTAAGTAAAACCCAAAAAGCTTAAATACATTAAATATATTAAAATAACTAACGCCATGCATGCACATGATAACCCAAGAAAAACTCTATTTCTCGAAAAAACACAATTTTCCACACACGCCAAAAACACCATTTGGCATAAAACCAAATTCAGGAATAATTTCATTAATTTCAGTTTTAACCGTATACACCATAGCCTCCCCTAGAGACCATCCACATACTCTGGCTTCCCATCTTCACCCCACGGGTAACGACCGTGCAAGTGATACATGAGTGATGCCTAGTTCCACGCCCACCGCGTACATAGCCAGGCATCCTCTGACCCCCGCCAGCCCGAGGACTCATGGAGTCGGATCGAGAGCACTACCATCCCGTCCAAATCCCGAAAAAAAGCCCCAGGGGACGACACTCAGTATATTCCGGTCCCGAGTATCCAGAGGAGTTCCACCGAAATAATATCCCATCTCGACTTGGGGGTGATACACACGCACCTATAAAACCTTAAACACAGTTTCCTCAAAACACACATACACCCACGCATGCGTGCACAATGCCATGAAAGCAACAGATACCAACAACCAACAGTTATCAGCACAACCAGATAACCAATTCACAGTTTATAAAATAAGTTAGTGCAAAAATATATTAAAATCTTAAAAGTATTTTGGAGAAATACTTACAGCGCTTGATAATAATTTTAGGAGGATCACGGAGGAATTGGAAGCACCAAATCAGCAACTCGACAGTGTAAAAATACTGTGGCCGAATACACTATAAACTCAAATTTACACGGAGTCAAACGAACACTTGAAATTGATAGGGTAGGGCCTAATGAGGTCGGTAAAGCTAATGGTAGTGATGGTTGGCCGTGAAAGGCGGCGGAAATGGGTGGTTTACGGCCGAGAATTTCAAATCGGAAGTGGAGCTCGCACGGGCGGCTCCGGTGACGGATCGAGGCTGGGTTTGGGTGGAAAAACTTGGTATTAGGCCGGTGAAGAAGTGGTGAAGAAATGGTGCCCGGAGGTGGCCAGACGGCGGCGGAACGGAGGAAAAACCACAGCGGGTTCAAGCGGCTAGTGGCGGCTAACGGCGGCGTTAGCCGGCCGGATATTGGGTGGGTAAGGTCGCCGGCGCACGGGGGAGCCGATGGTGCTGGCGGTGTCATGCACGGCGGGCCGGAGGTGGAGCAGTGGCGGTGAGTCCGTTTCACGCGAGAGAGAGAAGAGAGAGAAGAGAGAGAGAGAGAGGGGTTCGGGCACGCGGGGGAAAGCAGGAGGAAAAAGAAAGAAAAGAAAAAGAAGAGAAAAAGGAAAGAGGAAAAAGAAAAGATCGGGAAAAGAAATGAGGTCTAATCTTCACCACTTTTGAGCCACAACTGATCCTCAAAAATATTATTTTTAAAACAGCAAATTAAATAAATCAAAACAAACTCAAAACTAATTAAAATAAAATATTAAACTCCAATAATAAACATACTTTAAAATAAAAGGAAAATAAATCGTAGAACACTAATTAAAATCATAAAAGCACACTAAACTAATCTCATGTAAATACGTTTAAATTAAATTAAACTGCTAAAAAAATATTAAATTAAAAAGCCATTCAATAAAAAGCACGTAAAAACCAGGGTGTTACAATTATCATGAATCCACTTATAATTGTGAATGATTTATATAATTGCCCTTGTATTATATATGAGATTATATTAGTTGGGTATAAATAAATATATTGGTCAACTCAACCATATGAAACGAGTCAAACATAGTTAACCTAATAAAATTTAATTACTGAATGGATTATGTGAGTCTTGTCATGTTACCCTTTTTTATATGGCTCGTATTAGGGTTTTATGGTTTGAATTGTTTAACTAAACATGTCATATTTGGGTTGACTCATATAGTTTAATACTTATTACTTGACACAATACGAACATGACCCACGAATCAAAGCTCGCGGAGCCCTCTCTCTCTCTCTCTCTCTCTCTCTCTCGTAAAACCCTTCCCTGTTTTCTCAGAAGCCTTCGAAGACCAGATCTAACGTGAGGGGGAGGGAGCTTCGGCTCCTCCCCCTCCCCTCTGTCTAGTGTATTTAGGGATATGAATTTGTGAGTTGTTTTTTTTTTATTTTTTTGTTTTTTTGTTTTTTCAAGCCAAATAAGGGAGGATTTCGGTTCGAGTCGTTCCGGCCGTCTACTGTCTACACGCGCCCCACCGGCATAAAGCCCAGCCGCCGATCTTCAAGCCAACCAAATCCGGTGTTCGTCGGGGTGGCGCGTAGCCCGCACGCGCGGGACGAAGCTTCGGACCACGTCGGCGCGTGGCCATCACGCACCACCGAGGAGGCCGTCACCGACGTCACGCTCGGCTTCGGTGGAACCTCTGAATCCGGGGCTTCAAGGTCTGATCGACGGTCTTCCTCCCAGCGTGAACAGTACCTGCACGAAACACTGCTACCTCTCGGTTACTGTTCATCCGTATTTTGTTTTTGGCTTTTATCGTTTGTATTATTTTCTTTCCAGCTTTTAGTTTTTGTTTAGTTTGTTTTAATCTGTTGGTGCTTTGTTGACCCGAGTGTGGTGCGGAACTTTTGGATTGAACATAATCCGGGGCAAGAGCTGTTCGAGAGTGGTGAGCGAAGTCACGGCTGGTGATAGCACGGCCGGATTGTTGTGGTCCGTGTTTTAGCTGGGTACTCGCTCAGTCTGGGCTCGAGATGCCGAGGCTTGCGGTGGGCGTGTCGTCCGGAGTCTCACCAATACTTGTGGTCTTTTTGTTGTGAATGTGTTTAGTTGTAATTTTTTCAGTTTATTTCAGTTTTTAGTTTAGTAGAAATAGGCTATTAGATTTAATGTCCATAGCTGTGTCCTATACTCATCCCGCTTGGGATGATTGAGGGCCTGCAAGTTCTGGTTTACAGAACGCTTTCTCTGTTCTGAGAAAGTTTTAGAAGTTAAGACAATGTCCGCCACAAAGCAATTTGTGTGTGGGGAAGCCCCAGAGCTGCTGCGTAGATTGGCTTAAAGTGTTTGGAATTTCCATGTACTGATCAGTCAACAGTTGTAACTTCGGTTCATTAATGAAATGAAACTATTTCCATCAAAAAAAAAAAAAAACACAAATTACAACCCCTAATTTTAGTTTACAACCCTAAGCATAAGATTATATTTGGAACTTTTTAAACTCTAGGGATAAACTTGAGACATATTAACATTGTGGACCGGTACAATAGTTTTCCTTAGTTTTAATTTAAATCCCATATTAAGATTAAAAAAATCATAATAGTTAACTATGTAAGCCCAATTGTCTAAATACATAAAAGGTCCACAATTAAGCCCAAATCATTTAAAATAACTCATTAACTAATAGAGTCCATCAACCTCAAATTACGTACGAGGCATAAAAAAAAATATATATATTTGTACAAGTTTTAAATAGATAAATCAAATATAAGTTTCTATAAAAAAGTGGACGTCACCTTAAAAATATGTTAAAAAATTATTCATGGTTAATGGGACTCATTTTTTAAAAATAAATTATCTATTTAAAACTTGTATCTAATATTACCTAAAAAAAATTATTTAGTATAGTAAAGTTTATTAAATGGAGAATTTTAAAAGAAAGATAGGGCCCTGAGTTAAGTGTCAAATCTAATTTAATAGGAAATAATGGGAAATAAAATTTTTATGATGAGCATGCTATAACTACTGAAAAGGTAGCCTGAATTTGGATTCTGAATGTGTATTTTATTTTTTTATTTATTTTTCTTTTTTTCATGTATATTTTTAATCATCATAAATATTTTTAAAAAAATTAAAAAAACATACAATATCAATAAAAAATACTTTTTTAATCACTAAATAAATAAATAAAATTCTCAGTCGAGACATGTTCGAGATCCAAATTCCAATCCTAAAGAATTTCTCTTTTATGATACAGGTTGTATAGTGTAATCCACTGTGCAGAACATGTTTAATGGCGGCTGACGTATAGTGTAGTAGGGGATGAATCAATTTATTTATTTATATTATTTTTACATTTGCGCATACCCACGAGCAAATATCGTCATGTAGGATTTTATTTTCAGTTTTCCCTTCTTTTTTTTTTTTTTTTTTTTTTTTTTTTCTTGGGCACACAGGTATTAACAAAACAATAGAAATTACAAATGGAGAGAGGGTTGAGGACCGCATGGCGGTGGAATCATGACAATCTGCATAGTGCCAACAAAGTCTCAAAGAACATGCAAGAAACGATCAAGAATAAATTAATACCAATGTAATTAGTTTACTTGTACGAGGGAGGAATCTTGATTAATTTACATCCTTTTAAGAAAGTTTAATCTTTGCTTTATGGCCACACTTTTCAGAATGCGAAAAACAAGTTCCCCATAGATTTCATGCAAAAAGTATCTGAAACCATTGGTGCCGACGATACGTTCGTAGCATTCTGGTCTTGCAACCAAAGAGACGGTCACTAAACAACAATAGGGTACTGCAACTGCAAGTGGCGGAAAGGTGGTCTCCAGACTTTGATCGAGAAGTATAAAATGCATTTTCTATTTTTTGTTTTTTTTAACTATTTTTTAAATTATATTAAATATTTAAAAAAATATATTTTTCTTAACGATTAAATAAATAAAAAATCTGTAGCTATGCATCCTCGAAGCATGCATCGATGCATCATTTTTCACAATAATAAGTTTGTGTTTGGACGTTGAGTTGAGTTATATTAGAAATTATACAATACTACTGTCTACCGGAAGTGAATAATTGGCGGGAAAGTAATATTTAAATCAGCCTAAGCAAACTAACATAAAGTCCTATAATCCTGAAGTAGTTTTTCTTTCTAAAACTTTATTATCTTCTAGTGACAACATTCGTATTGTGAATATGTTGGGCTTTTTCTGTTTTGTTTACTTCCCTCTGACTGGTAAATGGGGAGGCCTTTTGGTATTGTATTGCCCTGGATTTGATGCTGAACCTGTGAATATCTCTAGCAATATGATATCTATGTTGGTTTATTATGATCCCTCTCACATGCCATGGCTTCTAAACTTGGTTTACTGTCCTGCTCCTTTCAGTTAAAAAAAAAAATTCTAGGACTTGCTTGATTTAACTACCCGATCCTTTTCGGGACCCTCCTTGGCTATTGGTGATTTTAATTTTATCCTTTCTCAATCAGAAAAGTTAGGGGGCAACTTATTTTCCCAATCTTCCAAGCTGAATGGGCTACCCTTATTCATGAACAAATTTGGGTTTGTAGAAATCGAGTATGATGGTCCAAAATATACATGGTCTAACAATAGGAATGGTTATCATCTTATCAAAGAAACACTCGATAGAGGAATTGCAAATTTATCTTGGTTAGATCTGTTTCCACAAGCCTCCATCACAACTCTTACTCGAGTCTCTTATGACCATGCCCCAATCATTCTAGATACAGCTGCCCGAATCCATTCTCCCAAAACTTTAAAGTTTGAAGAATTCGGTTAAGAAATCCTTCCATCTTTGGGACTATCAAAAAGCTTGGAATTCCAACTTCAGAGGCACCCCTTCTTTCATCCTTTTGAAAAAGCTTAAACAAACAAACAAAAAAAGCACTTCGTGAATGGAACATAAAATACTTTGGCCATAACCAGACTCAAATAAAAAATTTCTCAGAGGTTCTCTCTTCTTTACAAAGTCAAGATTCTACTCCCTCATCTAACTATTTGGAATCTAATTTGTAGGCTAATCTGAATGAACTTCATTATAGAGAATAATCCTTATGATGCCAAAAATTTCGAATTACTTGGCCAAACACCACGGATTTGAACACTGAATTCTTTCATGCTTCTTCTCTCATAAGACGTAGAAGCAACAACATTGGGTGCCTCAAAACTGGGAATAACCAATAGACCTCTGATCCATCCATTATCTCTACAAAAATTCTTAAACATTTTAAGAGTATCTTCACCTCTTCTAACCCAGAATCCCCGGTTAGCCTTGATCACCTTTTTCCAAGGAAAGTAATTGAAACAGAAAATGACTTCCTTTGTCATATCCCTACGAATGAGGAAATTTCTCTTGTTGTTAAGTCCCTTCCTTCTTCAAAAACTCCCAGTCCCGATGGATTTATTGGTCTCTTCTACAAAACGTTTTGGGAAATCATCAAAGTAGATATGATGGCAGTCATCAAAAGCTTCTTCATTCACGATAGACTCCTTAAAGAGCTCAACCATACTAATTTGGTTCTGATCAAAGGTGGAAAATCTGAATGATATCAATCAGTTCAGACCTATTAGCCTCTCAAATGTTTGCTATAAGATTATAGCAAAAATCCTTGCTAATAGATTTAAAACTATTTTGCCTCATATCATTTCACCTTTCCAATCTGCCTTCTTACCAAGCCGACTCATCCAGGAAAATATCATTTTGGCACAAGAGATCTTTCACCTAATGAAGAAAATAAGATCCTGAACCAGTACTATGGCTATAAAAATTGACATGGTCAAATCTTTTGATTCTATGGAATGGTTATTCATCCTAGATGTCCTTCATCATATTGGGTTTAACCATCAATGGATCCTTTGGATTAAAGAGTGTATCTCTACTGTCTCCTACTCTATCATTATTAATGGTTTGCCACATGGATTCTTCCAACCATCGAGAGGTTTAAGACAAGGCGACCCCTTATCTCTCTTTCTTTTCATTCTTGGTACTGAGGTGTTAACTAGGCTCATCACTCACCAAGAAAGTCTTGGAAGCTTGAAAGGGATAAAACTTTCTAGAGAGGGCCCTTCCATCTCCCACTTACTCTTTGCTAATGACATTTTCTTATTTGGTTCTACCAATACTCCTACTGCCCAAGCTTTTGCTAAATGTCTTGGCACCTATAATTCTTGGTCAGGACAAAATATCAACAAAAAAAAATCCTCCCTTCACTTCAGTGCAAATATCAATCTTGACTCCATCAATATAATCAAGAATCTTTTTTATTTTAGAATCTCCCATCCAAATTCTAAGTACTTGGGTCTGCCCCTCTCTAATGGTGTTGATAAGAAAAAAAATTCTTCACTGATCTTATTGAAAAAATCCAATCCAAACTTCAAGGTTGGAAATCAAAATGTTTATCCCAAGCTTCCAAAACTATCCTTATAAGATCTGTTGCAAGCTCCTTGCCTTCTTATGCCCTGTCATCCATGCTTCTTTCCTTACATATGACTAAAAAAATTGATTCTTTGGTAACAGATTCTGTTGGGGGTTTGAAGATAATCAAAAAAAGAAACTTACCCCAAAAGCTTGGAAATCAATTTGTTTACCAAAGTCCATGGGTGGACTCAGATTGAAGCTTACCTCTCCTTTCAATTTTGCCCTCATTTCTAAACTAGCTTGGTCTTTCATCAATGAATCCTCTAGTCTCTGGAAAAAAGCCCTTTCAAAGAAATATCTAAAATCTACTTCTTTCTTTGGAGCCTCTCCAAGCACACAGACTCTAGGTTTTGGCATAGTGTTTTAAAGCAAAGAGAATTTCTTAAGTCTAGTATTTGTTTCCAAATAAATAATGGAACCATCACTAAAGCTTGGATTGATCCTTGGGTTCTAACTCTTCCCGCTTGCTTGCCTCTCCCACGCTCAAATGATACACCCATTGATCATTCAATGACTATTGCTGAACTCACATTAGAGAATCTAAGGCATTGGAACATTCTTCTCTTGGATGCTCTTTTTTCAGAACATTCTTCCAAAGAGATTCAGAAAATTCTTTTAGCAAACCATAACTTTCGATTTCAACTTGATAAGATCAAATGGCTCCACCATGCATCTGCAAAATCTACAGTTAAATTAGCCTATTCTACATTGGTATATGATAATGGAACTCTTTCTGCTCCAAATCTATCCATTAATTGGAAAAAACTTTGGAAAATGAAGCTCCAGGATAGGCTAAAAATGCTGCTTTTGGAAAATTAGTCACAATATCCTACCAACCAAAACCATTATCAGCAAAGTCATTCCTCTTGAAGAAGAACAAATCAGATGTCCTCTATGCCAAACCGAACTGGAAGATCTCTCTCATTTGTTCCTCAACTGTATTTTTTCTATAGTGCCATGGAGAACATCCAAGTGGCCAATTGATACCTCTTGTTTTGCAAGTCAACCCATTCAAAATTGGATTAACACTATCATTGACCCAACATCAAGATTGAAAATACTAGAAGAGGGGCAACATGATTTCCAGATTTTTGCCTCCATTGCCATGGATAATCTTTGGTTTATCTAAAATAAGCTGGAGCATGATCATATGATCCCATCAATCTCGGTGTACATAGAATCAGTATCAAAAGCTTTCAATCAACACATTAAAGCTTGAACAAAGAAGGAAAATCAGCTAGAAGATAATGGAGACCGACAACCAGACGGGTATCACTTAGTATCCTTTGATGTAGCCACAAGAGCAGAGGTTCTATTCTTGCTTCTATTTGTTGGGGAGTTAACGGAAACTTAATTTTTGCAAAAACTGATATCATTAGCAAAGTCAGTCCAAACATGGGAGAGGCATCTGCAGCCTTAATTGCTATCAAAGAAGCGACAAAAATGAAGATAGAAAGGATAATTCTAGAAAGTGACTTAAAGGTTACTATCCAAGACATCATCAACTCCTCTCCAATCCAAGAGTGGACAGTGAGTCCAATTATCAATGATATCAAATTCCAGCTAGACTCATTCAAGGAATGGAAAGTGAGAAAAATTCATCGATCAAAATATCGATGCACGCATAACTTAATGCGTTGGGCAGCGACAACGCAAGCTTTTGCTAATATTCCCCTAATCCAAATCCTTCTATCACTGCTGAAGTTTCATAGTGGGAATGATCCTCCCAAAAATGTTGTTGTTTGACTTTTCTTAATGTCCTTACTTTCTGAACTTTTTGTATCAAAACTTAATATCTATTATATATCAATATCAAGTATCTTGCTAAAAAAAAAAACATAAAGTCCGATGATAGAACTAGAACAGAAAAATAGAAATAATACAATAAATAAGTTGAGTTGAATTCTTTATAAATAATAATGAGTTAAGATAATTGAATGAGTATTTTAGAGACCATTTAAAATGAGTTTAGATATATTTAAATGTTAAAATGAGTTTATATTTATTTATGAGAAATTAAAAAAATTATGAATCCTATATATAAAAAAATATTGAGTTAAAAAAATTATAAATCTAATTAGAAAGAGAATTTTAGTTAAGTGATGTTTAACTATTTAAAAATTATATATTTAAATATTGTTTATATTTAAATTTAAACTCAATTGAGATAAGCTCCGAACGTAAGAGCTAGGAAAGAGACATCTGGCAACCTCGTCATCTGCTGCATAACGGCCGCTCACGGATTCACAGGGAGCGAGAGAATAAGGTTGCTTTCGCATAAAACAAAAACCACATGCTGAACGTGTCAGTTTGCACACAAACGATATCTAACATCATTTTCTAAAGATCCCCCATAATGACGGGCGCTATAATATCAATCATAAAAGATATTAATATGAATCTTTTATAATTGTGAATGATTTATATAATTAATCTTGTATTATATATGAGATCATATTAGTTTGGTTAAAATAAATATATTGGTCAATTCAACCAATTTATTTGAAATGAGTTCAATATAATTAATCTAATAAAATTTAATTATTGAACAGATTATCTGAGTCTTGTCATGTTACCCTTTTTTATATGACTGATATTAGAGTTTTATGGTTTGAATTGTTTAACTAAGCATGTTCATATAGTTTAATACTCACTACTTGACACATTTCGAACATAATCCACGAACACAAATTACAACCCCTAATTTTAGTTCACAAACCTAAGCATAAGATTATATTTGGAACTTTTTAAACTCTAGGGATAAAATTGAGAAATATTAACATTGTGGACCGGTACAATAGTTTTCCTTAGTTTTAATTTAAATCCCATACTAAGATTAAAAAAATCATAATAGTTAACTGTGTAAGCCCAATTGTCTAAATACATAAAAGGTCCACAATTAAGCCCAAATCATTTAAAATAATTCATTAACTAATAGAGTCCATCAACCTTAAATTACGTATAAGGCATTAAAAAAAATTAATTTGTACAAGTTTTAAATAGATAAGTCAAATATAAGTTTTTTAAAAAAATTGGACGCCACCTTAAAAAAATGTTAAAAAATTATTCTTGATTAATGGGACTCACTTTTTAAAATAAATTATCTATTTAAAACTTATATCTAGTATTATCCTAAAAACAATATTTAGTATAGTAAAGTCTATTAAATGGAGAATTTTAAAAGAAAAATAGGGCCTAAGTTAAGGCTCAGTTTGAATATTTTCATTTTATCTCATCTCAATCATTATAATTTTTTCAAATTTTCATTCAAAAATATAATAAACAATTCAACTTTTTTAAATTTAAAAATAAAAATAATACTAAAAAATATATTCTAATAATATTTTATTCAACTACTATTCAAAATATCTCAACTTATTTTATCTTATCTGAACTGGTTATCCAAATCTAAACCCAAGTGCCAAATTTAATTTAATAAGAAAAAATAGGAAAGAAAATTTTTATGATACAGGTTGCATAGTGTAGTCTACTGTGCATCACATGTATAATGGCGGCTGACGTATAGTTTAGTACTTAGTAGGGATTGAATCAATTTATTTATTTATATTATTTTTACATTCGCGCATACCCACGTGCAAATATCGTCATTTAGGATTTTATTTTCAATTTTCCCTTTTTTGTTTTTTTTCTTGGGCACATGGGTACTAACAAGACAATAGAAATTAGAAATGGCCGGAGAGAGGGTTGAGGACCGCATGACGGTGGAATCCTGACAATCTGCATAGTGCCAACAAAAAACATGCAAGAAACGATCAAGAATAAGGCATTGTTTAGGTATTGAGAGTACTTCAAGTACTCTCAAACACTCTCACTATTATTTTTTATTTTATTATTACTTTTTATCTATTTTTTTTACTATTTATTACTTTTTATCTACTTTTTACGATTATTTAATATTTTATTATTATTTTTTTACTATTATTTACAAATATTCTCAAACAATTTCACTACTC
Source organism: Pterocarya stenoptera (assembly GCA_003123785.1). Taxonomy (NCBI): domain Eukaryota; kingdom Viridiplantae; phylum Streptophyta; class Magnoliopsida; order Fagales; family Juglandaceae; genus Pterocarya; species Pterocarya stenoptera. The sequence goes on from QEOT01006253.1 coordinate 117,229, forward strand.
AAACCAAGCTATTAATACCAATATAATTAGTTTACTTGTACGAGCAGGGAGGAATCTTGATTAATTTACATCCTTTAAGAAAGTTTAATGATATTTGCTTTATGGCCACACTTTTCAGAATGCAAAAAACAAGTTCCCCATAGATTTCATGCAAAAAGTATCTGAAACCATTGGTGCCGACGATACGTTCGTGGCATTCTGTTCTTGCAACCAAAGAGACAGTCACTAAACAACAATAGGGCACTGCAACTGCTAGTGGCGGAAAGGTGTTCTCCAGAGTTTGATCAAGAAGTATCAAATGCATTTTCTATTTTGTGTTTTTTTCTTTAACTATTTTTTAAATTATATTAAATATTTAAAAAAATATGTTTTTCTTAACGATTAAATAAATAAAAAATCAGTAGCTTTTTTATATGCATCCTCCGAGCATGCATCGATGCATCATTTTTCATAATAATAAGATTGCATTTAGACGTTGATTTGAGTTGAGTTCTTTATAAATAATAATGAGTTTTGATGATAGTATGGATTTTGTAGAAATTATTTAAGATAAATTTAAATATATTTAAATGTTAAAATCAATTTATATCTATTTATGAGAGATTAAAAAAATTATGAATCATGTATATAAAGTGTCTACATATAAATAGAATTTGAATTAAGTGATGTTTAATTGATTAAAAATTATATATTTAAATATTGATTACATTTAAATTTAAACTCAATTGAGATAAGCTCCGAACGTAAGAATGTAAGAGGAAAGAGACATCTGGCAACCTCGTCATCTACTGCATTACGGCCGCTCACACATTCACTAAACGACAATATTTTCTTTTCACTAAGGAAAAGACAGAGAGAGAGAGAATAACGTTTCTTTCGCATAAAACAAAAACCACATGCGGAACGTGTCAGTTTGCACAGTAACGATATCAAACATTTTATTGATATTTATAGTCGATATCCTGTATGTATGGTGTGTTTTTTTTATAAAAATTAGATAAATGAAACATTCACATAAAATATTTTTTTTTTAAGGACGGAACTGACTTTTTTCAAAATAATACGTTGTAAATCTTAAAAATATTGTAGCTAGCCTTATTATTATTTAAAAAATTTTACGTCGTTTTTGTGTATTCTTGTGTTCTTTACTAATATGATTAGATGCATCACTTTTTTTTTATTATTATTTTCAAATAATATTAATGGATAATTGGAAAGGAGAATAAATTGTCTGAGCTATTCTTTTATCTACATGATTTCAAAAACTAAATTTTCTGTATTTTTAGTAGTTTTGATAATTAGGCGATTCCGGATTTGCTTTTAGAAAATATACATATATCAAAATTGACTTTCTAGGTCTCGCTGCGAGTGAGTTTTCTCTCTACTCTAGAGTGAGTCTTAGGCTAGCTACGCTGATCTGAGAGAGAGGTCATGGACGAGAATTTATATAAACAATGGGAGAGACTATGTCTTACAGAGAAAGGAGAAGAAAGGATTAGCCAAACCACTCCAAACATCAAGGAATACCATGAAACCGACACATATGTGTTTACTAGTTATGATAGTGGCGGAAAAAACTATTAACAGGGAAGCATTTAAGAGCACCATGTCAAAAGTCTGGAAGTGTGAGAGCTGGCTTCAATTCTCATAAGTTGGAGCAAACAAACTCCTCATTGAGTTCCATAATAAGAAGGATTTGGAAAGGGTGATCAATGGTAGGCCGTGGTCTTTTGATAGATGGCTACTATGCTTACAGAATTTCAGTGGATCCATGTTCATTAATGAAGTGCAGTTTAATAAAAAGGAGTTTTGGATCCAAGCTTACAATTTGCCATTTGATTGCATGAACCAAGAAGTAAGCCATCAGATTGGAAGTAGTTTGGGTAGGTTTATTAAAGTGCATGTTGATGATAGAGGTATTGGATGGGGAAGGTTTCTTAGAATAAGGGCTGAGCTTGACATTACTAAAGTTCTCCTAAGAGGCATGTTCATCACAGTTGAAGGGAAGAAAACTTGGGTGTATTTTAAGTATGAAAGGCTGCCATCATTCTGCTTCAAATGTGGGGTAATCAATCACTCTTATGATTTGTGTTCTAATGGTAGGAGTGGTGAAGGTCAGCCCCAATATGGTTCATGGTTAAGAGCCCCTATAGTAAAGGAGAGTGATTTGCAGCACAAAAGGTATGGTGAAGGCTTTGACTAGAAAGCTCATACTGATCCTCGCCCATGGAGGTAGAAAAGGGAGGACAGGGAAGACACTGTTGCTGGGAAAGCAGAAGTCAAGGTGGAGTGTCAGAGAACAACCAAGGAAACTGTCACTCAAGAGCAAAAAGCATCTGACACAAGAAGGGTGCAAGATATTGGGGATGTGAAAAAGTCAAAACAACAGCCAGAAAAGGTAAGGAAGGAAAATCTTTATAAGCCAGTGACTGTACTTACCAATCCTGTTGAGGAGACATGTGACATGTTAGGAGTGGTGAAGCAAGAATTAAGTGATAGGAACACTGTTACAAAAGAGTCCAGTTCTGACTCTAGGCTTAACAATAGGAATACTAAGGTAACTGAGTTCTCGAATGATCTGGTGAACCAAATTCAATCTCTTGACCAGTTCATCTCCTACCAAGTAAAAGTTCTAGAACAGGCCAAGAAAACAGCTAGTTGGAGGAGGAGGGCTAGATTCAAGCTATGAGAAACAGTCTTTGGACTTGAGACGTAGCTCAGGTATACTGTCAAGCAAGAAAAGAAAAGATGATCAATATTTGACTAAGGAGGGGCTATCCATAAGGAAGAAAATCATAGAGGAGAATGTTAATCTTCGCTCCTCTCAACCTATTATGGTGGTGTCTGTTGAACAGCCCCACCAAGCCCAATGAATTGCCTCAGCGGGAATTGTCGAGGGCTTGGGAACCCCCAAACAGTTCATGACTTGCACCAATTGGTGCTACAAAAGCTCCCATCTTTTGTTTTTTTGATGGAAATCAAATGCAAAAGAAATAAAATAGAAGCACTCAAAAAACGTATGGATTTTGATCTCAGTTTTGTCATTGACTGTAAAGGAATGAGTGGTGGAATTGCCTTCTTTCGGAAAGAGGAATCTGAGGTAGAAGTGCACAACTTTACTCAACATCACATTTCTCTATTGCAAGGGGGTGGAGGTTGAAAAGAAGTAGCTGTTAACTGGATTTTTATGGACACCCCATCACCATGAAAAGGAAGGAAAGCTGGATAACAGTGCAAGTATGTTTGTTTGTGAAGCAAAATAGCTCTTAAAAAACTTTGCTAAGTGGGAGGTTTTTCATATAAGGAGAAATGACAACTCTATGGCCCATTGTTTAGCAAAAAATGCTCTTTCCAATTATGATCACATTGTAACGGTGGAAGATCTTCCTCCTTGTATTCCTTTGATTTAGTAAATGGAATTGAGTTACTCAAAAGAAAAGAAAAGAACATATATAGATCATTAGTATANAGGAGAAATGACAACTCTATGGCCCATTGTTTAGCAAAAAATGCTCTTTCCAATTATGATCACATTGTAACGGTGGAAGATCTTCCTCCTTGTATTCCTTTGATTTGGTAAATGGAATTGAGTTACTCAAAAGAAAAGAAAAGAACACATATAGATCATTAGTATGTCATGAAAGATACCTAGGGGCCTAGCTTCCTTATGTGGACAAAAAAATCACGTACAAGACTTGGATTAAGACAAACCAGTATCTATCAAAGCAATCCACCAAGACAAAGCAATCAAGGTGAACCATAAAAACAATATGAAGGCAATTAGAGCAAACGGAAAAGGGGAAGGAAGCTAGCTAGCACTTGCAGGGATATCTAGATCCCTTGAGGAGATAAGGGATGGGTGTGGTAAAGGCCGCAAAGGGTGGTGCTGTAGTTGGGGATATTATGAGGAGCTTCAAGGCCATAAAGGAGAGGCTGCGCAAATTACAACTTCCCTCTCTTCCGCTTGACAAAAGCAGAATTTTAGCAATGCGGCTCAGTTCCACCATCAATGAAAAATGGAGGTCCTGCATATTTGCTTTCTTCATAGGCTACATCTTTCTGCTTTACTGTCTGAAACATGACCACCAAAGCGTAAAGATTTCTGCTTATGGAAACATTGTCGTAACCAGGACCTCATCCAATGACTCAGACCGGCATTTTCCAGCAACTGGCATGGTCTACACTGCTCCCGAAAACGTTGTCGAAACCATGACATCTTCCAATGACTCAGACCGGCATGATCCAGCAATTGACATGGTGGACGCTGCTCCCGAAAACGTTGTCGAAACCATGACATCATCCAACGACCATAACAATATTAACGCAGCTCCCGGAAACATTGCCATAACTATGGGGTCATCCATTGACTCCGAAAAGCATCTAGCAGCTGATGATGACATGCAATTCCAGCTACCGTCAAAAGTAAGAGAACATGGGAGGAAGATAATGAAGAAGGAAGATAGCTGCAATATCTTCGATGGGAAATGGGTGTATGATCCAAAATCAAGTCCTCTATATCATGGATCACAGTGTCCATTTCTTAGTGACCAAGTTAGTTGCCAAAGGAATGGGAGGCCAGATTCTGAATACTTGAAATGGAGATGGGAAGCCAAGGGGTGTCAGATTCCGAGGTAATAAGTTTGACGTGTACCATCTTATTAATTTGTGTGTTTCTCTCTCTCTCTCTCTCTCTCTATATATATTTATATTATGTCCATTTCTGACAAAGGTTGGTTTCCCAGGTTCAATGGTACAAACATGTTAGAGAGACTTAGAGATAAGAGAGTGGTTATAGTTGGGGACTCCATTAACAGAAACCATTGGGAGTCTCTTGTTTGCCTTCTTTACTCCGCTATTCCTTCCTCACGAGCTGAAATTGATATGGATGTAAACTTCAAGTCTTTTAGATCTACGGTAAGAGAGACCTGATTATTATTTCTTTATTGAATGGATTATAAGAGCATTAGCATTGACTTGGCAAAATACATATTTAAAATTTAATCAATATCACACTTTTTGACATTTATCTATTTCATTTAAATTCAATCCTCATATTGGATTAGCCATTCACTCTCTATCTAATAATAAAATATTATTAAATTAATAATTTATTTATTTAATTTATTTATATCACATTTTTATATAATTCTACCAATTTAATATTAATAATAATTATATTCTAATTAAATTAATATTAAAAAAATCATATTTTTAAAAGGCATTTAATGCTAATAACAAAAAATATTTAATTAAACTCATTTAAAATTCTATCTAAATTTCTTAATTAAAAACCAAATAGTATTTTTATTGGAGTAAGAAACTAATATTTTAATATTTGTTTAGAGTAAGAAATTATTATTTTAATGTTTGGTAAATCAATAGTGGTTCTCCATCTTTAGCCAACCACTGTAGTAAAAGTCTATCTTATTTTAGATTTGGCCAATCTAATGTAGAGTATTTTTGACATCAACTATCTAAATTTTAGTTAACTTTTTCATTTGACTATATAACTTATGCTATATAACAGCCAAATTAAGGACGTTAACAAGATTCCTGTAATTCTAACACAACAGGAGTATAATTGTTCTGTGGAGTACTATTGGAGCCCCTTTCTAGTGCAACTAAAGCAAAACCAAGAACTTGGTCGGGTTCTCACGCTAGACAAATTATCAGACTGGGAAAGGAGTTGTCGTGGCGCTGATGTTATGATATTTAACTCTGGTCACTGGTGGCTTCACAACGTCCAGAGGTAAGCTTTTAATCTTTTTAAGATAAATCATCTAATATTATATTACAAAATTTTCAAAATCTCATATAAAATATATTAAAAAGTAATTCAATTTTTATAAATTATAAAAAAATATATTAAAAAAATATATTTTAATAATATTTTAATCAACTTTCAACTTTTTATCTCATCTAATTTGTATAACCAAACGAGTCCGTTATTAATGAAATTAGTTTCATAACCTGCATCATAGTCCTTGGGAAGGGGATTTATAACAGGAGAGGCTTGCAGGTGGGAATTGTTTCAATATAGAGGAAAGCTTTGGGACAACATGAAGATTCGTTCAGCATTTCTGAAGGCAATGAAGACCTGGGCTCGTTGGATTGATCACAACGTAGATAAGAGCAGTACAAAGATATTTTTTCGAGGCTTAACAGCACTACACTATAGTAAAGAGTGGTGTTACAATCGAAAACAACCCATTAAGGATGAGTCCTTTCAATTTCTCAATCCAATTGGAGACATAGTTGAGAGTATAATTGGACGCATGAGGACACCAGTAACGTACCTGAATGTCACAAAACTAACTCAGTATCGAATAGATGCACATACATCTGTTTATACAATAAGGCAAGGGAAGCTTCTGACACCAAAGCAACGAAGAAAACCACATTCCTATGCTGATTGCAGTCACTGGTGCTTGCCCGGAGTGCCGGATACATGGAACAGTCTACTGTATGCATCTATGGTCATGGAGGACAACTCTAGTGACAGTACTTTTAGTATTTAATATATGGCCATTTGCTGTTTTATTGATGTCTAGCTAAATAGATGCTGCCTAAATTGAACTGCTTTGTAGAGCGTTCAGAACGAGTTCTGGCGCAAATTAGTTAGGACTTGTCTACTTTTTTAGTTATTTCGGTATGTAAATTTAATTATTGGATTTTTGTATTGAAGATTTGTCAATTTATCAATTTCAATGAAAAACATGTATTAATTAACATTAGATTGTTGAGGGAAAAAAAAAAAAAAAAAGCAGTAGTCCATTTCATCTTTATAACACTCCGCTCCCTAGCATTAATAATAAAGTCACTTTTAAAAATTATCGAGAGCTGGAGTGCTACTACTGAATCTTGATTTAAAAGTATTTCTTTTATTCTTAAGAAAGCGTCAAGTACAATGATTCTATCCATAAAATAATTCTTTATTAAAATAATGAGATCATAAAAGAGAGTGCGTGGAAGTATTTATAAAAAATTCTCAAAGCTCATGCAATAAAAATCATAACTTAAAATCTATGTACATGATCTAGGCCACTGTCATGCCTCCCTGGACTAAGTCCCGTCCTGCAGTTCTATTGTCAAAATTATCCTAACTTGGGGTGGTTTAAAACTATATATAAAAAATAAATAAATAAATAAAAGCTAAAATGAGTGGATGCCTTAGCAAGAAACTCATCATAACGTAAACATACTTAACATAAAATTTTTCAAAAAAATATTTTATACTGAAAACTTAAAATCATGATTATTCATACATATGCTTATGCTCTGCATGACTTATCTTGAATTATCTTACTTATCATACTTATCTTACGGGCCCACCCACTTAACTCTGTGTATAAGGTTGTGCACCGACCCTACATTCTACTGCCACAAGGGGAGCCATTAATACTATTCTAGCATATTATGGTGGACCACGCGCTTAGCTCCATGGCTTGCACATCCACCCATAAATCGCATTTGTTTCACACATCTAAATGATCATCTGATTAACTATTATGAGCTTATCTTACACTCAATTTTGTGAAAGCTTACTTGGCTTATGCAATATGAGATGCATAATACATACATAACTATAATATGTAGAATGAAACATGATGAATGATGTGCTTGCAAATATCATGACATGCATGGTACGTAAACACTGGCTTCGAAAGAATTGGCTTTAATAATAATATATATAGCTAGCTAATATATGTTAATCTTAATTTATGATCAAGCTACTTACTTTGCAGTGTTGCTTCCTAAAATTTTTGACACAAAATCGATCATAGCGTTGGACTTGGAGGTTTGTGATTTTTTTTTTTTTTTTTCCAAATAACATGCGAAACATAGATATTTATAGAGAGATTTGGGGAGGGTGACAACCAATCTGAGTTACACTCGGTTAAAGAGTTTTAATATGAAAATGACTAGTAGAGTTATATCCCTATTGGAATAGAATACTGACGAGTTCGAGTTAGACTCAGTTAGATCATTAAAGAAGAGAGTTTGAATTTAAAAATATGATCTAGTAGTTCATTTAATGTTGAATTGGCAGTAACTAAGATTGCGTAGGAGACTTCATTCAGTGATGATTTTCAATTGAAATAAATTTTTAATGGCCAATCTTTAAATTTTAAAAGGAGTCTAGCTTGTTTAATAAATAAGAAATGAGATTTAACCTAGTTATTAAATCTAATTAAAGTTCCTAATCAATCTTAATAATTTATCGTTCGTAAGCTTATTCAATATGACTTATTAAATAAATTTAGACCTAATAAAAATTATTAATATCTCGACATTAGAATTATTGGGCAGGTCGTTACAATCTTTCATTAGTCGGAGGGTAAGAAACAACTTTTTCTTTTGGATAAGCAGCTGCCACAAGTACTATTGTTAACAACTATTAGCTATATATGTCTCTAAAAAAGGTTATTTTTTAGATGTTTCATTTCAAATATTATTTTTTGATTGCATATAACATCTTTCAACACTTTTAATCCGGAAAAATGGAAACCATTCTTAATATCTTTTAGAAATTTTTTGAGATTGAGATAATAGACATGAAAAATATTTTTTTTAATGATAGACCTTACTTTTTTTTTTTTTTTCTAAAAGAATGTACGAAACTTACATACCTCAAAACTGCATCTAGCAATATTACTCTCTTGTCAAATTGCCTTCCTTTAAAAAAAAAAGAAAGAAAAGTGATGTACCATAAATTGTTTGAATAGAACCTAAAATCATTATGATTAGTTATGGAACACAAAACAACGGCCAAATGAGTTTACCGACGTTGAATAGCGCTTGGATATTATAACAGAATCAAAATATTGCGAGGGGGAAAGAAATTGAGAAGAATAGAGAGTAAAGTCCGAAAGGTTTTGTTGATCACCTTCTTCGATCGGAACTCAACACTCATCATGAGTAGAAGAAAACAAATCTAAGATTGCATGTTGTCGGGTAATCTAAAAGACTAAATATGAAAGAGGAATTCTATCTAAAATAATGATAGGTATACTACCCTACTTGTAACGCCCATCCTTGAGGTGGGTCTTTTTGCAAAATATTTTAAAAAATGACGACGGGAATTACCGTTCGATTTAAAATATTTTACTGTCCTTCCCAGGATGCAAGACTTTACGTTATAAAATAAAATGTCCTTTTATAATAAAAGAGATTTAGAGTGGAAAAAATAAATCTTAATATAAAAAGGCCTTTCATACATTTAAAACCTTCATGCCTAGAGCATCGTGCTTTTCCCCTTTGGCCGTGTCCCTCCTGAAGCGTACAGCTCATTTAGCTTCCTGTAGGGGGAGGGGCACACATAAAAACTAAAACGAGTCGAATACTCAGTAAGCATTACTTCATACCGTTAAAATATAGCAACGTAGGTTTTCATTCATGCATTTATCATTCTATACATATTATACGTACATGCATACATGCTTTCATTCGTAAACATCAGTGGACGGGGGCTTTCATCTTTAAACATGCTTTTCTTTTCGTAAAACGTTCCCCCATCACTGCCTTTATTTCTTGAAGAATGCCATGCATTCATACATTACTTTTCTTTCACTTTTATAGGCCGGTGCACGTTGTTAAGCCCCACGTGCTGGGGTCAGTGGCCTTTTGGGCCGATGGATTCGCTCGTGGCCACGGGTTAGAATCCCATTCCGTTAGGTTGCAGCACTGGGTGCACTACCAGATACTACTGCCCGACATTGCAATCTGCCAATTCATTCATTGGGTACCTCTTTCATTCATTCATATGGCCGTTACGTATTTTCATACATTCATACTTTCATTCATTTCATGTCAGCTCTAAAGAGCTGACGCTTTCATTTCATTTCATTTCTGCTCTATCTTTGAGCAGAACATGAGCATCATCTTTTCTTTTCTTTTCATTTAATATTTCTTTAATGAGAAAAACATCGTTAAACATCATCTTTCGTGGCGTCAGTGAAACATCAATTCGTATGGACATTTTAATATCAGTTCTTAGGGATCAGTTTTAAAATACTTTCTTTGCATTGGTCAAAGCATCGGTTTGAAGCTCGGGGCACACGCCTCGATGCTTCATTTCTTTCTTTAGAAAATACGTACAATACATACATCGTATAGTCATCCATTACCATGCGTACAATTAAAACTTTTGGGTGCATAAAAAGGGGCTGCCGAGGAAGGGCCGTACATACGTATACCTTTCAATACTTAGCATGCTTTCGTTAAAAACGTATTTCGTGTCCTTTTGTAGAGCATCTTTTATGAGAAAAGCGTTTCTCTTTCTTTTTCTTACATACTTTAGAAAACTCTAGAAGAGCATGAACGTAACACTTACCTGGACTCCATGCTACTTTCATACCATGCCGTTCATTTATGCGCGTGTCAGATGACAACCTACATGCATACATAACCTTAACATTATTCTCTATCTAGTGCATAAGCAACTGAACTAGAAATAGAGCTATGCTTTACTTAGAACACTCTTCTTCTATCCCGTTCCCTTACGTGTCCCTTACTAGGATAAGACCTCTGTTTCATCCTTCTCATTAACCATGTTCTTACGCATGACTTAGACTGACTCAGTCACGCATCCCATTCTTAGACAGTACCCTCATCATTACTCTCATGTATCTTAGCTTACTCTACTTCTCATGACCACCTATACACATCACATGGCTCCAAGCCACTCTGAGTATTAAGCACCATGTAACTATTCTTAGGATAGATTATCCATTACATATGGTGAATCCGTCCGGCACGTGAGTCTAGCCAGAACGCACATGTACCTTACCCCTTTATCCCTTAAGACCATCATTTAATACATTGGTCATAGGCTTGTATGGCGAATGCCATACTCCAATACCAACCTTCTCTTACCTGGCTAGCACGACTCTTCATGCTAGCCATATCTCATGACAGTTCATCCCAACACTTGACACGATGGGACTTCATTCATGAACACGCCTTACATCATGCCATATAACTCGAGACTAATCCCAACCTACACCATGACCTTGTCACATCACCTAACATACATTCTAACCCATCACCGCATGACTTCTACTTGGCCATGTCACTTCATGACATTATTCAATCATGCTTCCGCTGCACTATTCTGATACTTCTTAGCCACTTAGCACATACTCCCAGCCATAAGCCGACTACATGGCAACACTTGTCACCTCAGACTACAACCACATCTCAGCCACTTCGGGACACTGTTTCATAGCTCCTTACACCATACATCAAGCTCTTCCCGTCAAATACGCAATCACCCTTATCTTCGCGACACACCTTACGGTGCATCACTGCATCTCATGGAGTACACTCCTCATGTACTCCCTTCACACATGCTACGTCACATCACCACTATGGCACACAGGCCATATGGTGCGTTGTTCCACCACATGAAGTACATTCCACGTGTACTTCCTTTACAGGACTACGCTACATCACCACTATGGCACACAAACCACAACCACACTTCATTGCACAGTTCACAACACTACATAGCACACATCCCAACTACGCCCAGCATTTCACATCACAACCCATCACATCACCATACAACATAGCGAACCTTATAATACTAACAGCACAGTTCACAACCTAACCAACCAACTAGCATGTAATATAAATAGTGAGGGATAGAGAGTTATACCATCGACAGGATAACTCGTGCGTCGCTCGCTAGGCGTCACAGCGATAATGTCGAAAGGAACGTACGGGGTGGCTACACCAAGTACAGTGACTGTTTAGGCGTTTTGATAGCTAGGTGTGGTTTTGGAAGAGCCTAAAGTGGCCTTGATGATGGTGGCAAGGAGCGTAACACGACAGATCTAGCCGTGTGCAGTGGCGGTCAGTCACTCGTAGTGACTGTCCATCACGTGGATAGTGGCTAACCACAATACAAAGTGGTGGTTTAGGCTTGTGCTAGGCTAAGGAAAACTGCCAGATGAGCCGTGGAGGCTCGATGGTGGCAGCACAGCTGTCCATGGTGGTGGAAAGGGGTTGGTCGTGCACTGTGAGGGAGGGAGAAGCCGTGGGAGAGTGAGAGAAAGTGTGCATGCATAGGGGACAGATCGGGGCCGTGGGTGGTCCGGTTGGCTTCATGGTGGCTTGAGGGTGCCAAAGAGGGTGGTCTCCCACCGTGGGTGGCGGCGTATGGAGGTGGAGGGTGCAAAACCCGTGCGTGAGAGAGAGGAGCATCGGGAGGTGGAGGAGGGGGCTACCGGTCATGGGTTTGAGGGAGGACGAAGGGGGAGACCTGAGGAGTCTTGTGGTGGTGTCTGGTTGCCGAGATGGGCCGCGCACGGTGGCGCTGTGGACGTGCACAGTGAACCCATGCATGAGAAGGGCTACGTACGTGCATGGGGAGCTACTGGCGGGGAGTTAGAGGCTGGGCTTGCTGGAGGAAGCTGCCGTGGGAGTGGTGGCACTGGAGGACAGCGCACGGCGGTGCAGTGGACTCCAAGCCCATTCGGGCTGTGCACTGCTGAGGGAGAGGAGAGAGCGTGGGAGAGGGAGACCGGTGTAGGGAGACTCGCCAAAGGGAGGGGATGTCGACGGTGGTGGAGGTGAGACTCACCTGCGCACCGCGGCGCCAGGCTGTGCAGTGGAGTGTTCAGGCAAGGGGGGCTGTCGTGCAGTGCAAGCCGAGAGGGAGAGGGAGGAGAGAGAGAGGGCTGGGGAAAAGTGAGGGAGAAGAGAGAGGGGCTGGGGTTTTATACTGAGACCCATCCTCTGGGGATCTATAAAATGATCCCACGATGACCCTTAAATACTGATTTAAAAATACGTAAATGTTTATTTAATTAAAAGCACTGAGAGGAATAAAGATAGAATATTATTTAAAATAATATTCCTTCATCATTTATAAAATGATGAAGTCTTAAAATATTTAAAGGAATAAAACTATTAAATTAATTAAAGATTCTATTATTATTTAAATCACGTAATATTTTAAATAACTGGAATCATTTATATAAAATGATTCCCACAATTATAATATATTTGGAGCTCTTCAAAGATATTATAATTTAGTTATTTAAAATATTACTTAGTTAAACAACGATAAGAGTAACCCATTTAAAATAAACATAACTTTAAAACACAAAACTAGCTTTAGAAATTATGTAGTATCTTTAAAAATACGCCATCGGGGTCTGGTATGCATAACGGGACTCTTAGACACTAGAAAGAGGGGCGGATAGGCTATCGCATTTGACGTAATTGCTTACGTCAGAAGAAAGAAAGGAGCAGGGTATTACACTACTACTACCCATGTACTACTATTTTTATATTTAATTTTTTTTTTAATTTTTAATTTTACTTAATGATTAAAGAACTGATGAGTAGTAAAGTTATATATTTTTTTAATTTTTTCTTAGTGATTAAGGATGTTAAAAAAATACTTTAAAAAAATGATAAAAAAAACTTGGAATGCGATAGTAGATGGGTAGTCATAGGGTAGCACTATAACTCAATTTATCTTTTGTGACAGAGGAAACCATCACCAAAAATATCTAAAACATCACTAAAGACATTTGGTGACAGTTTGAAACCGTCACCACGACCGTCACCTAATGTGTGTCACAGAATACATTTGGTGACGCTTTACTGTTGAACCATCACTAAATGTATTTTTAGTGACGGTTGGAGTTATTCCGTTCGGAGTGAAGTTTGAACATTATATTTTTTTTGTGACGGCTAAAAACTATCATAGAAAGTAACGTTCGGATGTAATTTTTTACGTCTGAACTCCGACCCGAGCTATTGACATTCGAATGACAGAAGTTGACATTCGTTGATTATAGTTCGAACATATAATATTTACGTTCGGACATTTATATGTCCGGACGCATTAAACGTTCTAATTTTCATTCGAACGTTGATGGAACACCGCTCGAACGTAACGAGTATAACGTTCGGATGTTTGTTCGAATGTTAAAGAAGAAGTGTTCGAACGAATAAGGTACGTTTGGAGGTTCATCGAACATTAATCGTCTAATTGTGTAATTACGTTCAAATGTTTGTTCGAATGTGAAATCATTGTTCGAACGTTTTTTGTTTACATTGGAATGTACAGATCAGAAATACTAATTTTATAAAATTAAGAAACATACTAATTGTATCATATTACATACCATAAATATTCTACAACTAACAATGTCTTAAAATGTTTTAAAATTATATAGTAAAAGTTATACGCACGAATTAAATTGAGAAAATTCATTTCTTCTTTGCTCGCCCAGTCCATTTCTATTACAATGACATAACATGCTCCATTTGTAACATCATCTCCCATTGCACTTGCTCTTGGACTTCATTGCCTATTCTTTCCTCCTGGTCTCTCTGTTTTTTTTTCTTTTTTCTTTTTTCTTTTTATAAAAGAGAAGAAAGTCACATGTCCATTAGTGACCCTTGTCTATATTTTATTAATTAACCCTCACTTATGATGGAGGAATACCATGATTATAATTACTGTACTTGGATTTTACAAATGAAAGAAATAAAACCAAAAAAAATGGCAAGTACCAAAACTTATACCAAGAATACCTATCAAAGTCATACTATTTATAATTTAAAATGCCAACAATGCCGCCTGATGTACGCGACAGACTTCATTCCGCAAATACCTTCAATATTTCCTAAGCTGAGCTAGCCCACATGAGTCCGTTCTAATAATCCCCTTCAGCATATGAGGAAGTTGCGTATGTCCTAGCCATTCATGTGATATACCACTACCTCCGAGGCAAGCCAAAAAATCAGCCACCTTATTTCCTTCCCTATATATATGCTTAACATAATAGTTCATTTTAGTCAACATATTTACTATTTCTTCCCAAAAGTCTTCTAGGTACCAAAGTGTACACCTTCCGTGCTTTATCCAATTCACTACTATCAACGAATCCATTTCAATAATCAGGTTGTTGAATCCTAATCTTCGACAATGTTTAAGTCCTGTACTGAGTGCCATAACTTTTGCTAGGTTATTACTTCCATGACCAATCGATTCTGAAAAAGCATATACCACTTTCCCGAACTCATTCCTGACTACTCCTCCAGCACCCATGGTACCAGGATTATTAATACTACTTCCATCCACATTCATTTTAAGCCATCCTCTCGTCGGTTTTTCCCACCTTTCTACCTTAATAATTTCCTTCTTCCTTGCATTAATAGGAAGATTTAGTGATTTTAACACTTTTACATCATTGCCCTTCAGTTGAGAAACCTCATTTATTTTAATACCAACCCAATTAATCCAATATTTTACTACTCTCCATAAAACATGAACCTTCTCCTTCTTCCCTTCCATCCTGGATTTGCATCTCCACTTCCATAAATTCCAGGAAATTATCCTAGGTATAAATCCGATTAGATTATCGAGTTGTGATGATTTTGTTCCTCTCCGAAACCAAGCCTCCACTATTGCCTTCCACGAATGATTGGGGACAAATGGCACTCCCAAGATATGTGAACCAAACTTCCAAATGGCCATAGCAATGTCCCCACTATATAACATATGATTAATATCCTCTAAAGCACCATATTGATAGCACTCACACTTGGGGACTAAAGGCACTCCTAGACTTCTAATACATGCATCCACACTAAGGCTCGAATTGAGAGCCTTCCACATAAACACCGAAAACTTCATAGGCACTGCTACATTCCATATCCATTCCAACCCTTGACACTTAGGACTACTCTCCTGGACCAAAGACTAGGCACTCCTAACCATGAAATATCCATCAGCATTACCCATCCAGATAAGCTTATCATCCCCTCTCCTTCTACCCTTAATTTCCTGCATTATATTTTCAGTTTTTTCAGGCCCTACTAACTGCTCTAGTTTATCCCTTCCCCAGTTATATTTTGCATAATGTGTTTTACCTTCAACTCTAAATCTCCCACAAGCGGATGCTGTTCCCTTAAAGGACCTGAGCTCAACCAATTATCCTAGTCTCTCTGTTGCTTTTGCAAACTCGTCTCTAAATGAGATTGTCGCTCTAAGAGGAACTCCAACTCTTACTGTCTCGACCTCATATACTCATTCTTACATCGTGCAGCTTCCAAATCTTTGGTTAAATTATTAATTTGTGAAGTCAAAGAAGATGAGGAGGATAAACCAGAATGCTTGAAAGATCATCCCAAACCTCTTGTTATACTAGAGTTAAGCCCGAGCACTTGCATGCATGTGTCTATGTCACTTGGAGAGGATTTCCCAGACGCTGACTACATCTCCATCATTTTTTTCTGCAATGTCAAAGAAAACACACAATAAGTAACGTATTAAAAGAAATAGAAATAGAAATAAAAAATAAATTATTCACATTTTGTATAATTTATTTAACAAAAGTAACAACACTTACATAATTATCTGCAGTGGCAGGATCCATTCACTTACATTAGTGTGAGCAGCAACATAGACATGAATGAGGGAAAAGTTTTCAGGATCATCATGTTTCTAACAAAGCCACATTAGCAATTTTAAAAAGATAACGTTAATACTTAACTAAAAGAATATCAAAAAAATAAATGAATTCTATTATTACCATTTTATCAGTAAGACGGTGGAATGATCTTGAACTAGCACATTGGTGGACAGTCAAAACAGATTTATTATTAGCATTCGTAGAACTTAAGTGCTACAAAATTAATTAAGAATGTTAATTGTAATATATATATAATATATAGCCCAAATATATATGTAAATAATCATTAGATATTAATCTAGAATACTTGATAATCTGGATTTGGAAAAAGATCACAACACTTTCTCTAATCGTCTAACTTCATCTGCTGGAAAAGAGATTGCGCAGCCTCTTCAACCATCTCAAACTTCTTGAAGTGGTCATGACATCGTCCCTCGTAACGTCGAAATAGTGTAGCCATCAACCCATTCACAGTTCTCAAATCCTTGCTAAGGCCAAAGTCGAGGTTGAATTTATCCTAATAAGTGAATTATGTCAAAAATATAATATACTAATCTAGTATAGAAAAAATGTACTCTCAACATAAACTCACCAGCACCAAGCTCCGAATGTACTCCTTAATGTCGAGCAAAGCATCTCGCCATGATTGCACATAAAATGGAGCATAAGCCCAAACAGTTGTACCAATATAGGAGGAAAGCGCTACCGCACTATCATCGACTCCTCCAGTGGAATTATCAGGAATGTTGACCTTGAACTTTCCATGCCTTCAGCATTTCTCAAGAGAAATGCCATGTGTATAACCACGACTATGACAAATGGATGCATCAACTATTAAATAATAATATAATTATAGTTATATAGTTATTGAGATAAAAGTAGTGATATATAATTAATTATCAACAACATTTTCTTATTGGTAGGTGTCGACTGGTTGTCGTTCTCTTGCGTTTGCACTTGATCTTCGGGAGGAAAACACTCGGGTGGGGAGTACTGAACAAGTTTGGGACTTGGACTTGGAAGAGAAGGCAAATTTCTTCGTTGTCGTTTTGGCGGCATCCTTGAGGCATGATTAATATGATAAAGAAAATTAATTAGAAGAAATTATTGAAAAGCTAAATATTCTATAGTCACCTATATGAATAAAATATTTAGTATTTTTATTCTTCATCTTCGGATGTATTTTCCATGCTTGTTTCAGAATCTCCACCAATAACATCTTCTTTGTCATCATCAACCTCTTCTTCGTCCTCCTTATTCACTTCCTCCTCGGATTCTTCTTCATCTTCTTCTTCTGACTCTACTTCTTCTTCTTCCTCACTTACTTGAATGGAATGATCATTTAATACGGATGGGTAGAGAAGGACAGGTGAGACGTCATCTCTACACAAGGGGAGCAACTCGAGTGCCCCGTGGTCAACAAACAAGTTAATAACCTTTCCATCTTCTTGGTAGGCCTCTACTATCGGAGTGTCATCTTTATTTTCACTATTCTAGTAATTCACACTCGTTCCTGCTTCATATACATTTCGTGGGATAAATTTTTGTACTACTCGCCAAGTTATCTCTCCACTATCTTCATCAGCACTTTTCATTAGATCAATCAAGTAATGGACTTGGGTAGCTTGACAAGCCAATACGAATGGATCATCTCATACTATTTAAATGCCGTATTGACACTCGTAAAGTGATTATCTCTATGTATCAAAACCCGACCACCGCCTAGGTCCCACCAATCACACTTAAAAACATATCTTACAGACCCACCCAGGTATTTGAATTCGATAATATCACGTATGACATCATAATAGTCAATATCTTATGTTCCATGACTCCACTTGACCAACACACTACTATTTTGAGTCTTTCTGTTACGTTCACGGTTTGGAGTATGGACTCTATAACCTCTAACCATACATGCAGTGTATCGAAGTGCTCTATTAGAGGGACCAAGGGCCAATGCATACAATTTAGGAGAAACTGATCTGGGATCATGAGCACGTTGTTCCAAAATCTATCAATTGAAATAATATAAGCATATTAAAAGTAACCCAGAATTAAAAGTTTATAAATCAAATAGATATGTAGTTTTAGTTCATACACGTTGTTCAAACCATTCGGAAAATTCTTCCTCGTGTCTTGCCTCTATATTCTTTACTCATTCCATCCTAAGTTTATCCATGTGCTCACTGTATATATATGCAAAAGAAAATAGTATTTTGAACACAAAAGTTATAATTAAACGACATTTGATTAGAATTTCTCGAAGCATACAACAACATACCTGAGATAGCAATCAATCTCTCGGCAATTATTTAACACATACCAACGAATTTTACCCAACTCTCCATCAATTAAATCGTAACCCGTTTGTGCACCCAAGAGTCTTACATACTGGGAAAACACTGATAGCTCACGAGGAGGCGGAGCAGCAAGATCAGCATTTCGCTCTTGACGATTAAATCATGTCTCAACACCACGAAGATATAGAGAGCAAAACGTTAACTATTCATTCTACATATAGGCCTCTACTATTGAACCCTCAGCTCTGGCTTTATTCCTAACAACGCACTTTAATCGACCTAAGTATCTTTCAACTGGATAAATCCAACGGAACTGTACCGGCCTACCCAATAATGCCTCCCGGGATAAGTGTATTGCTAAATGGACCATGACATCAAAAAATGATGGTGGAAAGATCTGCTCAAATTTACAGAGTATAGTAGCAATGTCTTCTTCCATCTTCTGCAACATATCTTGATTTACTACTCGAGTGCACAAATCCTTAAAAAACATACATAGTTCAGTTATGGTGACGCGTATATTAGATGTTAGCTTCCCACGAATTCCCACCGGTAATAACTTCTGCAAAAAAACGTGACAGTTATAACTTTTCAATACACTAATTTTCTAGTCGACAGGGCTCACGCATTTATCGATATTTGAGGTATAACCATTTGGAAACTTCACACCTTGCAACCATTTTTAGAAATCCATCCTCTCCTCCCTTGTCATCGTAAAGGATGCATGCGGCATGACCACCCTATTGCCTACCACTCGTAAATGTAGATTATGTTTAATTCTCATTCTCTCAAGATCTTTTCTCGTCTTGATTGTGTCCTTTGTCTTTTTGTTAATGCTTATCAATGTACCCAGTATATTATCACATATATTCTTCTCTATGTGCATTACATCCAAACTATGTCGCAACATACAGGACGACCAATATGGTAAGTAAAAAAAAATACTACGTTTTGTCCAATTCAATTATACGACGCCTTGTTTTCTCTTATTCTTACCCCAGACTTTGCCAAAATTGTTCGCTCTATCATGTACCAGTTGTTCCACTATCTCTTCTCCAGACAACTCATTTGGTTCAATTCTGTCCTCTACTCTCCCATCAAACTTAGTACATTCGCTTCTCCATACATGATTTGTTGGTAGATAACGTCAATGACCCATGAAGCACAACTTCTGAGAATATGTTAACCATTCACTAGCAGTTTCTTTATTACATGTTGGATACGCTAACTTCCCGTTAGTACTCCAACCGGAAAGATTCCCATATGCCAGAAAATCATTTATGGTCCATAATACTGCAGCATGCATCTAAAAAGATGTTGACGTGAATGCATCATAAGTTCTGACGCTTGTTTTCCATAACGCTTTCAACTCTTCAATCAACGGCTGCATGAATACATCAATGTCATTCCCATGTGATCTTGGGCCGGGAATAAGTAAAGTTAACAAAAAGTTTGGTGCCTTCATGCACCTCCATGGCGGAAGATTGTGCGGAATCAACACTATAGGCCAAATGCTATAACTTGATATTCTTATACGGTTTTTGAGCTTTCGAGAATAGCTAACTTGACTCAGTCATTCTGTCTTGTAACGTTTGAATGTTACACCAAGATGTTTGAACGTATGTCGTTTCAATTTCTTAACCGCTGGTATTTCACGTCTGGACGTATATTTTATACATTCGGACGTTACTACATTTACGTTCGATAGTATAATTGAATGTTCGAACGTAATTATTTTAAATTTATTTATATTTTTAACAATTTGGCATCCGAACGTGTATTTATTACGTTTGAATGTATAACAATTAAATTTATTATACGTTCTACATTCGGACGTTTAGTTAAATGTCTGAACATTTTATCTTAACGTTCGAACGTATATTTTTCTATGTTCGAACGTTAATGCAAAGCAGTTTAAAATTAAGACAAATATGCATCAATGGTACAATTAATTTTGTTTCATTTCCTATTTTTAGGAGATGGCTCATCCTTTGCATTCCAGAAAACGAGTGACGGAAGGAGCCACTCAAGATACTGCTCGAATCGGGCTCATACTGTTATGGTCGAGCGAGAGACCCTGATCAACGAGGTCGACGAGCTGTGAGATGTCTTCCTCAGTAGAGGTTGGAGAAATATCTGCACATTGAGGGGTAAGGTATATCCCTCTATGGTTCAGGAGTTATATATGGAGATGTGGTCCATGCCTCAGGACCCATCCTCTTACACCGTGACTGTACGCGGTGTGACGTTTGAATTTTCACTCGATGTCATCGTTGACTACCTCAGGATTCATCGAGGAGTTCAAACATCGATTGAGACAGATGTAGGCACTTTTGCATTATCTACTGGCCCATTTGATCCATCATTAGCCAAATATGTAGACCAGTCAGAGGCCAAGGGTGTTGGCCCTTCGACTAGGGATGGTGACCGAGATGAGGATTTCTATATCCTCACCAGGAGAGACAACAAGCAGATCGAGAGGTCAAACAACTTCCACCAAAACCATCTGCTACCGTTCTTTCGTATGTTGCATCTTATAGTTGCAACAAACGTGGATCCTGTGGCACATAAGACCACATTTAGTCGGCTTCGGGCATAATTTTTTATACGGGTGGCACGTGGAGATGCTTATCTTTGACAAGATCCGTTATGAGGCGAGCATCATTTCCATGGACAACCTCCCTCGACATGACCACTCATCGACGTAGCATTGGACAAGCGAGAAGACGTCGGCCACCCCTGTAGAGAATCTAGTTCCTCCGACACAGCCCCAGCCCGGTGTGGGGAGTAGTGGTCAGCAGTCGACGAGTATATCTGTAGGAGGTGTGCAGCCTGCTTGGGTTGATGCAGTGATCTCAGAGCTGACTATGCATATCGATCGTAAGATCGATGAACGGCTCGGGGTTGTAGAGGCGTCTGTTGTTGAGATAGCCCACTGTGTAGGTATCCTCAACGACAAGGTTGATCCCTTAACTGAGGAGATACGGGCTGCTACGACTTTCCTGGGCGGTGATATCATCTGAGTGCTGTTTACGTACTTCTATCATATTTTGTATTTTGCTTTTAATATTTGTAAGGAACAATATTATTTAATATATCTATAGTTTTTTAATTACAATTCTCAATCTTCTTTAATGTTATATTTTTCAACTTCAATACTAAATCACTGTACTTCAAATATACATAAACATAAACATATATTTAAATATTCATATAAAAATATATATTTATATATATAAATATATAATTATATTTTACAAATTGTGTATATATAAATGTATACAAATCAATTTTTTAGACTTGTATACAAATTATGCACTATAAAAACCACATAAATTTTAAATTAGAGTCATATTTAATTTAAATTTATAAGTAACGTTCGAACATTAATTACTAAGGTTCGAACGTTCGCATCAAAAAATTTCACCTTCGCACGTACGTAACCACGTGTTCGAACGTATATGTGATGTAACATAATTTTTGCATTCGTTGGAACATAAAAAAAAAAAAATCTTATCCGTCTTTAGTGACGGTTTTCAGAAACCGTAACAAAAATGGCTTTTTAGTGACGGTTTGAGGACTGTCACAAATTCTCAACTGTCACTAAAAAGCAATTGTGTTGTAGTGTAGTAACCCTATCACTATCCATCTATCTATCAGCTACTATTTACTTCCACACTCCACAATTATAGTTTTTTTTTCTTAGGGTGTGGAATGTGAGGTAGGGACTAGTATGTGGCTGATGAGAAGAATTTTACAATATGAAATAATTGGTCAGATCTTGTACTTAGGTCTGTAAAAGTAAATCAGAGAACGAGTCTCAACCAATTGGTTTGGTCCGGTTCTAGACTAGTTTGGTCCGGGATTGGTTCCTCCATTTTAAAAATGGGTCAAACCTGGTTTGGTTTCAGTTTTATTGTTTTTGGCACTAGACCAGTTTGCATATATATATTTTAATAGTATATATAATATTTTTTATATCATATATAATATTTATATATAATTATATGTGAAATAATGTTATATTATAATTTATAACATGAAATTTTAATCTTAAACATGAACATTTATTTGATTATATGTTTTAAATATAAAATACATATATATCAATTACATTCAATGGCCTAATAAATTCTCAACATATTCTTTTTGATAAATACATTAGTAATACTAATATACTAATACTAATATACATTTTATGGCCTAATACTAATACTATCAGTAATCCACTTTAAGTCTATATATAAATTACTATATAAATCACTATACTATTACTATAGATACACGCCGCATTAAAGTAATCTGACAAAAGGAATAGTACTAAGGACATGGACTCCATAGGGACAGACACCATCTGTCCCCTTCCCAAACCACAATATAAATAGCAACCCTTAGGTACAAGAAAAGCTCTTTGATCCCTAGACTCTATCACTTATTTACAAACTTCCAATATAATTTACTAATTTTGGCATCGGAGACTACCTGGCCCCAAGGCCGCCTCTCTAAATTGCATTCTTCCTTATTTTTGCAAGCCCAAATTTTGAAGACTTGAGTTGCTGGAACCTAGCCCAAAGACGTACGAAAGATGATGTTAATGTTTTCAATAAACTTCAAGGACTCAAAAAGTCCCCAAAATTACTCTTAACATGCTTATAAATTTGACCTGAGTGATAAGCATGCTTGAATAAAACCAAGACCTAAACTACTTGGCATGTTCATAAAGGTCCAAACCGAGTATCATGTGTTCTAGAATTAGAACAAATACATTAAAACTGAAATATCCATCATGTAAACCTTGAAGAACAAAACTATATACTTCATAATCAAGTCCTAAACATGATCCTCGTATTAAATCCAAAAATTATAAGGCAAAAGTTTCACAAAAACTCAAGGAACTTGAAAGCTTCATTATTTAGCCATAACTGAAACATTTCATGCAAAAAATGCTTCCAAAAATTATTCAAACCAATTATCTTCAAAAACTAGTTCTTAACATATAAAGGAAAGTTTTAGGATCATTATATGAGAGTTTTGTAGACATTGGGCTAGGTTTTAAGAACCACAAATCATCAACACCTTAAAACAGAAACTATTTTGTATGTTCCAGTTTCAACTCCAAACAAAATATGCATAACTCCTAAATACAAATGCGGACATGCTTTGGATGAACATGTATAAAAACATGTTATAATTTCATTATATCAATATCAAGCCCTAACTTTAACAAAAAGTTCATCAAAACGTCAAGATCTCCCAACATCATCCAAACAGTTGCCTAGTATGACCTTTGTGTATTCAAACACACATTTCACTAGTCAATACTCTGCTAAAAACCATAAAATTTATATAGAAACTAGAATTAAAGGGGAACAATTCATTTGAAGGCTATATCACGATAATCTACTTAAAAAGGCTTTGCAAAATTCAAAACAAATCACCCAAAAACTTCCACTTGAGTGTTCTCCAAGAAAGTGAAATGAAAGCAACCAAAGCATGAAAGGGTTGACNGGGGGGGGGGGGGGGGGGGGGGGTTTATTAGACAAGACTAGAGGCAAAACCATCGGATACGGCCCATGGTTTTCAGCCTTTGAAGCTGCCGTGTGATTGGGGTTTTGGGGTGGCTATTTGACCTCTGACCACCTACTATTTGGGCTGAGAAGGGCAATGAAAGTAAACCTAGGAAAGTGGGGGAAAATTCCTCAAGAAGCCATGCTTTGAGTGGTACTTTTCAGTGGCCTTAAAGGGGCCTAAATCGATTAGGCCTCATTTAGGTTTTAAAGAGGGCTTGGTTTGGAGTATCATTTTCTAACAAGTCCAAATCTAAATTTTCTTAGCCGAATGAAATTAGCAAGATATTAAAGAATAAAATTTGGTGTAATGACATCAATTTGAGTGATCAATAGCATGTGGACGTGATTTAATCAAGTGATTAACCATTAAGCCAAAACAGGCCAAAAATAGGGTTTAGGAAACCATTTAGGGTTTCAGCTTCTGTCAAGGTTTTGGGATTTCAATTGGATCTCAATGGTTTTGGATTTCACTAGAGTTTAAATCCTCTTTGGTTTGGCACAAAGATTTTGGTTGAATGGAATAGTGTTTGGCTTCGATGGCATGATTACAATGCTTGATTTTTCTTATTTTCCTTTACATTTCCATGTTATGGTTCCTCTTAGTGCCAAGTGTCCAACTTTATTCATTAAGTGTGGCTAAGATCTTGCCAAGTATCCAAATAAAACTTTTCTAGACTGATTTGGACAATCCACATTATGATTTGAAAAATCGATTAGATTGGGTGCCACATGGCATTATAACGAATGTTACTATTCACTTTGAAAAAGGCAAAAATAAGCATTGCACTATAAAATCCTAAATAATCATACGAACCTAGTAGTGCAATTCGTTTTGCAAAATTTGACTCCTAAGTGTCACGAATAAATGAAAATACATTTCTGAGCAATTATCATCAGAAAATAAAAATCGTATTATTGAGCTGTAAAATCCTAAATATTCATCTAAGACTAATGGCGCAAATTGTTTCTCAATTTAATACTCCTAAGTACTTCAATGAAATACTCCTTTTTGGGCTTTCATGATGTTCCTAAAATCTAAAGCATCCACTGAATTTTTGGCGGGTTATTACCACTTTCATGTAGAAAATGGAGTAAAAAAATTTCCAAAGCCTAATCTTAGAACATACTTAGAAATATTTACCCCACATTCGTAATACGATTGTAGAAGCTAACCTACCTAAATAGTATTTCTACCACCCCTCCTTCTGTCACACCCTTTGAAGTCACTTGCCTTCTTCAAGACTCCGACTCCAAGGAAGATCAAACACTTTATGATCTTAAAGTGAGATTTTCTCTCTTATTCAATGCCTTTTATAGGGTGGGACTGTTAGCCTTACTTCTGATGTCCTTCTAACTTATGGTATGCTTGAATTGGAGACCTTCGATCTCAACCTTCCCCTAATAATGGTCTCTCACTTGGTGTTAGACCATACATTTGGGAAATTTATCGATATGGCTTGTAGGTCTGTAATCATTTTTCTGCAGGCTCACTCCAAACGTGAAATTTCTTAATGAGTATGGGCCTCTGTGTACAACACTTGTTGCCTTTGAGCATATCCATACTATCCCGAGGAATTCCCATGTCCATTGCTTGCTCGTTATTCATTGCTTGCCCTTGCCGGTAGCACATCATTTGCTCCAGGCCATCTTTTTCTAGAACTACCAGCCTCTCAGCTCTTCATTCTTGGTCTAGCACGGTAAGCACAATTCTTGCTGGCTTGGCACAGGGTGAAAAGTCCTTTATCACTTAGTGCGGGACCGTGTCAGCCAGGCCTTTCTACATAGTGCTGCTCACCCTTTTTAGGATTAGCTGCACTTTGCTTGACCCGCTGCCTTATCTTCCATTGTACCTTACCCGTAAGAACGGGTCTCTTGCCTTGTTTTTACGTGGTCGTCACATCTTTGTTATAAATAATACTAACACCCCAGCTACAGAGAAATCTCTCTATATATTATATGAAAAATTAAAAACCAACAATTCTTGTAGAACTATTTGATAACTCTACTTAAAATGAAGGGTAGTTATGTAAAATTAAAGTTAATTTTTAATGAAGTGGCACGATTATATTAGTTGATTTAAAATAAATTGTAAAATAATTATAAAGGAATTGTAAGTGTATCATTATCTATATTATATATATATACACACACGCATGCATGCACGCATAGAAAATCTCCATGGGAGAAAATGGTACAAACATTAAGGGCATGTTGGAAAATGGGACGAGATGAGGATTCTATGAATAGTAGTGAAACGGTTTGTGAATAGTAGTTAAATAGTTTGAATTAAGATATTTTATTGAATTTTGAAAAATGAGAGAAAAAAAGTTGAGTAAAAATATTATAAAGTTAAAAATTGTTTGAATATTATTTTTGTTTTGAAATTTGAAAAATTTGTGTTTTGTTTGGAAATTTTAAAAAATTGTAACGATAATTATGTAATGATTAGACAAAAAAGCTAAAAATTTAAAATTAAGTATTTTGTGTACCACTACAAGAAAAACGGACTTTTGTGACCATTTGATTGCGACGAAAAGATTATTTGTGATCAAAATAGTCTCATTTTAGCTGTAAATAGTCATTTCCCTGAAAATAACTGGCTGCAAATAAGCAGGTTTTTTTGTAATATGTTTGAGTGATATTTGGAAAGGAAATTAAGAGAAATTTTGAGATAAGATATTTCATATATCCTCCAAGTTCCCAAACAACCCCTAGACTAATATAGACCGCAAAAGATGGTTGTATTTCAAAGTTTGTGGACAAGGACAACCCAGACTACCGCAATCAAGGTAGATAACAAAACAATATCATATAGGCAATTAGATAAGGGATGGGTGTGGTAGAGGCCTCAAAGGGTCTTCTTGGGGAGATAATGATAATGAGCTTTGGGGCCACAAAGGAGAGGCTGCACAAAGGATAACCGGCCTCTCTTCAGCTAAAGTGAAACAGAACTTACAATAATGGAGGTAACTTCCACTATAATTCAAAAAGGAAGGTTCTGCATATTTGCATGCTTCGTAGGCTCCATCATCCTGCTTTACTGTCTGAAACATGACCAAGAGTACGGGATAAACCTTTCGGCTTCCGGAAACATTACCATAACTATGACATCGTCCAATGACTCGAACCAACATCCATCATCTGGCATGCAGTTCTTGCAACTATCGAACGCAACAGAATATAGAAAAAACGTAAACGAGAAGGAAGATAGCTGCAATATCTTCGACGGAAAATGGGTATATGATCCAACATCAAGTCCTCTATATCATGGATCACAGTGTCCATTTCTGAGTGAACACGTTAGTTGCCAAAGGAATGGGAGGCCAGATTCTGAATACGAAAAATGGAGCTGGGAAGCCAAGGGGTGTCGGATTCCGAGGTAAAAAGTTAAAACCTTACCAGCTTATTAAGTCAATTTTTGACAAAGGTTGGTTAATTTCCCAGGTTTAATGGCACAAACATGTTAGAGAGACTTAAAGGGAAGAGAGTAATTATAGTTGGGGACTCCATCAATAGAAACCAGTGGGAGTCGCTTGTTTGCCTTCTTTACTCTACTATTTCTTCCTCACGAGGTCACATTGACATGAACATACACGACCATATTTTCCGAGCCAAGGTAAGAGAGAACATGATGAGTTTTGTGCCGCATGCACCACTATAACAGGTAAATCTCTTAAAAAGATTAATATTATTCTAACACAACAGGAGTATCATTGTTCTGTTGAATTCTATTGGAGCCCCTTTCTTGTACAATTG
This sequence comes from Pterocarya stenoptera, assembly GCA_003123785.1. Lineage (NCBI taxonomy): Eukaryota > Viridiplantae > Streptophyta > Magnoliopsida > Fagales > Juglandaceae > Pterocarya > Pterocarya stenoptera. The sequence continues at coordinate 145,297 of QEOT01006253.1, forward strand.
GAAGGAAACGAAGAAAATGGTGGTCGAATTCTAAGGTTAGACAAACTTTCTGACTGGGAAAAGAAATGTCGTGGCGCTGATATTATGGTATTTAACACTGGTCACTGGTGGCATAATGGTGGTAGGTTAAAAAGGTAAGATTGCTAATCTGAATCCTATATCGATCTTGGGAATTAAAGGAAATTTGTATCCAACATGAGAGCCGTGCAGGTGGGACTTGTTCCAATATAAAGGAAAGCTGGTGGAGGAGATGGAGGTCCAATCAGCATTTGGGATGGCAATGAAGACCTGGGCTCGTTGGATTGATCGCAACGTAGACAAGACCAGTACAAAGGTCTTTTTTCGGAGCTTTTCACCAGTACATTATGGGAAGCAGAGGTGCTACAATCAAACCCAACCCATCAAGGATGAGTCTTATGTAGCAAAATCTCCCAATCCGATTGTAGAGGTTGTTGAGAGAACAATTAGACGCATGAGGACACCAGTGAGGTACTTGAACATCACAAAACTATCACAATATCGAAAAGATGGGCATGCAGCAGTATACACAGTAAGGCAAAAGAAACTGCCAAAGGCAATGAAACAAAGACGACCAATGTCTCATCATGATGATTGCAGCCACTGGTGTTTGCCCGGAGTGCCGGATACATGGAACAGGCTACTATTTGCATCTATGGTCATGGACAACTCTAGTGACACCTCTTAGTTTTTAACATACGACTTGTTTATGTTCAATTCATAGAGATGAACAGTGTGCAGTTCAGAAGAGGAGAATGATGAAGAGGAAGAGGACGACGAGGATGAGGATTGAGGGGATTATAAGTGAAAAATCTCAAATTATATTAATATTTTAGTTTAATGGTATCTGCAACTTGATAATATTTATGGTTATGCCATATATCGACGTTTGCTCCTTTTTGCTAAGTTGGAATTGGAACAGATTGTAAAAGTTTTGAAGTCGGGTGTTAGGTGAAATGATGGATTATGCATTAGTTTTACTACTCTTTTTGGAAGTTGTGAATCTTAGTAAGATGTCCTTTACTAGTTTGGTTCATGACCCATTCTTTGAATGAATAATTAGTGATTTATAAAGAAAAATTATTATTCAAGTCCTTTGATCAATTGTCGGCATTTTTTTAAATGCTGCCAAAGCTATATATTATTATCTACGTAACAATATAAACGTCGGAACATTATTAATTTATTGGCATAAAATTGATCAATTGTAGGCATTTTTTTAAACAATATAAACGCCAGAAAACTTAATAATTTATCGGCATAAAATTGATCAATTGTCGGCATTTTATTAAATGCCAAGAAAACTATATATTATTTCCAGCGTAACAATATAAACGCCGGAAAACTTAATAATTTATCGGCGTAAATTTGATCACTTTTTGACCTTTTTTTCATGCCACTAGAGTTATATATTATTAACGGCGTAAGAATATAAATACAGGGAAATAGCTAATTTACCGGCGTAAAATTGATATATTTTCTGCATTTTTTTAAACGCCGCCAAAGCTAGATATTATTACCGGCGTAATAATATAAACGCCGGTAATTCTTACTTTTTTTGTAGTGTTAATGAACCAAAAGGATAATTATTACAACTGTAAGCTTCATATATTTATCCTGATCTTACATTGAAGATTCGGTTTTGGGCAACATGATCATTTGGCTTTGTCTGAAGTGAGGAAAACCATAGCAAGTGGCTTTATAAAGATAGCAACTAACTAATCATAGGTACGTAGAAACTTGAGCTTTTCATGGGGCCGTTACATCCTCGTTGGGCTATCTGTCGTAGATGGCAGAGCCTATCCTTAAAAGAAATGTGGGACTTGAGCTATGCCACCTACGACAAATTGGCCTAATGAAGATGTCGGGAATATAAGGAGGCGAGATTGTGATAACACATTCTGATAAATGAAAAGGGTAGGATGTATGAAATCCCACATTGCTTTGGAATGAGCAATTTTTGCTCTTTATAGTGTTTCAATGTGGCTCCAATTGTGTCATTGCTAGTTCTTTTGTATAATTGTTTCTTATACCATTTTAGTACAAAATGCATATGAATGTTGTTGATACTCTTTTTATGCGGGTGAAACCAATCATCTACAATGTAGTTATCTTAGATTATTAATTATCACCTAGTGAGTGGTTTTCCATACTATGAGGTAGTAGACATGGGTTTTTAAAAAGTAGATCATGTGACACCCCAAGCTCGGGATTTGACAGAGCTTGAAGCGTCAAGGCATGGAACACAAGTTTACATATTCCCCTTCATGATAATTAAAAATGTAGTGCACCTAGCATGCATTTACAATTTGCAATATTCGCAGTAAATAATTTTTTTCTTTGAGAAATAATATGTACCAGAAGTAATATATCTCAAATCATAAACATACTTCATAAAATTCACATGGTAATTGATAGCCCAAAGGTTACAGTACTCGTCCAACAGGTTTGTAACATAAAACATATTGGAGATAGCGCTTCATTAATACAGTTTGGAAATAAAATCAATTGTACCAAATCTCTAAGCCGCTCATGCAGCTCAACTATGATATCCAAAGTGACATCCACAGTATAGACTCCATCAACTCCTTGTATGTGCTCCACATTCTATTCGACCTCGTCCAATCTCCCATGTGTGGAGATCCTTACACATCTTCTACCATTTTGGGGAGAATGGTGGTTTGGACTACCAACTGAATCAGCAAGTGAACTACCAAATTACTAACAATATACGTATGAATCCATGAGAGTAAAATGGCACGAATGTGTTGTGATATAAACATGAATATGCATGACATGACTTGACGATAACATGATATGTGCTTAACTAAAAATACATGACTTGATTGAACTTAACTTAACATGAATTGAAACTAACATGAGCTGAAACTAACATGAACTGAACTTGACATGAATGTCATATGAACTGACTTGAAAGATAATGTGACTCATATTGAATCAACATGAAAATGTATTCTTATCTCGTGGGGTTACCACAATGTTCTTGTCTCATGGAGTTAATGTAACAACCCACCAAAAATTAAGTACATAAATTTATTTAGGTTTTAGGGACATCATGAAAATTTCATAAAGGTCTCACAAAACGGGACATCACGTAGGTTTTAGTCTATTGACTTAGTCACTTTCTTACCCACTTTGGTGAGAGAAACACAGTTTTATTTATTTGAGGCACTTAGGAGTATGAGATTGAGAAATGACTTGTGTCATTAGTCTTAGATGAATATTTTAGATTTTTTGGTGCAATAATATGTTTTTCTTTTCAGAGTAGAGTTTCTCAAAAATGCCTTTTGATTTAATTGAGGCATTTAGGAGTCAAAATTTACAAAACGAATTGCACTATTAGGTTCGTATGATTAATTAGGATTTTGTAGTGCAATGTTATTTTCACCATTTTTGGAGTGAAAAGTAACATCCATGATAGCACCCAGTCCAATTGTTTTCAAATCAGAGTGTGGATTGTCCAAATCAGTCTAGAGAAGTTATCTTTGGACACATGGAAAGATCTTAGCCACACTTGGTGAATGATATAGGACATTTGGCACCAAGAGGAATCATGAGATGGAAACGTGAAGGAAAAGAAGGAAAATCAAGCATTGTGATCAAGTTACCTAAGCCAAATATTATTCCATCCAACCATCCATTTCTGTGCCAAACCAAAGAAAGTTTCAACCTTAGCAAATAGTCCAAGTGCATGAAAGGGTTATTCTAAGACTTAGTGTTTTGACACTTTTCTTGTCATGAGGAATTTGTGATTTTATTTGAAGTGTGTGTTTTATGGTCTTAGCATGATTTTAAAACATAGGATGTAATCTTTAGATGTTGCACAAATCAGTTTGACTATGTGGTTTGAAGTTGAATATAACTGCAACAAAAATCAAGGATTTTGGCCCTAGTATATTTTAGCCTAAGCATAGTTCTTATAGTTGTGATGTGATTTAAATTTTTCTGATTAGATATTTAGATTTAGAACAAAATTTTCATGGGAAATGTGAATTTTGGTGAGTTTTGAAGTTATGATGCAAATTTTTTAATTTAGGGTAAAATGGTCACTTTCGCACAAGTTGAGGGGTAAAATGGTCATTTTAACATAAGTAAGTGATTTTATGATTCTAAATATTTTAATGAGAAGTTTCTAATCTTTAGAAACATCTTATGATTCAATTCACCTTATTCGCACTACTTTTCGTCACGCTACAATCACAATAAGTATGGTGGTAGGAAACCATCATTCATGTTTGTTATGCTTACATACATATTATGTTATGCCCTGCCATGTTTTCATTTCAAGTATATACTTATATGTTACATGTTATGTCATCTCATGCCATGCTTAACTGTGACACACCATGTTATGCCAAGCTATGATTCATTTTCCCTACATGTTTATCTATTATACGCCATGTTATGCCATGCCATTAGTCACATGAACATGTCACATCACGTTACGGCATGTCATGAGTCATATGAGTCCATCAAGAAATATTTTTCCAATAAGTCATTCATGGGGCACTCGTAGCGTAATCACTTTAATTGTTTGAGTAGCTCCATTGATAATTCACACATGGTACTTCTGGCGTCATCATTCGAATTGTAAGTACCTCTACTAAAATGCTCATGCGTAATCATTCTAATTGTCATAATATCTTCATTAAAGTTAAAAACTAGGTACTCCTGGCATAATCATTCTTATTGTTAGGGTATTTCCATTAACATACTCATGGCGTAATCATTTTGATTGCTTGAGTATCTCAGATGAAATATGTAGGGCATAATCATTTTGATTGTTAATCTATTTCTCATGAAGTAGTTGGCGAAAGCATTCTGATTGTCAAAGCATTTCACGTTCATGCCAGTTCAAGTATTTTTAGTTCATGTTTAGTCCATGTCACGGTCATCTCAATTAATTTCATGTCAAGTATTTTCAGTTCAAGTCACGTTCATGTCAATTTCAGTTTATGTTAAGTTCAGTTCAATCAAATCATGCCACGTCCATGTTTAGTCACATATCTTCAATTAAGCACATGTTATGTTTTATTAACCAATTTATTTATGGAACAAGATCCCAAGATCATGTTCAGTATCAGTTCATGTCGAGTTTTATTCACGTTCAAGTCCACTTTAAGTTAGTTACAATTCATGTCAATTTAGTTCATGTCAGTTTCCAAGTTATGTCATCACATGTCACACTCATTCATGTTTACATCAACATTCATATCTTTTTACTGTCATGCATTCATATCTTTTGAGGTCAAAATCTCTTTTTTTAGGAGCGGATGATGTAATAACCCGCTAGGAATTCAGTGGATGAATTTATTTAGGCTTTAGGAACATCGTCAAGACCTCATAAAGGTCTCACGAATCAAAACATCACGTAGGTTTAATCTATCAGCTAAGTCAGTTTCTTACCCACTTTGGTGTGACAAAAATATGATTTTATTTATTTGAGATACTTATGAGTATCAGATTGAGAAATGGTTTGCACCATTTGTCTTAGATGAATAGTTAGGATTTTTCAATGTAATATTACGTTTTTGATTTAATCGGCACTTAGGAGTCAAAATTTATGAAACAAATTGCACTATGAGGTTTGTCTGATTAATTACGATTTTATCGTGCAATGTTATTTTTTCCATTTCCAAAGTGAATAGTAACATTCGTGATAGCACCTAGTCCAGTCGTTTTCAAACTAGAGTGTGGATTGTCCAAATTAGTCTAGAAAAGTTTTATTTGGACACATGGAAGAATTTAAGCCACACTTAGTGAATAGTATAGGACACTTGGCACCAAAAGGAACCATGAGATGGAAATGTAAAGGAAATTATGGAAAATCTAGCATTGTGATCATGCCACCTAAGCCAAACACTATTCTATCCAACCATTCATTTTTGTGCCAAACTAAAGAGAGTTTCAACCCTAACAAAACCTATGATAACCAAGTCTAAGCTAGGTCCTTACTCTAATTTATTTTATTTTCTGTTATGATCCAAATGGACTTAAGTCCGGTGATTGGAGAAGGTTAAGGGTGTAAGATTGACTTAGCCCATGTTTGGTTGATGCAATAGGGACTCAAGCCCGAGGAAGAAGCCCAACACTTGGTCATTTTGGCACTTTAAGGGTTTATGATTTGGAAATGACCTAATTAGGGTTTTGAGTAAGAGAGAGAGGCGCCTCTTTTTGAATGAGAAACCCTTGAGTTTCCCTAAGCAAAACTGATTAGGATCTTAGGGAAAGGGAGTGTTGCCTTTTCTATGAAGCATCTGCCACATGTACCTCATGCATCAAAGCCCTAAAGCTTCTAGAGGAAGCCATGTGAAGGAGGAAAGCGTTTAGGATTTCGGCTCACCTAAGGCATACGCCAACCCCACCTTCCACCATGCAACTTGGCAATCATGCAATCTCACCCTATGGATTCATTGTATCTGGACTCAAAAGTGGAAGAAGGGAAGAATATTTGTGGGTTTCAGAAATCCAAGAGACACACGCCACCCTCACTGTTTGCCACATGGCATTCATGCATAAGCACCTTAGAATCTCTAGAAGATGCAATCATGAGGAAGTGCAAGAGACACATGGGGAATTTTGAATTTGGGATTAGGGTTTCAAAAATCTTAGAGAATTTGGACACTTGGCAAGCATGCAAAGTAGGATACAAAGCCTCTAGAAGACCCTAAGGTTTCAGCCATGTGGTGTACACANTAACAAAACCTATGATAACCAAGTCTAAGCTAGGTCCTTACTCTAATTTATTTTATTTTCTGTTATGATCCAAATGGACTTAAGTCCGGTGATTGGAGAAGGTTAAGGGTGTAAGATTGACTTAGCCCATGTTTTGTTGATGCAATAGGGACTCAAGCCCAAGGAAGAAGCCCAACACTTAGTCATTTTGGCACTTTAAGGGTTTATGATTTGGAAATGACCTAATTAGGGTTTTGAGTAAGAGAGAGAGGCACCTCTTTTTGAATGAGAAACCCTTGAGTTTCCCTAAGCAAAACTGATTAGGATCTTAGGGAAAGGGAGTGTTGCCTTTTCTATGAAGCATCTGCCACATGTACCTCATGCATCAAAGCCCTAAAGCTTCTAGAGGAAGCCATGTGAAGGAGGAAAGCGTTTAGGATTTCGGCTCACCTAAGGCATACGCCAACCCCACCTTCCACCATGCAACTTGGCAATCATGCAATCTCACCCTATGGATTCATTGTATCTGGACTCAAAAGTGGAAGAAGGGAAGAATATTTGTGGGTTTCAGAAATCCAAGAGACACACGCCACCCTCACTGTTTGCCACATGGCATTCATGCATAAGCACCTTAGAATCTCTAGAAGATGCAATCATGAGGAAGTGCAAGAGACACATGGGGAATTTTGAATTTGGGATTAGGGTTTCAAAAATCTTAGAGAATTTGGACACTTGGCAAGCATGCAAAGTAGGATACAAAGCCTCTAGAAGACCCTAAGGTTTCAGCCATGTGGTGTACATGCCACTCACAAAAAAGCTTCTAGAAGAATCTTTGCGAAAGAGACGAGGAGGATTTCGAGAATGGCAAGAGCCACATGCTCACTCCATGCCATTAGGCAACCATGCATTGCTTAACCTTAGGTTCATTGCATCTAAATACAAAAGAGTTGGAAGAAGGCTTGGGAATTTGGCTAGGGAGGCGCCACATGTCCTCCATGCAAAGGACACTCTTAGGTTCCAAGGGCCTTTCGGCTAAGGCTAGAAGAAAGGGGCCACTTGACGCCCATGCATGAAGAATGTTAAGGACTTTTTGGATTCTACAACAAAATAATGATAAGAGAGAGAGTGAGTGGGAGCAAAAGAAGGAGTATAAATAAGGCCATTAGTGGTTGGCACCCATGCACATGAGAGGGGGAGCCCAAAGGTCTAACATCATTTTCTCCCATTCCAAACACCATTCTTGTACAACCATAGAAGGAATCAAGAGCATTATTTGGTAGAGCCTAGCATGGTAAGAACACTTGAAGGGTGATGAAGGTTTCGATTTGCAAAGACCCGGGGAAGTATTGCATTTTGTAAAAAGCACCATAGAAATGATGGAGTAGTAGGATCGACCATGGAAGGATGAACCATGCTCAAAGTTCAAATTTGAGTGTGGTTAGCCCATAGAGTTTTTCTTTTAAAAGTCAAGTCTTTGATGGCAAAGTGAGTAAGGAAGAACCTCGTATATATGGGTCAGCCATAGCTAGGGTTTCATGAAGAATTTTGTCTAGTTGACGTACAATCTTAAGTGCCATTCACCTTTCGACTGCTAATGGTTGTTGGAGTAAAACCACAAACACACAAATACTCGGCTAGTAGGGTTCACACAAAGATATGGAGGGTTAATGTCATTCGGCCCTAGGGTTTCTCATGACATGCATGTTTATAGCCTAAAACCGATTAGGGTTAGTAAGTTTAAACCCTAACATACATGCTTGGTTTTAGTGTTTTCTTTCAAGAAGTGTAATGGTTAAAACCTAGACTTTCAATTTGCTTAATCGTTGGCAATTTCTTTACATCAGGATATTTGTAAGCTTGCTTGATATTTGTATTTATGTTTATGTGTAAACTCGGCATCTTGATTGTTCAAATTGGATTATGAAATTGCTACTTGTTACATAGTATGATTCATGTCTCTTATGTACATGCTATGCTTAAAATGTTCCTTGTTCGAATTTGGTTCATATGACATGTTCGGATTTGGACAATTGGTATATGATTTGTTGAACTCTCGCACGTTGTATGAAAGTATATATTTCTGCATGCTCTAATTCTTTCAAGTTGTACACGTAATGCACTCTTTTGCATATGGCATAAGCACATTACATTATTGCATGAAAGTTACATAATCACATGTCTCATGTTTTCGGGTTGTGCATTGAACTCCTTTGTCTACTCTAGAGTGATTAAATTAGAGTGGTGACCCTAAGTTGATGAAGTACAGTCGACGAACTTCAAATGGGCCATTTTAAAGGATTCTGGAGTGAAGTAGCCGCACTTAACTCTAGTGGGTACAACATATTGAAAATGCAGTGAAAGGGAATTATGAACTGTCGTATCATATAGACACTGAAGTACTCACACCCAGTCAAGAGGGTCGCCAATGTGATGTAGTAACTAGCAAGGAGCCCACGATTCTTAGGTTTAGCCATGAGGTGTCCACCCACATTATTATATGGCTTAGTGATTACATGTGATTAATATGAATTGAGACTTTGATATTTTCTTATATGGTCATTTTGGTACTCTGTTACATGATTACAAGGTCAATGATTTTGAAAGGAAGATGTACAAGAAAGAAGTGAGTTTTTAGTCAAGTTCATGTCCATGCTCATGCATTCGTATTCATGGTTTGCCTTATACAATTTTATGTTATGTTCTTGTAAATTATTGGTTTAAGTTGTTAAGATTTCTTGAAAGCTCACTGTGGTAGTTTTCACTAGCATTTCACCCAAAATGGTAGAACTTGTGACATAAGTAGACGATAGCGATGGCGAAATGCAAACGTGAGGATGCCTTGAAGGGGAAAGAGGCCCTGAAGAGCCCTGAGCGCTCAATGGAACCAACACTAGTAGAACGGCTTGAGTAGACTGAGAACTTTATATGTGAAGTGCTATAAAGCTCTTTGAGGACCTGTAGAAGATTCTGGATAAGGAAAAGGGCAAATAGGACATCTTCTGATTTATTATGTTAAGGAACAATAAGATTTTTGGATAATTGGATTTTGCAACCACAAGGGTTAAGGTTTAAACCCTTTTATTTTGTATTGGGAGATATTTTGAACAATTATTTTGGGATTGATAGTTACTTTTATTTGGTACCATATTTTATTGCTCAAACCTTTACCTAGAAATGAAGTTTTTCACTACGATTATTACATACTGCTAGAAACATACTATATGTATTGCACGTTAACTTTCATAAATGAGGGGTGTGTAACCATGAGTTGCATCTCCCAACATTTCAGTCTCCATCCAATCCCAAAATGGGGATGAGGGCATCACAAAGCCCCAAATATTTGTTATCCAATTTTTTTTTAAAGGCGAATGCCTACCAAATTTTATTGAGAAACCTCACTAAAGGAGAGGAAGTCCAATTACAACAGACATCCAAAAAAGAAACTGCCCTAGCACAATAAAACCAAAGCCTTTTAAAAAAAAGAAGCACTAACATCTCAAAAAAGAAAGGCCTAACTTGTCTAACTTCAAGATGCCTTTGAGAAGATATGGAATATCACTAAACTGCATCCAAGTACCCGAAACCATCCCAGAGGCCAAACGAGCAAACAATGAATGCATGGACATTAGACTTTACTTTGCATTTGACCTTTCAAAAAAACATCGTGTAAAACATGACTTTCATAATCCTTTCTTTCATAAAACATTTTTTCTTCATTTCATATTTGTTCATTTAACATGCTTGTGAGCTCGATTTTTATCATATAACATAGCTTTGAACTCGAGGCCTTTCTTAACTTATAAATGGATACCTCACAGTTCTCCTATGCATCGTGTGTTTCCCGTTAGTTACCACATCAACCATTGGCCAGTTTGACCAAAGCGACTATGTCTTACTTTTAAACTTTCATATTACGGTAGTTCGCTTCGCCTTCATTGTGGTGTACCCACTAGCTTTAGGTGCGATCCTGCTCCGGTATCCTTTACTTTTAGGAACCATTCGAGATCCAACGACCGTACTTATTCGACCCAGAGATTATCACTCCATTTTAAACACTCCTGAGTGGACAGAGGAATTCCACTAGAACATTGCCCCGTCTTAGCCCTTGGGGTCATGATAAAAATTTTAGAAAGACTATTTTCCATTCAAAAGATTTTCACAATCCCAATGCATGTGACATGACAATGAAACTTAGAATTTTCATGAGTCACATGCAAATGCCGAATGCTTCATCATAACCATATAATATTCAAACATACAATTCCAATACATTTCGCATTACGATTGATAATATTAGAACATGCAAACACGTTCTTTTATAAAAATTTTAAGGCATTGAATATCTAACAAGAAACAAACATTCAATACTTTTCATGTAGTGGCCGAAACATACAAACCCTAGCACATCCAAGAATCATTCTTAGCTCATGAAACTTAAAACACCAATTGATCATACCTCATCCATATTAATAACCGTGACCTTTAACTTTGAAAACATGCATTCCAATCAGCTTTTCATGAACTTAGAATCTTCTATTGTGTTAAACAAAAACTTTAACAATGAATACTCATGGGTGGCCGAAACAATCTAGTGATCATAAACAAACATTTCCCTGAACTTAGTCTAATTCAAGATTCGGTCAAGTAACAAACATTCACATACAAAACAAAGATTGTACAACTTGAACCCTAAGGTGGCATCTTATTCCATTTTCATAACATGTATACATTCAATACTTTCCATGTAGTGGCCGAAACATTTAGACCCTAGCACATCCAAGAATCATTCTTAGCTCATGAAACTTAAAACACCAATTGATCATACCTCATCCATATTAATAACCGTGACCTTTAACTTTGAAAACATGCATTCCAATCTGCTTTTCATGAATTTAGAATCTTCTATTGTGTTAAACAAAAACTTTAACAATGAATACTCATGGGTGGCCGAAACAATCTAGTGATCATAAACAAACATTTCCTTGAACTTAGTCCCATACAAGATTTGGTCAAGTAACAAACATTCACATACAAAACAAAGATTGTACAACCCGAACCCTAAGGTGGCATCGTATTCCATTTTCATAACATGTATACAGTCAATACTTTCCATGTAGTGGCCGAAACATACAAACCCTAGCACATCCAAGAATCATTCTTAGCTCATGAAACTTAGAACACCAATTGATCATACCTCATCCATATTAATAACCGTGACCTTTAACTTTGAAAACATGCATTCCAATCAACTTTTCATGAACTTAGAATCTTCTATTGTGTTAAATAAAAATTTTAACAATGAATACTCATGGGTGGCCGAAGCAATCTATTGATCATAAACAAACATTTCCTTGAACTTAGTCCCATACAAGATTCGGTCAAGTAACAAACATTCACATACAAAACAAAGATTGTACAACCCGAACCCTAAGGTGGCATCTTATTCCATTTTCATAACATGTATACATTCCATAGGCCATTCTATTCATACATTAGATAATCATGCTAAGAAGAGATGATATCACATGGAAGAAACATCAATCTCACCAATATTTACAAAAAACTAAGCAACCAAAAAGTTCACACGGCATAGAAACAAAATATCTAAGTACAAGTTAGAAGTGTACTTACAAAAATCTGTAATATATAGCAAGCAAGCTGAAAATATATATAGTACTTGTTAGGTTCATCATTCAAGAAAGCCCTAAGTGTTGTGCTCTTGACATCTTTTTCCAAGAAGATGTGATGACCCGAGTTTGACTAAGCATGGCCCATAGAATTGATTCTTAGTTGCCATAGCATTTTAAGAGCTTTCATTTTTTTTTTTTTTTTTTTTTTTAAGGAAAGGCGTTAGAATCTTTGACTTAGCAACTTGAGCCCAAGAAGGGAGTAACCCTAGAATGCCTCGTATAAATTCTGCCCAATTTAGAAACCTAGGCCCAATGGCTTTAAGTCCATGACCTAAACCCTAGTCACCATGTGTCATACATGTGTTGCACTATGAATCTATACTTGATAGTGAACTAAGGGGGAGAGAGGAATGTAAGGAAAAAAAACAAGAGGTGGCTTGCATGCCTACCCTAGAGGGATTGCCACTTGTCAAGCATGCTAGAAGAATCAAGAGACAAAATGGACCTAGGAAGACTAAAGGATTTTCGGCCAACCCTTTCCCACACGCCTAGACCCATTGTTTTGGCCCAGTTTGAAGTTCTAAGGTAGATATTCTTGGAATGAAAGGGGAGCCTAGGGAAGAGAAATGTGGTTTTTCTAGGAAATCTACTTGGGAAACTAAGGGGGCACAAGGGATTTTGAATTTGTCAGATTTTGCCAAGTGCCAAACATGCATTAAGCTTCTAAAAGATTAGATGAAGGGACTTATGCATCAAAGGACTAATATGCCCCTAGGATTTTGGCCACCACACTCCCAAGCACCTCTTCACTTGCCACTTGTCACTTAGGTTACTAATAGACCAATGGCACATGAGGATTCATCTTGGGAAGGAGCAATGGAAGATGAAGCAACAAAAGGGAAGGAGAAGAGTTGGACGACAATTGACAAGGCACACGCCCATGGCACTTGTCACCCATGCCAAAGGTTGTTTGCTGGGAAAAGGAAGAGGCATGAGATGTTTTACAAAACTACCCTTGAAGAGATATTCACTTGCTTAAGAAAAAGGAAGGGCATAAAACGGAAAAGGAGGGATTTCAGCCAAGGGAGGGAAACCCTACACGCCACCCAAGTTGTCCCTTCCCAATGCAATCCAAAGTTGGATTCCAAGAGTCTTTTCAGCAAAAGAGAAGGGGGAAGAAAAAACACTCGCCACTTGTCACCCATGTAAGGGTTTTGGAGGTAACCAAATAGGGAGGTGAGGAGACCACTATAAAAAGGAGGGAGTACAAGCCTATGGGCTTTTCCCTTGCCATTTTTCAGAATTTGCATGAACTCTCACTCTCTCCACACAACTCTCACATTCTCACTTGAAGATTCTCTTACTTTCTCGTACTTTCTTTCCAACCAAACAAGGAAGATTCCTTTTCAAGAGAAGATTTTGCCACCTTCAAGGATAGACAAGGTAAGGCTCGATTTTCTCTTAGTTTCTCTACATATGTCACTTTTTCAACTGAAATGAGATTCAAATCTCAAAGGATTTCGATAGTGGTGAAACACACGTTTTTACCCCTTTTTATGGAAAATGATTTAGGGTTTTCAAGGAACCCTTGAAGCCAAATAATGGGGGATGTTCACCCTCCATGTTTTCGATCACCACATGTGTTCTTACCTTACTTTGAGTTTTGTATAATAACAAGAGTGAAATGAAGGGGGTTTTTAAAAACCCTAAAGGCTGTATGGTTTAAGATCAAGTGATGCACACTCAAGAACATGAAATAGGGTTTTTAGACACTCTTTCTAATGTAATACATTTCAAATTGCATCTTGCTAGTATTTCATTACGTGGATTTTTATAAGTATACACTCAACTTGCTCTCAGTTAAAACTTGTATATATTTGTGTAAATCCCTTCATTGTTATGTTTGTTTTGATTGCTATTTCTTGTTTGTTTGTTTAAATATGCTTATATGATCTTGGAATATGAAGATGACATGAATGGTATGATTCAGTTTAAGATGAAAATCGCAAGAATGTCCTTAGCATGTTTCGGTTCTAAAGAAAACATTGTTGTTAAGTTGTGATACTTGATGATTTGGCTATACCATGTCTTGGAAGTTTCGGATCTTACCCAAATACCATGATTTTATGTTTTGTTTTATTATGCTTTGATTTCTAAGCAATATGTTTGAAGTTTGAAGCATGTTTAAGTGATGATTCTTCATATTTTTGCACTTACATGTTTCGGCTAAGGCAGATTTTCAAAGTTCCAAGTATATCTTTCGATAGTCCATGTGATCTATGTTATCATGCCATGAATTGATCATATTATGCTTGGTTATTCCATACACGGCATTTCATATGTCATATGTCAAGTGTAAGTACGTATGTCTTAAGTCTCACGTCACATGCATTTGGGGAAAAGTGTTTCCAAAAAGTGTTTCAAATAAAAGAGTTTAAAAGTTTTATCATGACCCCAAGTGCTAGGACGGGGGAATATCCTAGTGGAACTCCTTTATCGATTTTGGAGTGCTTAAGAAATAGAGTGGTAACCCCTGAGTTGACAAAGAACCATCGATGAGCCTCGAATGGATTCTTTGTAAAGAATGTCGAAGCGAGGAAGTGTCTAACACTAGTGGGTGCATAAGGCATGTAACCCGACGAAGTATGATCAAGTTATTCTGAAATCTTTGCTTATGACATATTCATCACAGTGTACAAACCGTTAATGGTGCGGTAACTAGGAGGAACACACGGTGCAAAAAGAGGAACTGTGTTGTGTCCACCCTCTAAACAAGAATAAGAGCTCATATGTTATGGATCACTTGATGAAAATCTCGTGGTATGATACGGATCACTGATGAAAATCTTGGGATATGCTCTGATAAGGCAAGTTCTGATTACGATCAACATGGAAAATAAAGTCAAGAAGTTTTTCTGATAAAGCTAAAGTCTTTATTACAAGTCTTTTGAAAATGGTCAAAAGCATAAGTCAAGTTCTGGTCAAGTCATATGTCAAGCACATGTCCATGCACGCATTCATGATATACCTCTTGTATGCTTGTGTTAACTATTGTATGTTGCGTGATTACTTGCTAAGTGTGGCGCCCCCAACTTCCATGTAAAGACACACACGAAAATCGAGACACCCGGGATGATGACAACACGGTCACGCACCCCATCGACATGTGTTGAGTGTGTGCAATGCAACACGTGTACAATAAAATACGCAGCGGAACGATTAAGTCAAATAACTAAGAACCAGAGTTTAATACAATATCAGAGTACTGAAAAATCCACGTGTCAACATAATACAAATTTTGTTTACAAAACAACATCAAATCAAATAAAATACAATAAACAAAAGTAGAAATAATCTTCAACACAAATATAGCCCATGTCCCTACTCCTCAGGCGAAGCCGCATCCTCGGGCTCAGCCTCATCAAAACCTGTATCAAAATCTACAGTCCCACAAAATGGAACCGCAGGTAAGTAAAATCCAGAAAACTCAAAGACAATAAATATATTTTAACAACCAACGCTATGCATGCTCATGATGACCCAAGCGTAAAAACTCGAGAAAACTCATTTCTCGAAAAACACAGTTTTCCCACTCACGCCAAAAACACCATTTGGCACAAATTAACAATCCAGGAATAATTACATTAATTCCAATTTTAACCGTATGCACCATGGCCTCCCCTAGGGACCATCCACATACTCTTGCTTCCCATCTTCACCTCACGGGTAACGGTCGTGCAAGTGATACATAAGTGATGCCCAGTTCCGCGCCCACCGCGTACATAGCCAGGTATCCTCTGACCCCCGCCAGCCCGAGGAGTCACGGAGTCTGATTGAGAGCGCTACCATCCCGTCCAAGTCCCGGGCAAAAGCCCCAGGGGACGACACTCAGTATATTCCACTCCCAAGTGTCCAGAGGAGCTCCACCGAGATAATATCCCATCTCGGCTTGGGGGTGATACACACGCACCCAAAAAGCCTTAAATATAATTTCCTCAAAACACACACACACCCACGCATGCGTGCACAATGCCATGAAATCAACAACCAACAGTTATCAGCACAACCAGATAACCAATTCACAGTTTATAAAACAAGTTAGTGCAAAAATATATTAAAGTCTTAAAAGTCTTTTGGAGAAATACTTACAACGCTTGATAATAATTTTAGGAGGATCACGGAGGAACTGGAAGCACCAAATCAGCAACTCCACAGTGTAAAAACACTGTGGCCGAATACACTGTAAATCCAAATTTGCACGGAGTCAAACGAAGACTTGAAATTGATAGGGTAGGGCCTATTGAGGTCGGTGAAGCTAATGGTAGTGAAAGTTGACCGTGGGTGGCGGCCGAAACGGTGGTTTAAGGCCAAGAATATCAAATCGGAAGTGGAGCTCGCACTGGCGGCTCAGGCGACGGATCGGGGCTGGGTTTGGGTGGAAAAGCTTGGTATTGGGCCGGTGAAGAAGTGGTGAAGAAATGGTGGCCAATGGTGGCCGGACCGTGGCAGAACGGCGAGGAGAAGCCTACGGCTTCGCACGGCTCACGGCGGCTAACGGCGGCGTTAGGCAGCCTGAAAACTTATGGGTGAGGTCGCCGGTGGCTGGGGAACCGAACGGCACCGGCGGTGTCGACCACGGCGGCCGGCAACGGTGACAGCAAGGCCAAACCCGATTTGCACGTGAGAGAGGAGAGAGAGAGAGAAAGACGCGCGGGAAATGGGCTGGCCGAACGGGAGGAGAGAAAGAAAAAGAAGAAAAAGAAAAGAAAAGGAAGAGAAAAAGGAAAGAGGAAAAGAAAAGATGGGGAAAAGAAATGAGGTCCAATCCTCACCACTTTCGAGTCACAACTGATCCTCAAAAACACTATTTTTAAACCAGTAAATTAAATAAATAAAAACAAACTCAAAACTAATTAAAATAAAATATTAAACTCCAGTAATAAACATACTTTAAAATAAAAGGAAATTAAATCGTGGAATACCAATTAAAATCATAAAAGCACATTAAACTAATCTCTCTTAAACACGTTTAAATTAAATTAAACGGTTCAAAAACAAATATTAAATTAAAAAAAACCCTTCAATAAAAAGCACGTAAAAACCGGGGTGTTACAACCTCCCCTGCTTAAAATAAATTTCGTCCTCGAAATTGTAGGGTCAAACATGNACGTAAAAACCGGAGTGTTACACTAAGATTTCTCGAAATCTCATTATGGTAGTTTCTATTACCATTCCCCAACCGGAATGGTAGAAGTTGGAAACAGGTTCCCCGGATTCCCGAGAACCATGAACCTAGATGGTTCCATGATAGAGGACGATTTTACTATACAGGCTCGTTATGACTATAATGCAGATGCATTAAGCATTAAAACACAAGGCCAAGCTTTTCAGGGAAATTCTAGCTAGTATTAGTGAGACCGAGATCGATGCTATGATCTAGCAACCATCCAATAATTCGAAATGTTGGTGGAACGTGGACTAATTGTCTACTTATCCTGAGCAAGCCTCAAAGGCCTCGGCTGATGCAAAGACAAGAGCAAAAGACTTAGGTTTGACACCACTCGAGCCTCAGTAATCCCATGGGGTCTTATGGGGTCTAACTCCTGATGGGACAGTAGTGATGAAGAAAATGGGAACCTAAGATATTTTGTGGAAAGAAGAAAAAAAAAAAAACTTATCTCAACTTTTGAGGAACTATGTTTTGAGACGGTCCTGTGTTTTGGGAGATTAAAAATATACTTTATGCTTTTGGGATGCTATATCTTTTATGATGCATGCTTATGGAAATGGACAATGTTGGGGTATTTTGTTAGTAACAGTGCCATGTGCTTTGCAATTGCTTATCGCATTGCTTAGGACATCCAAATTTTACTATTTTTCCGCTGCTACATTATTGCATACTGCTAATCTACTTAGGTACATAACATATTATTTGTTATGTATGAGCTGTGTTACTTGTCCCGATGTGTCAGTCACTGTCCAATCCCAAGCCAGGGCTGGGGGCGCCACAGAGCATGGTATTAGAAAACCCACACTATGTCCTAGGAATGCATGGTACCTCTAACTAGATTTGAGATCTTTAGTTGTAGGCTTGGATCTTTTAGCTATAGGCTTGAATCTAGAGGAAGAAGAAATAGAAGAATATACACCTGTAGGGTCGCAAGTTCAAGTGACGAAACGTTATCCTTTCTCTCAGAAGGAGAGTAATTGCACAAGCTCAAGCGGATAGGAAGAGAGGATTGCCTTACTCACCAGGAGGTAGTGCAATGAAACAGATGGCCCTTATAACCCCAAACAAAGGAAATGGTGTGGTAGTCGAGAACGTAACACCCATCACTCCACCACCATGTTGTCGATGCGGGAAAAGCATAGTGGAGAATGTCGTATGGCCACAAGAGCGTGTTTTAGGTGTGGTCAAATCGACCATACGATCCAAGATTTCCGCAGATTACGCCAAGAGGAGCATCAACACTGAGCGTTAGACCTAAGACTGCTACGAAGGCCAAGGTATATGCTATTACGACAGGGAAGATAGACCTAGAAGCTGATGAAACGGCAGATGAGGGAGTGATTACTGGTAACGTTTCCAACTTTGCCTTAATTTGTAGATAGCTTGTGTTTGAGAATCTTGAGTAATTATAGTTACCCTATTAGGTAAGATTAAATTGAAGCAGTACGTGGTGTGTGCTCTGTTTAATTATGAAGCATCAAGATCTTTTATCTCTAATGGTTGTGTGCGACGATGTAAACTTGAGGCGGAGCCAATGTCTTGAAAAGTATTAGTAGCTATTCCAGACAGGATGGTAATCGGTTGCACAAGTGTACTTAAGAATTGCCAGTTGGAGATCACGAACTTAGTTTTGACTGCGGATCTAATTGTCTTTTATTTGATGAAATTCGATCTAATTCTAGGAATGGACTGGTTGTCAAGGCATTATGCCAAGATAGACTGTTAAAGGCGGGAAGTAGTATTCGATCTACCTGCTCAAGAAAGGATCTATTATTTGGGTGAGACTGTTTGGCTTGATCCATCTATGGTAGCGGCTGAACAAGTCAAGTAGGGTTTGATGAACTGGGATATCGTTTATCTAGTGATGATTACGGATGTAACAAAAGAACCTAAGGAAATCCAAGGAATTCCTGTGATTTAGGATATTCCTAGGATTTTTGTCGATGAACTACCTAGATTACCCCCAAATTGAGGGACGGAATTTGCAATTGAGCTTGAACCAGCCACAACCCCAGTGCATAAGGCACCTTACCGAATGGCCCCAGCAAAATGAAAGAGCTTAAGGCTCAAATCGAAGAACTTCTAGTGAAGGGTTTTATCTGACCTAACTTGTCACTGTGGGGAGCACCAGCCTTGTTTGTCAAAAAGAAGGAAGGAACTCTTAGGATGTGTATAGATTATAGGGATCTGAACAAGGTGACTGTCAAGAATAAATATCCTTTGCCAAGGATAGATGATCTATTAGATCAATTGCAAGAAGCTGCAGTTTTCTCAAAAATGATCTACAATCTGGATATCACCAACTCAGAATCAAGAGGATGTATCTAAGACTGCTTTTCGTACTCGTTATGGACATGCCGAGTTCCAAGTTATACCTTTTGGATTAACAAATGCCCTAGCAGCATTTATGGAACTGATGAATTGAATTTTCAGGCAGTGCTTAGACAACTTTGTAGTGGTCTTTATAGATGACATATTGATCTATTCCTGTGATGATGAAGAGTATAATTGGCACCTAAGGATTGTACTAGAGACACTGCAAGAACATCAGTTATATGCAAAACTTAGTACGTGTGAGTTTTGGCTCCAAGAAGTGAAATTTTTAGGATATGTCATTTCTAGTAAAGGAGTGGCAGTAGACCCTACTAAGATTAACACTATAACAGAGTGGCAAAGGCCAACTAGTGCCCATGAAGAACATAGTTTCCTCAGTTTAGCAGGATACTACCGAAGGTTTTTAGAAGGGTTTTCTAGACTCTCTAACCCTTTAATGGAACTTACAAGGAAGAATGCCAGATATGTTTGGACTAAGGAATGTGAGAAGAGTTTTGAGGAGTTGAAGAAGAGGCTGACCTCGGCACTAGTGTTAGCATTACCCGAACTTCACAAACCCTACGTAGTCCATAGTGACACCTCTAAGATGGGATTGGGGTGTGTTCTAATGCAAGAAGGAAGAGTCATCGCTTATGCTTTGCGACAGCTTAAGGATCATGAACAGAATTATCCTACCCATGACTTGGAGTTGGCTGCGATAGTTTTCACACTGAAGATTTGGAGGCACTATCTGTACCGAGAGAAATGTGAAGTGTACATGGACCATGAAAGTCTCAAATACTTGTTTAGTCAGAAAAATCTGACTATGAGGCAGCGGAGATGGGTGGAAACCATTAGTGATTATCAGTGTGAGATTAAATATCATCCCGGCAAGGCTAACGTTGTGGCTGATGCTCTTAGCCGCAAAGCTTAGGTAGACTTGCCATATATTTTAGCAAGGTTGAGGAATTTGATGATCAGAGATCCACCGTGAGATGCTATTTTAGCAGTAATACAAGAGTTTATACCCATGACTGAAGAAGAAATTCTGGAGTCAACACAAGGAGGACAAACTAGAGAAGCTCCGATAGAAGATTCTGAAATTAGAAGGACCACAACATTTCACCATTGGGAGGAATGAGATGCTATTTTATAACGAGAGGAAAGTGATTCCTATCATTGTTGAGTTGAAGGAGAAGATACTAAGGGAAACTCATTGCACCACTTACACAGCACACCCTGGCAGTACAAAGATGTGTCTAGATTATTGATAAAGTTGAACATCAGAGGTGGAAATGGGAAGATGTGTCAATGGACTTCGTAATAGGTTTGCCAAGGACGTTGTTAGGTAAGAATTCGATATGGGTCATAGTTGATAGATTGACTAAAAGTGCAAATTTTTTGCCCATAGCTAACACAGATTCTATGAATAAACTCTCCCGAATTTATGTTAAGGAAATTGTCCGATTGCACGGAGTACCTAAGACTATAGTGTCGAAGCGTGATACCTGTTTTAGTTCGCAATTTTGGTAGAGCTTGGAAAATAGGATAGGCATTCATCTGAGTTTTAGCAGTGCATATCACCCACAAACAGATGGATAGACAGAACGTACAATCCAGACTTTGGAAGACATGCTGCAAGCATGCGCTTTGGAACTAAGTGGTGATTGGGAAAGTCACCTACCTTTAGTGGAATTTTCCTACAACAATAGTTTTTAGGCCGCCATTCAGATGGCACCTTACAAGGCATTATACGGAAGAAAATGCAGATCCTCGTTGTATTGGGATAAAGTGGGAGAAAAGAAAATACTAGGACCCAAGTATTTACAAGAAGTTCGAAAACAAGTAACCATGATCCAAGAAAAAATGAAGGCAGCCCATAATAGGCAGAAGAGCTATGTCGATAACCGATGGAGGAATCTGAAATTTGCAGTAGGAGACTAGGTATACCTCAAGGTATCGCCCATGAAAGGAGTCATACATTTCAGTAAAAAGGGAAAGTTGAATCCCCGATATGTATCTTAAAGATTGGATTTATGAGTAGAGATGCAGGGAATACATAATGTATTTCATGTGTCAACCTTAAAGAAGAGCTTTGAAGAAAGACGGCCAGTAGTAATGGAGCCTTGCAAGATTTGGCTTCAACCCAACTTGTCATACAAAGAGTGGCCAGTGCAGATTGTGGATCGCAAGAAGTAAGAATTAAGGAATCGGAAGATACCTCTAGTGAAAGTACTTTGGAATAACCCAGATTTTGAAGAAGCAACTTGGAAACGGGAGGATTAACTAAGAAGTGAATACGCTCATTTATTTGTATCTTAGAATTCGAGAACTTTTGATGTATGCATGAAATTGTTTGATATATATATATATGAATGTTCTTTTTTATGTGAAATCTATATGTTCCATAATTGTTATTCTGAGCGTGGTAACCTTGTGTACACCTACCATACCCTTGAAATAGGGAATGACACGATCTAGAAGGGCCCCGATAATGTCTGTGTCTTTTGTGGCACAATTAAGAGAACGTAGTGAGCGTCGTCTTAGAGATCACCTCAGGAGAAGGCAATAGTTGATGGCAGCACAGTCAAGACAAATGGAGAAATTTGAGCATCATCATACCCATGTGATGGATGCAGACTCTCGAGGAAATCTTTATTTTCAACGTGCATTGCTGCATGAGGAATGACAACTTTGGTACAACTGGAACGAAGTAGAAAGGACATATCTACGCAATTTTAATCTGGAAACTAAAACGAGTAGCGCATTGAAAGAACACGCGAATAGGTTTATTCCTTGTGAGACCCCTAATATGTCTACAGATCGTATTCGTTTTTGTAAAGAAGGTCAACCTATTGAGGATACGGAACTCAAGATAAAGCACAGATTGAATGAGATGCGGGATCATATGTATTTCGATTACAATCTGGATGCAATACTTTACTTTTCGCACAATTCAGTAACAGAACAATAAAGACTTAGCAAAACCTCCAAGTCTTAGCCTCAGATTGAGGTGTCACATTTCACAACCATTAAGATGAAAAATAAATGTTATTCATAAACAATAAAATATTGAGGAAAAGAATAAAATAAATTTAAAAGGTAGTTGACAACTTGGTAGGCTAAAATAATTCCACGTTAAAAGGTAGTTGACAGGAGACTTTGGAAAGGCTTGCAAAATTCAAATATCACTAATCGTCTGAAATAGTGACATATGAACAAGACCTACTCTCAAAGTCTCATTTCTAAATTACCATTTATGATTTGGGATTGAAATGAAGATTCCGGCTAGAATACCGGAATCCAGCCGAAATGGCTTAAATTTAGTCCAAAATTGAACACCCACTTAAGTTGTGCTAGTTATTGTCATTTCGAAAATGTCTAGTTTGAAGTTTTGTTGATTAATTAGACTTTTCTTGGTGGGTGTAGTGGAGATAAATTTGCGATTGGTTTTGTTAATGTTGTTGGTTCACTAGTTGTAAGTTTTTTTTTTTTTTTTTAAGAAAGAACTGGTTTTATTAATTACATAACAATACATCGTACACAACTGCCTCTCCCAAGGCTGCATTCAAGACCTCGGGAGGGCCATCCTCAAGCCAAACATTTTCACAAACATCCCTAATTGCTAGTTTGGCTGCTGTATGAGCAACATTGTTTGCTGACCTGTGAACAAATCTGAGGCTCCATGCTTGATTCCTTGTCATCAATAGCTACATATCCTCGATCATTTGGCCAATCCAAAAATTGTCTTCACCTTTGGAGTTTACAACATCCAATATTACCTTAGCGTCCCCTTAAAAACAAACTTGGTTTAAACCAAACTCAGTGCAAAGATCCATTGCTCTAAGAAGAGCAACACTTTCGGTTTGGGCAGCTGAGGAGATATGCTCCTTTGGGCCTGTCACCACTGCTTGCACACTACCATTTGAATCTCGAATAATAACACCCAAACCCATCCTGCCATTTGCTTTTTCAAAGGCTGCATCAAAATTCACAGTGATAGACCCTGCTGCACTCCACTTCCCATGAGATCCTGCTACACTCTTTGAGTTACTTTGATTGGCTTCCTTAAAGAGCGATAGATCATCCTGAGCCTGTCTCAAATTGAAGGCATTTCTCCTAGTCCACAGCTAATACCATGTGACTGAGGCCATCTCCAAGCTCTCTTTACTTAGCTTATTCCCCATCTTGATCTAGAAGCTCAAAGTCAGAGTGATATCTCTTCCATTTGCAGAAGATACTGGTTCCATCTCCCCATACATCTGCTGTAGCAGGGCAGTCCCACATTACATGCACCAGAGTTTCCATTTCACACATACATAGTGGACAGAGGTTGTTCTCAATAATGTTCTTCTTGAAAAGATTATCTTTTGTACGAAGAATATCATTAAGGCACTTCCACAAGAATAATTTTACCTTACCCGGTACTTCTAGTTTCCACACTTGTCTCCACAACTCTTGATTCTCTCCCTTGTTCGAGCCTTCACCTTCTTTTCTTTTCAAAGTCATGGATTCCAAAATAGAGGCACTTTTGACCGAGAATGTACCTTTTTTTTATCCCACCCATATCAGTTTGTCATTGTTCCCTCTATTGGTCAATGGAATGGCACAAATAACTTTTGCTTCCTCATCATTGAAGACTGCTTCCACCAAGTCAGTTTTCCATGTACCACTGCCCTCTTTGATCAAAACATCCACTCTGGCTTCGGAATCCAGAGTATTCATGGGGGCTGAATCTGAAATGTCACCGGGGTAGGTAACCATTTATCCCTCCACAACTTTATTCTTTTTCCATTTCCAACCTGCCACACCACCCCCTCTTTTATCAACTCTAAGTTGGACCACAAACTTCTCCACTTAAAAGAGGGAATACCTCGCAATTTAGCCTAAGAGTTCACAATTCTGAAAATATTTCTGCTTAAAAACTAGAGAGACCATTGAGTTAGGATCTTTTATCATTCTCCATAATTGCTTAGTTGGGAGAGCTTTGTTGAAACTGGTAAGATCTCGAAATCCCAAGCCCCCTTGATTTTTGACCTCTCCCAATAACCTCCAAGATTTCCAATGGATACCTTTTCCTTCACCTTTATTACACCACCAGAATCTAGCCAAGAGGGCTTTTATTTCTTTGAGTAGCTTTCCCGGCAATTTAAAAACATTCATAGTGTAGGCTGGGATAGCCTGCAGAACACTCTTTATGAGGATCTCTTTCCTTGCTGAGGACAAAAACTTTGTTTTCCATTTCTTTATCCTTTGCCAAATCTTTTCCTTCAAAACTTTGAACGTGTTGTAATTTGATCTCGCCACCACAATTGGGAGACCAAGGTAACGGTTGTAGTCATTGCATCTCACTCCATTTACATGCTAGAAAATACATTACTTGGCTTCCACCCTGGTGTTTGAGTTGAAAAAAACATTGGTGTTGTCTTTATTTAGAGTTTGGCCCGAAGCTTCCTCGTATAAAACCAGTAAGTCATGGATGAAATTCCATTTAGCCTATCTTGCTCTACAAAAAATTACACAATCGTCGACAAAGAGGAGGTGATTAATCCTCAGTCCACCCCTTGATATTGCAACCCCCTTGATTAGACCCTCAAAATCTGCATTATACAGTAAATAACTAAGGCCTTCAACTCAGAATAAGAATAAATAAGGTGACATGGGGTCCCTTTGTAGAAGGCCCCTAGATGGGAATATAGTTTCACCAGGTTCCCCATTAATCATGACAGCATAAGAAACTGTCTTGACACACTCCATCACTAAATCAGTCCATTTCTTTCCGAATCCAAGTTTGAGCATCATGGCCTCAAGAAAAACCCACTCCACTCTGTCGTAAGTTTTTGACATATCTAGCTTGATAGCCGTGGATCCCTCTCTGCCCTTATGCTTAGAATGCATGGTATAGAGAAGTTCGTAAGCCACCATAATGTTGTCTATAATCAATCTATTTGAAATAAAGGCACTTTGGTTCCAAGAAATTACCTCATCCAAAGCTCCTTTCATCCTATTTTCCAGCACTTTCGAAATCAATTTATAGGCTACATTACAAAGGGATATAGGCCTACAATCATTCATTGAGTTTAGATAGCTTACCTTGGGGATTAACACTAGAAAGGTGTGATTTAAATCCTTTGGCATTTTCCCCATTTTTAGAAATTCTTGCACTGCCCGAGTCACCTCAGAACCCACTAGCTTCCATTGTTCTTGGTAGAAGCCTACACTAAAGCCATCGGGCCCGGGAGATTTAAGGGGGACATTTGCCTAAGAGCCTCTTCCACCTCTTTTTCTGTAAAAACCCTCTCCAAAAGATGTTTCATTTCTGTTGACACCCTTGTATGTACTCCCTTTATGCACTAGGTCACACGGACAGAGTTTGGCTATGATGACTAAAACATTGAAGCGAAAAAACTGGTAAAACCATTTGCAATCTCGGATTCCCCAATTAAATCTATCCCATGTAGGTCAGTGAATCTTTTGATCAAATTCTTTTTCCTCCTTTATTTTACACAAGGATGATAACATCTTATGTTCCTATCACCCCCAACCAACCAATGTTTCTTTGCCCTTTGTCTCCACCATGTATTTTCTTAGTCTAAAAGGAAATCTAGTTCTTTCTGTAGCCTTTTTTGTTGAGTCATACTTTCTACTCCTCCTTCATTCTCACCCCTTCACCCTTTACATTTCTTTTGCTAAAGAAACCGAGCTCTTCCAGAGGGTAGAATGGAGATAAAGTGTAGGCGATGGTTAGAAGAGAGAGAAAGAGAAATGGTGAAGGAACGTGATAAAAGAGGATGAGGAGCAAGGATGAGGGGATCAATTTTTGGCTATTTTCGTGGTGTTTTCTATTTTACTGTTGCTTTCTATTACAATAGTTGCTCTGTTAGGGTTTCTGTAAAGCCTCAAAATCATCTTTTTCAAGATGATTCTAGGCCAAAATTTGCAATTAGGGTTGCAAAGAAGGGGTTTTTCTTCTTCCTCCCGAGTACTGTTGGTTGATGTGGTATTTCGCAAGACTCTGTCTCTATATTTTCACTCCTGATTCACTATGGGTTTTTGTAGAATCTCTTATTCTTGACCTGTTGTAGACTTATGGCACATCAAGACCTTGAAATAATCAAGAATTCCTCAGCCCTAGGGTTTTAGAATGAAAATGATGATTAATATAGTGAGGGATTTATTTTTATTGGTGCTTTTAATATGAGATTGCATGTTTTCTTGAGTTTATGTGTTAATATCATGACTGGTTTGGCACAAGCAGATGCACCCCGTGACCTACATCTCGATGGTTAAGAAAACCCTAACCCTGTGTCCCTAATATTTACTCTCTTGCCAATACATCTTTTGATTTCCCAAAGATTCTAACTATCTTCTCTAAGTTGATTGTTTTGTCCAACATCTCATTTTTCTCCAAGAAATTAAAGAATACAAAGCAGTTTTTATTTTGACTTAAACTCACGTTTTATTTCCTTTAGAGTAATTGTAGTCCCTCATCCTTAATATCTAAATACAAATTCATCCTACATATTGTACAAGTTTTGAGTACAAACTATTGCTTGATTGATTGTGTTGACGAAGTTGTCCCTGTGGAAATGACCTTGGAAGCTCCCTATATTTTTAAACCTGCTTTTATACTTGGAAGCAATATTTGGTGAGTCGCAAGTTTTTGCCGCCGTTGCCGGAGACAATTGGTGAAACATAATTTTTCTTATAAAAAGAATAAAGTAAAAAAGAAAGAAAAGAGAAAGAGGAGTGTATCTGTGAACCTCTTCACAAAATGGGTAACAACTCTCACCCTTTTTGCTAAATAATTTTGTATCTACTGTTTCATTTCCTTTTGTCTGTCTTACACTTGTTCTTAAGTTTTTGTTGTTTAGAGTGCATGTCTGTTTGGACTAGAGACTAGGCATCACAATTAGTTAGGACTGAATCATTTGCATCTATTGAAACTACTTCTATTTATTTTGAGTCATCATCTAAAAATTTGAGTAACATGGGGGACAATGAGCATCAAGAAGATTTGGAGGAAAATAGGACATTAAGAGAGTACCTACAGCCTGTTAGGACTAGTCCTCCCTCCTGCATCATTCAACCTTTAAATGCAAATAACTTTACTTTTAAACCTGGGATGATTCCCTTGATTCTCCATTTCAATGGAATGGAGTCTGAAAACCCCTATTTGCATATTAAAGAGTTTGAAGAAGTGTGTTCAACATTCATGGATAGGACCTTTACTGAGGAGGTCATAAAACTAAAACTGTTTCCCTTTTCTCTTAAGGATAAAGCTAAAACTTGGCTAAACTCTTTAAGGCCTCGATCCATAGGAACTTGCAGGAAATGCAGACTGAGTTCCTTAAAAAACTTTTTCCCATGCATAGAACAAATTCCCTAAAAAGGCAAATCATGAATTTTGCACAAAAAGATAATGAAATCTTTTATCAATGTTGGGAAAGGTTTAAAGACTTATTAAATCCTTGCCATCATCATGGTTATGAACATTGGAGAGTTATCAGTTTCTTCTATGAAGGGTTGCAACCCAAAATGAGAGAATTTGTTGAGACCATGTGTAATGTTGAGTTCTTCAACAAACAACCAGTAGAAGCTTTTGAATACTTTGACTACCTAGCTGAGCATGCCCAGTCATGGGATGTCTCTAATTCTGGAGATAGGACTAAAACTGTGAGGAGCATAACTGGGGGTGGGAAATACAACCTTAAGGAAGTTGATGATTTGCATGCTAGGATAGCTTTAATTTCAAACAAATTAGAGACTATTGAGCTAAAAAAGGTCAATCAAATGCAAATTATTCCCCATACTTCTGAAAGGTGTGGAATCTGTGATGAACAGGGGCATAATACCAATGCATGCCCCACCATACCTGCTTTTAAAGGCGTATTACTACATCAATCTAGTGTTGTGAACATGATTTCTAAAAAAATTTCTGAGCCTTATTCTAACACATACAATGCAGGTTGGAAAAACTATCCCAACTTCAGTTGGAGAAATGACCAACAAAGCTCCTCATCCACAAGCCTGTACATGCCTTACATAGTACCGCCCCAAGGACCAACCCAATATCCTAACCAACCCCATTTCATTCAGAAGAAAGAACTTAGAGGAATCTATACAGCAACTCACTGTTAACCTCTAGCAGTTCATGCAAAGCCAAGCAACCATAAATAACCAAC
Source organism: Pterocarya stenoptera (assembly GCA_003123785.1). Taxonomy (NCBI): domain Eukaryota; kingdom Viridiplantae; phylum Streptophyta; class Magnoliopsida; order Fagales; family Juglandaceae; genus Pterocarya; species Pterocarya stenoptera. The sequence continues at coordinate 174,369 of QEOT01006253.1, forward strand.
ATTTCAAAGCCATAAATGATATAACAGGAACACTCACAAAAGTGACCACTTCTTTGAGTGCCCAGGAAAAGGGAAAGTTTCCAGCCCAATCTCAATCCAATCCACAAGGTCAACAACCTCAAGTAGAAGGACCCAATATGAAGGCCATTAAAGCCATCACAACCTTGAGGAAGGGTAAGATTTTGGATAAACCTGAACCTAGCACTGGAAACTCAGGAAGCCCAAGTGACACCCAATGGAGCCCTAAAATCGAGCATTTGCCCCTCATTCCAGGTTCTACTAAGTCCTTAAGTGAGGAAAGCCCAACACTGGAACTAAAAGCCCTCCCAGTGGAGCTGAAATATGCTTATCTAGGCCTTGAGGAATCTTTTCCAGTGGTAATCTCATCTCAGCTCACTGATGAGCAGGAGGGTAAGTTTTTTTTTTTTTTTTTTTAAGAGTCAAGGTCACCTGTCTAGTGACCTTTACCCACTTTTATTAAAGAAATCCCTCACTTATGGCGGAGGAAAACCATAACAAAAATTAACGCTAACCAAGCCAACCAAAAACCATACAAAAGAAACTACAAAAACAAATACAACTACTCTCAACACCTAAAAATGCAACTAAGAACGCCCTCTCATTGTAGGCAGACCCAATTTATCCAACCTAATTATCCCCCACAGTACCCTAGGTAAAGGCTCTCCCCTACCATAAAAAACCACTTGTCCGGCTTCACCTCTTCGCACAAGGAAATCCGCTGCTTGATTTCCCTCTCTAAATTGATGCACAATTTGATAAGATAAGTCTTCTAGCTCATGAAGTAACTCGTCCCAGTAGTCCCATAAATACCATAGTGTACAGCAACGGGCACTAAGCCAGTCCACTATCACCTTTGAATCGCACTCTAACACAATCCGATACCCACCCAATTGTTTACACAGTTTAACACCATGTAATAGAGCACGCATCTCAGCCTCAGCAGGAGGGTAAGTTACTTGATGTATTAGTGCAGCATAAATCTGCCATTGGGTGGATGATTGCTGACATGAGAGGTATAAACCCCCTGACTTGCACCCATAGAATTTATTTAGAGGAGGGAGTTAAACCTTCTAGGGAGATGCAGAGAAGATTGAACCCTACATTAAAAGAAGTAGTAAAAAAAGAGGTCCTAAAACTGTTAGATATAGGTATTATTTACCCTATAGCAGATAGTCAATGGGTAAATCCCATTCAAGTGGTACCCAAGAAATCTGGTGTCACGGTGGTCAAAAATGAAAAGGGAGAATTAATACCTACTAGAGTGACAACTGGAGAATGTGCATAGACTATAGGAAGCTGAATGCAGCTTCTAGGAAACACCAATTTTCCTTGCCTTTCCTTGACCAAATCTTAGAAAAGGTGGCTGGGCATGAGTTTTACTGTTTTTTAGATGGCTATTCTGGGTATATCAAATCAAAATTGCCCCTAAGGACCAAGAGAAGACCACATTTACCTATCCTTTTGGGACTTTTGCTTTCAAAACGATGCCCTTTGGCCTATGCAAAGCCCCTACCACCTTTCAGAGATGTATGTTAGGCATTTTCAATGACTTAATTGATGATTTCTCAGTATTTGAAAAAAGTTTTGACTCTTGTTTGGTTAACCTTAAAATTGTTTGGCCAGGTCTGAGAAAAAGTAGTTACTCCTTAACTGGGAAAAGTGCCATTTTATGGTGCAACAAGGAATAGTGCTTGGGCACATTGTGTCTAAAAGGGGTATTGAGGTTGACAAATCTTAGGTGGAATTGATTGAAAATTACCTATACCTAGAACTGTGAAATACATCAGCTCTTTCTTAGGACACTCTGGTTTCTATAGGAGATTTATTAGAAATTGTAGTGTAATCTCCAAACCTTTATGCCATTTATTGATGCATGATGTGAATTTCACATGGATTGAAGAGTGTCAAAGTGCGTTTACCCTGTTAAAAACTTTTCTCACTACTGCCCCCATAATCCAACCTCCTAATTGGACATTATACTTTGAAATAATGTGTGATGCTAGTGATTTTGTTGTTGGGGCTGCACTGGGCTAGAGAAAAAATAAATTACCTTCTGTTATTTACTATGCTAGCAAAACCTTAAACAATGCTCAAAAGAATTATTTTACTACAGAAAAAGAACTGCTGGCTATAGTATTTGCGTTAGAAAAATTTAGGGCTTACTTGCTTGGTTCTCCTGTCATTATCTTTACTGACCATGCTGCACTTAAGTTTTTGTTGACCAAGAAGGATGCAAAACCAAGACTCATCAGGTGGATCCTCTTATTACAAGAGTTCAACATCACAATAAGAGACAAGAAGGGGGTAGAAAATGTTGTAGCAGACCATCTGTCTCGCCTCACTCTGGACTCAACATTCCAAACTCCTCCAATCTCTAAATCTTTCCCTGATGAGCAATTACTTTCAGTTCAAATATTACCATGGTGTGTTGACTTGGTGAACTTTCTGGTGATAGGACAAACTCCAGCCCACTAGACAGCACAGGACATCAGAAGAATGAAAGTTGAAGCTAAGTTTTTCTTTTACGATGACTCATATCTTTTCAAGTACTACTGTGACCAAATAATTAGGAAATGTGATCCTAATGATGAGTTTTCTGCCATTCTTACTTTTTGCCATTCTGAAGCTTGTGGTGGACATTTTTCTGCTCATAAAACTATGGCAAAAATCTTACAAAGTGGGTTTTATTGGCCAACATTGTTCAAAGACACTTACAATTTTTGTAAGCCTTGTGAACCTTGTCAAAACCTGGGGGGCAGTACCAAAAGAAATATGAAGCCAACGCAACCCATTCTAGTTCTAGAAATCTTTGATTGTTGGGGTATAGACTTTATGGGACCATTTCTTTCATCTTTTGGATACCTTTATATTTTGCTTGTTGTTGACTATGTCTCCAAATGAGTCGAAACCATACCTTCAAGAACATGTGACCATCAGATTGTCTTAACATTTCTTAAAGAAAACATTTTTGCAAGGGTTGGTATACCTAAAGCAATAATCAGTGACAATGGAACCCATTTTAGCAATAAACCTTTCACTAGGAAGCACTTCCATGATAGCCACATCGAGAGGAAATCCTTCCACCCAGATCACCAGGTGCTGCTATATAATTCCAGAGTCCATCTTTTTCTTGGAAAATTGAAGTTCGGATGGAATGGCCTTTACTTGGTAACATCTATATCTCCTCATGGTGCTGTGGAACTCCTTAACCCTCAAAATGGTAACATTTTTAAAGTGAATGGACAAAGGCTCAAACCTTTTCTTTCATCCTTCTCACCTGAACAAACCACATTACATTTTCTCAGCACCACTACCTTAGGTTACTTAAATCTTTGCCTTTACATACTACTATTAATAATGTTGTTGCTAGGTTGTAGTTCACGTGGTTTAATCTTACTCCAAAGGCTTTGATATTTCTATGTGATGATTCTAAGTCTCTTATTTGCATGTTAGGATGTTATTTTGAAGATATTTAGTATTAGTTTCAAAGATATGATTTTTCTATGCAAGAGGATTTTAGTTAGGCCTAAGATCTGATGTTGTTGGGTTAGATCCATGTTTTATTAAGTTTTAGCAATGTGATTTTAAGTTTTAAGGTTGGATCTTCTTTAGGACACATTTTTGAATTATGTGATGTTTTAATTTGAAGATCACATGTCTTTAAGCCATGGATCAAGAGATTTATCAAATCTAGTTTAGAGAAAAGTTTCTGTTTTTGGACTAAGTGTAAAACCAAAAATTCCAAGTGTTGTTTTGTGATTTTTGATGACTTTTGTTTGATGATTTAAGGTATGGTTTATCTTAGGATGATGTTGTGAATATGTTAGAAGTAAGATTTTATTTTTTTGGAATTCTTGGAGATATTTTTATTAAGGTTAAAATTTGTGATTTAATGGTTTACTTTTATTAAAAAGTTTGGATCTCTTTACAAAAGGTTTGGTGTTGATGATTAGCTTTTTCTTAATGGATATTTTAAGTTTGTTTTAAACTTAGGATGGAAAGATATTTGTTGGAAAAATTTGGTTTGATCTTGAGTTTTTAAAATTCGAAGGAATTGCAACAAATCAAGGGAAATATAGCTTATGTAAGTTTCGGACCTATAGTGTTTTAACAGTTGTGTTTGATTTTAATTTTTCTGAATTGATATTTGAGTTTAAGACAAAATTTACATGAGGAATGTAAATTTTAGTAATTTTTGGATTTAGGATGTGAAATCTTTTAAGTTAGGGGTAAAATAGTCATTTTTCCACATGTAGAGTGTAAAATGGTAATTTTACTCCAAGTTGTCTCTTTTTACATTTCTAATTGTTAGTAATTAAATTTTTAACTTTTAGAATACCCTCTTACAGTTCCTCATGTTTCGCGCTTTATTCTCATNTTACTGACCATGCTGCACTTAAGTTTTTGTTGACCAAGAAGGATGCAAAACCAAGACTCATCAGGTGGATCCTCTTATTACAAGAGTTCAACATCACAATAAGAGACAAGAAGGGGGTAGAAAATGTTGTAGCAGACCATCTGTCTCGCCTCACTCTGGACTCAACATTCCAAACTCCTCCAATCTCTAAATCTTTCCCTGATGAGCAATTACTTTCAGTTCAAATATTACCATGGTGTGTTGACTTGGTGAACTTTCTGGTGATAGGACAAACTCCAGCCCACTAGACAGCACAGGACATCAGAAGAATGAAAGTTGAAGCTAAGTTTTTCTTTTACGATGACTCATATCTTTTCAAGTACTACTGTGACCAAATAATTAGGAAATGTGATCCTAATGATGAGTTTTCTGCCATTCTTACTTTTTGCCATTCTGAAGCTTGTGGTGGACATTTTTCTGCTCATAAAACTATGGCAAAAATCTTACAAAGTGGGTTTTATTGGCCAACATTGTTCAAAGACACTTACAATTTTTGTAAGCCTTGTGAACCTTGTCAAAACCTGGGGGGCAGTACCAAAAGAAATATGAAGCCAACGCAACCCATTCTAGTTCTAGAAATCTTTGATTGTTGGGGTATAGACTTTATGGGACCATTTCTTTCATCTTTTGGATACCTTTATATTTTGCTTGTTGTTGACTATGTCTCCAAATGAGTCGAAACCATACCTTCAAGAACATGTGACCATCAGATTGTCTTAACATTTCTTAAAGAAAACATTTTTGCAAGGGTTGGTATACCTAAAGCAATAATCAGTGACAATGGAACCCATTTTAGCAATAAACCTTTCACTAGGAAGCACTTCCATGATAGCCACATCGAGAGGAAATCCTTCCACCCAGATCACCAGGTGCTACTATATAATTCCAGAGTCCATCTTTTTCTTGGAAAATTGAAGTTCGGATGGAATGGCCCTTACTTGGTAACATCTATATCTCCTCATGGTGCTGTGGAACTCCTTAACCCTCAAAATGGTAACATTTTTAAAGTGAATGGACAAAGGCTCAAACCTTTTCTTTCATCCTTCTCACCTGAACAAACCACATTACATTTTCTCAGCACCACTACCTTAGGTTACTTAAATCTTTGCCTTTACATACTACTATTAATAATGTTGTTGCTAGGTTGTAGTTCACGTGGTTTAATCTTACTCCAAAGGCTTTGATATTTCTATGTGATGATTCTAAGTCTCTTATTTGCATGTTAGGATGTTATTTTGAAGATATTTAGTATTAGTTTCAAAGATATGATTTTTCTATGCAAGAGGATTTTAGTTAGGCCTAAGATTTGATGTTGTTGGGTTAGATCCATGTTTTATTAAGTTTTAGCAATGTGATTTTAAGTTTTAAGGTTGGATCTTCTTTAGGACACATTTTTGAATTATGTGATGTTTTAATTTGAAGATCACATGTCTTTAAGCCATGGATCAAGAGATTTATCAAATCTAGTTTAGAGAAAAGTTTCTGTTTTTGGACTAAGTGTAAAACCAAAAATTCCAAGCGTTGTTTTGTGATTTTTGATGACTTTTGTTTGATGATTTAAGGTATGGTTTATCTTAGGATGATGTTGTGAATATGTTAGAAGTAAGATTTTATTTTTTTGGAATTCTTGGAGATATTTTTATTAAGGTTAAAATTTGTGATTTAATGGTTTACTTTTATTAAAAAGTTTGGATCTCTTTACAAAAGGTTTGGTGTTGATGATTAGCTTTTTCTTAATGGATATTTTAAGTTTGTTTTAAACTTAGGATGGAAAGATATTTGTTGGAAAAATTTGGTTTGATCTTGAGTTTTTAAAATTCGAAGGAATTGCAACAAATCAAGGGAAATATAGCTTATGTAAGTTTCGGACCTATAGTGTTTTAACAGTTGTGTTTGATTTTAATTTTTCTGAATTGATATTTGAGTTTAAGACAAAATTTACATGAGGAATGTAAATTTTGGTAATTTTTGGATTTAGGATGTGAAATCTTTTAAGTTAGGGGTAAAATAGTCATTTTTCCACATGTAGAGTGTAAAATGGTAATTTTACTCTAAGTTGTCTCTTTTTACATTTCTAATTGTTAGTAATTAAATTTTTAACTGTTAGAATACCCTCTTATAGTTCCTCATGTTTCGCGCTTTATTCTCATAGCACGCGACGATCGAGATAAGTTAGCTCTTAACTTACTATCAGTTTACTATGTATGTGTGATGGGTAAGGAAACTACAATTATGTTCATATGTTGTTATATATGTCATGCCATGCCATGTCATCACATGTTTATCTATTACACGAATTATTATGTCATGAAATACTTATCTGTTACACAAGATTTTCTGTCATGTATCGCTATACATTGCAAGTATGTCATGTTAAGTTATGTATGCCATCTATTACATGTATGTCATGTCATGTAGCACTCACTGTTGCAAGCATGTCATGTTAAGTATGTTGTCTGCAACATGTTATGTCATATTACGAAATATTTCTACCTCAAGTAAGTCATATCTTTTTAGTCAACTCAAGTTCAGTTATGTAGATACTCCTAGCGTAATCATTCTGATTGTTAGGGTATCTCATTTAAAATACTCATGATGGAATCATTTTGATTTTCTGAGTATCTTTGACGGAATATGTTGGGTGGAATTATTCTGATTGTTCACTATTCCTGACGAAACGACTGACGGAATCATTTTCATTGTCAGGTTCATGTTCATGTTAAGTAAAGAATCTAGTTCAAGTTCAGTTATGTAGATACTCCTAGCGTAATCATTCTGATTGTCAGAGTATTACTAAGTACTCCTGTTGTAATCATTTTGATTGCTAGGGTACGTAATTTAAAATACTCATGATGGAATCATTCTGATTGTCTGAGTATCTCTGACGAAATATGTTAAGCGAAATCATTCTGATTGTTCACTATTCCTGACGAAACGACTGGTGGAATCATTTTGATTGTCAGAATTCAAGGTCAAGTTCATGTTAAGTAAAGAATTCAAGTTCAAAGTTCATGTTAAGTAAATAATTCAAGTTCAAGTTCATGTTAATTAAAGAATTCAAGTTCAAGTTCATGCTATATTTCAAGTTCACGCTTATGTCATGATATGTTCAAGTTCATGTCATGTTCAAGTTCACGTTCATGTTATGTATGTTCACATTCATGCTATGTTTCAAGTCCATATTATGTTTCATGCTCACGTTCATGTCAGGTTATGTTTACGTTCATGCTCACGTTTACGTTATGTTTCAACTTCACGTTTATGTTACATTATGTTCAGGTTCATGTTATGTTCAAGTTTATGTTCAAATTATATATGTTCACATTCATGCTACGTTTCAAGTCTATGTTATGTTTCAAGTTCACGTTCATGCTATGTTGCTAATCCATGTTATGTTTTAAGTTCACGTACATGTCATGTCACGTCAAGCTAAGTTTCAGTTTCAGTTCAAGTTATGTCATTTATGCTATGATATATGTCAAGTTATGTTTTGCTTAGTGATAACTTTGATTATGCATTCATGCTTTTACTGCCATGCATGCATCATTAACCTGTGTGGAAGTTTCCTGTTAACTTGCTGAGATTTGTAATCAAATCTCACTATGGTAGTCCCAACTACCATTCCCCCCGAATTAAAGTTTCCTGTTAACCAGGAATAATTTCATTAATTTCAATTTTAACCATATGTATCATGGCCTCCCCTAGGGACCATCCACATACTCTGGCTTCCCATCTTCAGCCCACGGGTAACGACCGTGCAAGTGATACATGAGTGATGCCCAGTTTCGCGCCCACCGCGTACATAGCCAGGCATCCTCTGACCCCCGCCAGCCCTAGGAGTCACAGAGTCGGATCGAGAGCGCTACCATCCCGTCCAAGTCCCGGGCAAAAGACCTAGGGGACAACACTCAGTATATTTCGCTCCCGAGTGTCCAGAGGAGCTCCACCGAGATAATATCTCATCTCGGCTTAAGGGTGATACACACGCACTTGAAAAGCCTTAAACACAGTTTCCTCAAAACACACACACACCCACGCATGCGTGCACAATGCCATGAAAGCAACAGATACCAACAACCAACAATTATCAGCACAACCAGATAACCAATTCACAGTTTATAAAACAAGTTAGTGCAAAAATATATTAAAGTCTTAAAAGTCTTTTGGAGAAATACTTACAGCGCTTCGAAATAATTTTAAGAGGATCACAGAGGAGCTGGAAGCACCAAATCAGCAACTCCACAGTGTAAAAACACTGTGGCCGAATACACTGTAAACTCAAATTTACACGGGGTCAAACGAAGACTTGAAATTGATAAGCTAGGGCCTAATGAGGTCGGTGAAGCTAATGGTAGTGGTGGTTGGCCGTGAATGGCGGCGGAAATGGGTGGTTTATGGCCAAGAATTTCAAATCGGAAGTGGAGCTCACACGGGCGACTCCGGCGACGGATCGGGGCCGGGTTTGGGTGGAAAAGCTTGGTATTGGGCCGGTGAAGAAGTGGTGAAGAAATGGTGGCCGGAGGTGGCCGGACAGCGGCGGAACGGAGGAAAAACCACCGCAGGTTCAAGCGGCTCGTGGCGGCTAACGGTGGCATTAGCCGGCCGGATATTGGGTTGCTAAGGTCGCCGGCGCACGGGGGAGGCGATGGTGTGGCGCCCCCAACTTCCATGTACGGACAAGCACGGAAATCGAGACACCCGGGATGATGACAACATGGTCACGCACCCCAACGACACGTGCCGAGTGTGTGAAATGCAACACGTGTACAAAATAAAATGCAGCGGAAAGATTAGGTCAGATAACTAAGTACCAGAATTTAATACAATACAAAAATAATACAGAAATCCACAAGTCAACATAATACAATTTTCTTGTTCATAAAACAACCTCAAATAAAAATACAAATACAACATAGAATATAG
>QEOT01006255.1:539-25224 GCA_003123785.1 Pterocarya stenoptera
TTTTTTGGGTTAACCAACACTCATTCATTCATAAACTTCAATACAAATTGTTTTGATCAAACCAAAGAGAATAATCAACAAAAGTAGGAACATTTTCCCACCACAGAAATATTATCAACATTCCAAGCAGAAGGAGTTAATCTATGTGCTACCTCAATCCCCATGGAAATTGCAGAAGCTTTTTAGTACGATCGTAACAGGGGTCGACCTCATCTTTATTGTCCCCTTGAAGCCGCTGATCGGGAGAACATGATCATCAGGACAAACATATATATATATATATATATAATGCAGAATTAATTTATTGTCATGTGCATACTGTAGCCATTCATGCATTATTCCCTCATGCATGTAAAGTAACAAACTCGATGATCATCAACATGTAAAGTAGCCAAGGTGTCTGCTTTAGAGATATCTAGCTAGCTAGCTAGGTTTCACGACTCCATGGGTTTTGGTTTTTGACATAAGTGATCACTGTATTCATGATCTGCCATAAGTGAGCATTCATTAATAAATTATTGGGTGTCGTCCTCTTCGCTTAAANTGTATTCATGATCTGCCATAAGTGAGCATTCATTAATAAATTATTGGGTGTCGTCCTCTTCGCTTAAAAAAAAAAAAGGGCACGGCGACCTTTTTGACAAAAAATTACATGCACACACAACTAGATATTTTATTTTCTCTTTTCATTGAAGGATCTTTTATATATATATATATATATATATATATATCATGATATATAAAGGAATTATAAAAAAAAGTGGTAATAAATGTAAACCATAAACTAAATTTTGTATTTTGTTGAATAATGTATATATAATAGTATTAATGTCATATATTTAAAAGTTTTTAAGCAGCGCAATTACATATATATATATATTTATATATACCACGTAGCAAGCTATGATCCAATGAACGTGGGTTTTTTTGTTAAATATGTTTCACCTTGTTAATTACAAACTTTAAAATAGAAACAATCTAATATGAATATTATATTCTAATTTAATTTCTTGAAATAAAACAGGAAAAAAAATATAGCTACCATAAAATTTTAAGTGTGACCAAGTTATAATTTGATGATATTTATATAAGAAACATCTATAAAAAAAATTGTTGACAATTTATAAGGCACCCCTTAAGATTGACCATTTAAGAGCATTGGCCAGAGCTAGATTTGAATTGTGGACAAGAACAAGAACAAAAAAGGTAAAAAAATTAAGATAATATATATATATATTTATACAAACTGAACAAAAGTGTCAAATTGTTGCCTCGACTCTGTTGTTGTGCAAAACCATGGCACATCAGTTTGCTGATAGACCAACCATGTTTCCAAACATTTGAGCCTCTTCGGACAGAACGTGGTGTACAACGTACCCTCCAATGAAACACAGCCACGCCAATTGTCTAATTTTATTACTGTGAATGCAATTGCGCAACCAAGCAAATGAACAGCGTATGGAAACTGAAGAGGCTCAAGCTCTCTCCCCCATCGATCTCAAGCTCTCTCTTTCTCTCAAGCGCGTCGTTCAAGCTCTCTCCCCCCATTGCTAGGGGTGAAAAAAAATGGTTGAACCAGAAAATCGGACCGATTCGGTTCGGTCGGTCTGGTTCTAAATCGGTTCGGTTCGGTCTGATATCGATTTTATTTTTTCAAAACTGGTCGAAATCAGTTTAGTTTCAATTTTCCTTTTTCTAACACTGGATCTAACCAGACCGGACTAGTTTATATAAATATATATTTTTTATTTTTTATATTATATATAATTTTGATATTTAATATATATAATTATATATAATAATATTATATTATATGCTAAATTACTAATTAAAAAAATATTAAAATTTAAAATCCTAAATAAATAACTATATATTATAACTATAGTCTATAGTATTAGTAGTTATACTAATACAATATCACTATATATTATAATATACTATAATATATCACTATAGTCTATAATATAATTATATATTATAATATATTTCTATGTAATATATTATATATATAGTCTCTGCTATTTCTGTGTAATCGGACCGAACTAGACCAAAATAGGTAAAACCGGAAGTACCAATTTATAGGTGTAACAGGTGTGGTATCTGTTCTTCAAATATCAAAACCAGTGTATATTTGTTCGGTTTTAAAATATGTCCAAAACGGGACCGAATGAGACCGGTTACATCCCTTCGCATTGCTCTCTTGCAAGTTGTGATGTTGCAATTTCATGTCTTTTAATTTAGTTGAAAGTCCAACAACTTCTTTTTCATTTTTATGCAATGCATCTGATTCCAAGCCCCTAAACTCACATTCTTCTTGAATTAATTTACTTGTGTGCCAAGAAAATCCTTTTGCATTCTCTGCTAAGAAGTTTCAGGCTGATGGGTGAAGTACTAGGTAAGAAGTACAAACACAATGTATAAGATCAGGGTTGGGGGGAGGGAGAGAGAGAGTTTACTGAAGATGTTAGTATATATTATTCGCATTTGGTTCCACGGTAATTAATCTTATGAGATTGTTGACGTGTCCCTCTCTGATTGGAGGGTGTAAAACTCATATTTTCACATCATCCGATTTTAAGATTTTATCTTCAAAACATTCAAGTAGTGGGGCTCTCCCATCCTAGGAAATGGTCGTGACCAATTACTTACTATACTCACATCTCGTTTACTTGTAATATTCATTTATCTCGTTTTACAACTCCTTTTACAACTTTATTTAAATGGAAGCCATTTTTTAATAAATTAATCATACTCTTTATCATTGTCCATTTATATATTTCATGCTTGTATATTGCAATGGAATGTATAGGGATCCTCACCGGCTTACTTACGTCCATTGTTATGTGGAGATTGTGGAAACGTAGATGCAAGGCCCGAATGGAAAATAGGAGTGAGTTTGTGAATGAGGTTTGGCATTCGATTAAATTCTAGGTGCATGTGGTGATGGATAGTATCTCCAAAGTTGATAAGTTGAGCATTAGGATTCTAGATTTCTAGTGCGTCTTGAAATTTCCCTTGTCGTTCCTAAGCATAAAGGTGAAAGAGTGGTTTGGTGGTCCAAACCGGCCTATGACCGTGTCAAATTGAATGTGGATGGGAGTAGTTTGGGAAACCCGGGGAGTGGAGGTGGTGGTGGAGTGCTTCGTGACAGGGATGACAAAATTATTTTTGCTTTCTCTAAAACTTTTGGGTCATGTACCAATACAAAGGCTGAACTTCATGCCTTACTTGAAGGCCTTCGTCTTTGTAGAATTGCCACTTGGAGGAAGGTTGATGTTGATTGTGACTCTCAGGCAGTTGTGTCCTGGGTTAATTCCAGGAATTGCTCCATTTGGTATTTATGGGATTTCTGGGACCTTATTGTTGACCATCTTGAAAAGATGGAAATTGAGTGTCATCATTACATTAGAGAAGGGAACTCAGTGGCGGACTCCTTTGCTAAGGAAGGCGCGTTGGGTGTAGATATGTTTTACATGGATATCCAAAGTCTTCCACGTCATATTAGAGGCCCAGTTAGGCTGGACAAATTGGGTCTACCTTATATTTGGATTTAGTTTTCTTGCTTTTGTTAGGCATGTTTAGAGGTCTATTTTCTAGGATTATTTTGTGGTTTTAGGCTTGTTTAGAGTTGTTTCTATTTGTGATTTTTTGGTGGTTTGTGTTTGAGAGTCTTTGATGTAATCTCCCTTTTGTTTTTCTTATTCCACGGCATTCATCTGCCATAAGTGAGGGTTTCTTTAAGAAACTTGGACGGGGCCACTACTGGATATGTGGCTACCGGCTCTTTTTCTAAAAAAAAAAAAAAATCGAATGTTTGTATGACAACAAAATTAACGAGGTCGTCTTGCATGAGTTTGGTAATAATGGTTATAACGTTTTATTTTTGGTAACGTATATTGAAGCATAATTTCTATCCAAGCCTTGCAAAAACTCATGTGGACGTTTCTTCCAACCGGAAGCTCGCAGGCTCTTTCTATACAAAATCATGTTCTGCCGACAAGATGATGATATGATCAGATACAAACCCAAATCCTTAAAACCTGATCAGTTTTGGAAATCCATGGTTTTCCTAATTACATACAAAGTGCATGTAGGCTTTGTCCAAAGATTGAGAACGTTTATAATGTTGTAGATGAATAATATTATTCATGCAGTAAGGGCCGGCTTGTTAGTTTGGGGTTGCATTAGTGGTCGTGAAAAGTGCTTAAATAGCATGGTCAAAAGCTCTTTAATGATAATATTAGGTTGTTTGGTTGTTATATATCAAAGTAATTTTCAATTTCAAAAAAACTAAAAAGTACGTTTTAGGAAAAAAATCATTTTAATACTTTTTTCAAACACGCTTTTTTGGATAATGGGGAATGTATTTTTAAATTTAAAGAAGAATGTCAATGGATAAAAATATTCATAAAACTTTCAGATAATTACAGGTTTGCTATTTTATCTTATGCATTGTTGAAGGGATTTTTTTCATTATACTTACTGAAAATATTATTAGACTATTTTTGTTATTATTTGACTACAATATTTGATTTCTATGAAGGATATCATCACAATTTATAAAATCTAAATCACCTTTTAAGTAATTTCTACCTCAAGAAACATTTTCAACCTCAAATATGGCTAAAAAAACACTTTGCACATTTAGTTACCAATTAGAGTACAATAAATAGCTTTTTAATAGTATAACTTATTAGTAATTAAGCTCTACAATTAAAAGCCATAAAATTACTAGGCCTTGTTTGGATAATGAGTTGATCTAATCATTACAACTTTTTTAAACTTTTAAATAAAATATAATAAACAAGTCAACTTTATTAAAATTTCAAAACAATAATAATAATAATAAATTATATTTTAACAATCTTTTATTCAACTTTCAACTCTCATCTCATCTGATCTTATCTCAACTAAACTCACTATCTAAACCTTCCTTAAAATTTATATTGCTCACCGCAATCACAAACATGGACTAACTTTTTTTTTCGATAAACAGCATAGTGCATTCATTAATAACGGACATTACAAACTGAACTTAAAACATATATTACAAGCCAACTACAACATTAATAGCTCTCTAGTACATACCTATGACTGACATGGTCTAGTCCAAGCTATCAACCTCTACAGATCCAAAGTCTAAGAGACAGCACAACTCTGCCAAAGACAAAGTTAATCAAACCCCATACTTCGTCTAAGACGGAGTAGAGTTAACCAAACCCCACACTCCGTCTAAGATAGAGTTGAGGACACAATCTACAGATGAAAGTCCAAGAGACTGTGTGTTTTTTTTTTCTAGAAAAATAAAAGATATTACAGAAATTAGAAATAAATGGAAAACAAAAACTGATTACATCTTAGGAAGATATAGATCTATATTTTCAATCTTGGGGGAAGAAAATAACACAAACAACAGTTGTGACGGCACGTGAGAGCTAGAACCCACCCTGGAGGTCTGGCAGACGATCAAGTCTAAAGTAATCGGAGGTCCTGGACCTAGAGAGGCCGCACGTGGCTACAGAAGGGCACACTGAGTGGTGGCGCGTGGAATACACGCGCTCTCTTTGGGCCACGCGTGTGGCTCACACGCCGGTTTATTCGGCAAAATTTTTCGCCTGTCTGAAAAATCAACGCCTTGGGAAGTCGACCGTGGGGCGCATAGTGGTGGCCGGATGCCGACGAGCAGTAAATTGGCCTTCCTCCATATTTAGCCTTGAAAAATACCACCAAAAAAAAAAAAGAAAAAAAAGAAAACTAGAGATGCAAAGAAGAAGAGATGAGGGAGGGAGGAGCTCTTCCCCCTGCACCGTTTCTGATATAGGGGTTTTTTAGAAAGAAGAGTCTCCCTCTAAAAAAAATTAGGGCCGGCTCTAGTAGCCCTATCTTTTGGACTATTTTATTAATTTAAGTACTACAATTGTTTTTTTTCTTTTCCGTTGGTATATTATATATTATGTTGGTTCCGCAGGAAAAAACAAATGGTGAGTGGTGGCCTGGTACTGGGGTGTGGGGATGGCGAACTGGTTATACAGAGAGCACTGTTTCTGTTGTTTTGTCATGTGAGAAGTAGACATAGGCAATAATAGCTTGATTTTGTGTCTTCAGTTCGAAGCAGGTGCCCCTGGCCTCCACCTCGACTCTACATTAATGTCTTTTCCTACTACCAATAATTATTATCCTTCCTCTACTGCATGCTCTTTCTTCTGCAGAAATAACCCCACGTGGGTATGCACGTATACGCGTGTGTATGTACTGAAAGTGCGTTTCATTTTTACATGCATTCTCTTTGGGGGAAAATGCAGCAGACTCAATCGTTGATCAGATCATCATGAGAGTATTCTAATAATTTCTCCATTCTAATTTTTTGTAGCACAATTCTGGGATATATATATATATATATGGATCGGATGAAAAACCTCATGATAATCACGTCCTTTCTTGGAGTAATAAATTTCAGCATTCTTTGTATTAATCTTCAGGTTACCATGATCATGTACGTACGTACGTAGGTGATGGCTAGGGTTCTATTGTATGGTACGGCTACATCCTACATGATGACGTATAGCAACAGTTTTTAAGGTATAGGATTGTCTTTAGGGTAGTAATTGGGTAGTAATTTAGTTATGTTTTGAAAAATCTCATTTCAATCTCATCTCATAATTACATCTTTTTTAAATTTCTATATAAAATATAATAAACAATTCAATTTTTTTAAATTTTAATTTAACTTTTTCAAATCTCAAAATAATAATAATATTAAAAAATAATATTTTAAACTTTCATCTTAATACTATTCACAAAATTTTAAAAAATTCTCATCTTATCTCAACATCCAAACCTAACTTTAATATCCATTTATTAGTATTTATTTATTTTTATCATTTTCCTTTAAGAAAAAATTAAATATATATAATTTTAGTAAGAGCCACTTTCTTAACCATTATTAAGTAAAATGAAAAAAAAAATAATAAAAAAATAATAAAAAATATATATATAGGATTGTAATCTTATCATTTTCTTTGTTTTTAGCCCAAGTTTACACTTTAAATTGGATTATGCTAATTTTTCCTTTTTAGGTAGTCAAGATGTTTGCCTAATATGGAAACAAACAACAGGAAAGGTAGATTCTTTTTCCCAGGCCTCAAAAACATCCGACAGCTTAACCCTCTCTCTCTCTCTCTCTCTTACAGACACACGCACACTTGCAGACAGACGGAGTCACAATGCCGAGTATGGAGAACGGATGCATGTATTTTGATTCTATTCTACAGATTTCTGTTTTTATTAATACAACAACTTTGAAAAAGAAGGTCAAACATAACAAAGAGTTCTAATCTAATTACAATTAATGTTTAACTTTCACCTCAGCTCAGTTGGTGGGGGGCAAAAATGGGGAGGTGAAAATGTCCTCAATGCACGGTTTGTCTAGTACAGATCAGAGGATCTGTTTCAAGTGAGGTTGACTTCATAAACTCATCACCAACGCAGAGTATCTCTTTAAGATTATTAGCCTTACTGCTGATGGATTTCTTGGTGTTAGATTCTGGTGTTGATGATGATATTGGCAAAGGAGAAGACTTGGTACATGTTTGTGTGAGTTCTCTTGCTCTCTCTACTTGAACCGTCCAATCTGTTCTACAGAGGACATACATCATGAGCAGGGCACAGGATGCCTGTGCTGCAAGCAAGCCCAGCCACAGCCCGGCGAACCCCATTTTCGCCACAAACCCCAAGAAGATGGCCACAGGCATACCCACCAAATAAAATGACCCCAAATTGATGTTTGCCCCAATAGTTGGCCTTGCGCTCCCTCTCAAAACTCCACAGCCGGTGGTTTGTGGGCAATTTCCAAGCTCGCATAGCCCGGCTACTGGCAATGCGATTGCAGTAAGTTCGAGAATTTCAGAGTCGCTTGTGAAGAATCGACCCCACTGATTCCTCATCAAGGTTGTGAACAGCATGGCACTGAGGCCCAAAACGACTGCACAAACTAGTGAAACAATCATGGAAATCCTGGCTTTAGCTGGGCGGTTTGCGCCGAGTTCGTTCCCAACTCTTGTGGAAACTCCAAGACTAAGAGCAGAGGGAAAGACGTAGACTAGAGAGGTCGTTTGTATGAGGATTCCCATGGATGCAATGGTTGCTTTCGGGTTGACTAGAAGACCGCACAGCATTATCATGAACTCGTACCACCACCATTCAAGGCAAACGGAGATGCAAGTTGGGATCGCCAGGGCGAGCAAAGACGACCAACCTCGAAGGCAATCCATGCTCGGGCACACCCACGAGTCTTTATACACACCGGAGAAATATACGAAGGAAGAAAGTAGGAGGAAGAGATTGAGATTGGTCCAGACCATTGCTATGGCAACCCCTGCAATACCCATCTTGAAATGGAAGACTAGAAGGAAATTTATGGGGACGTGAAGGAGAACAGAGAGAGCTGAACAGTAAGTTAATGGTAATGTGATGCTTTGAGTCCTTAGATAGATTCTAAGGGGATGAAGAAGCGAAAGGAAGAAGAGGTCAGGAATGGAGAAGAGAATGAAAGAATGGGCCACGGAAGATATTTCTTCGTCTTGGCCGCACCACAAGAGGATTCTCTTCATGTTTAGCCACATGAAAGAGATGGGAATGGAGGTGGAGAGGAGTAGAAGGACTGTCCTTTGAGAAGTTAAGCCAAGAAGCTTCCATTGTTTTGCACCGTAAGCTTGTCCACAGATGGGTTCCATTCCCATGGCCAAACCGGAGATAACAGAGTAGCCGGTGATGTTGGCGAAGCCAATAGAGAGAGATCCTCCAGCGAGCTCAAGTTCTCCAAGATAACCAAGAAAAAGCATGGAGATCATGGACCTTGAATATAGAAGTAGACCTGTGATGGCAGTTGGGCCTGAGATCTTCCCGATGGCTTTGATTTCTTCCAAGGCCTGGATATTGGAAACCAAAGTAAATTAGTTCCTGCAAAACTGAGTGTATTTTGATAGCTATCTTTATCGATCATTACTGTTCACAAGTGTCGTCTTAGCAATATGTATGTATACATGTATATATATATATGTATGTATGCATTGGTATATGTTTGTTTTATACATGTGACCACGAAAATGGTGGGTGTGCATGGATCTTTTTTCCATTTTTTACCTCAGGAGGAGTTGGCCACCTTTGAAGTTCTTCGTCATCAGGCTGAAGATCCGTGGATTGATTGAGATTTACGGAATGGGTTTTCTTGGGAGCAGATGGATTTGGGTTACACATGATAGTCTTTTCTGAGAGAATAAAGTTTAAAAGGAGGGGTTAATGAGAGGGATGATCAGGATGTACAAAATATATAGGCTTGTGCGTGGCTTTGTTCTTTTGTTTTGCAGTGAGTATGGGAACGGGTGGATGGGGGGTAGGGTTTATATATAGATGAAGGGATTAGGCCCTACTGTTGTTTCTGCAGGCACGTGTCAACTTAGCAAAGAGAATTTGGGTGAAGTTTTTTGGGGCCTCTCTCCCTCTCTCTCAAACTATTACGCTAGCAATTAATATATCAAAAATGATATTTACAGTAGTAGAATATGTAAATACCGTATAATTCTTTTAAAAAAAATAAATTAATATGGAGCTCATATGAAAAAAAAAATTATTTTCTAATAATAGATCTTATTCTTTTTTAAAACGATTATACAGCACTCCACAACTGTTAGTATATATTCATTTTCTTCCTTGATATTGAAAGCCGTTTGGGTGGAGTTCATAAAAGACAAAAGTATTTACCCTTAAAGGTGTTGTGTGGGAGCCCTCATGATCTTATCCTCAATACTAAAATTATAGGAGAAAGAAAGAAAATCAGAGAAATATTAGTATTTTTGTTTTTACCGCCCAATCAGGTCAATTAATTGCTTTGTTTAAATGATACTGGTTGTCCTTTTAAACGTACGTGGATAATCTTTTAAACCCAAGTTTGGTTTCTGATCTCTGTACGAACAAGGATAAAGAAGTTTATCTTTGGGACTATTTGAAGTGGGGAAGGGATCATAGAAGAGCTAACAAATTCGCCTACTTGTGAAGTGAAGAGACAAGGGTCAAAAGGCATATATGTTGTTTGACAATGGCTGGCTGGCTGCAGCAAGCTTTGAATGTTTGCATGTTCTAAGGCAAGCATGCATCATGCATGATCTCTTTCTTGCACAACCCATGTGAGAAAACCCATTCCGAGCATTACTCTTGCTGTCCAGATCCCATTACAACACCCTCCCCCAAACATCCTTCAAACCACTTGCTCTAGTTTTAGGTGACAAGCTTGGTGTAAATTCTGTTCCCTGGCCCCATCTGTTTTAGCTCTTTGTTTTACTCGTTTGGACACAACAGAGTTGGAGTTAAAACACTGAAAACAAGTGTAGCAACTAGAGCATCTTAAGTGTACTTTGTTAAAGAAGTGGTTGATCAAAATTTGGTTTTTGTGGGTGAGTTTGGGCTTAAGACAATGAGGGAAACAGGTGGGGTTTTGAACCCCTAATGAATCCCTAAAGTGCAAGAGGAAGATGATCTGGAAGATCTTTTTATTGCAAAAAAAAATTTTTTTTTTATTAAAAAAGATTATCTTCATGGATATGTGGAGGTAGGTGGTGTTAATCGGAGCACTAGTGGGAAGGAGTGCTAATGGAGAGTAGTAAGAAGAAGAGGCAGATGGGAGAAAGGGAACACTGAGAGACAACTTACGTGCGCCAATTACAACCATTTATTATGTATACCCTTTCTCACAACAGAGCAGAGACTCTGTCGCTCTGTGGGAGAGAGCTAATTTGGCTGTGTCTGCTGCCATACAACAGAGAAAAGGCTGCCCTACCATTCATCCATTCATCCATCCATCATCACCACCAAAATTCCAAACCAAGAAAGAGAGCAGAGTTGAGTTTAATTTTTCTTTTTCTCAGTCTTCAGCAACTTCAAAGAATCAGAATTTTTTTGTTTCCTTGTATAAGATATTACTTGCCCTGAAAACCATACTCCCCACAATGTCAGACTCCATGTGTCTCT
Organism: Pterocarya stenoptera; assembly: GCA_003123785.1. Classification (NCBI taxonomy): domain Eukaryota; kingdom Viridiplantae; phylum Streptophyta; class Magnoliopsida; order Fagales; family Juglandaceae; genus Pterocarya; species Pterocarya stenoptera. Next base: position 11,562 of record QEOT01006255.1, read on the forward strand.
ACACCAATAAGTCCCTGTACATGAAAGCTATATGTCGAGCCCCCAAAATAATTCATAAATAAATAAAACCCTTATTTCCAGCAAGAGAACCACCAATACCAAATAGATGAGAAAATTAACTTGGGGATAAAAAAAAAAAAAAAAAGAAATAAATTGAATGACATTTTCGAACTTAGCATCTAGATCCTAACAGAGTAGCAAAAAAATTGACACGTTTGATCACGTGGTGATGCCATTCATTTGTACCAACGTCGATCAGAAAAGATGCACACATTACACCAAGTTGTTAAGTGGAGCTCAGATATTATTTTGGCATCGAAACTGACTATAAAATGCAATTCCAAAGCAAGTTTGGGGAAAAGGATTTGGGAAAGTGACAAGACCTGTTAGAATTATTTCCTGTTAATTAAAAGATTATACTCCCCTCCTTCAAACTCGAACAAATTCATATATATATATATATATATTCCATCCCTTTCACCAATTCCAAAGGCCAAAACAAAAAACAAAAAAGAATTGCTGCTTTTATCTCTCAAACTACACACCCTTAAGATGCTTGTTGAAGTACTAGAAGCTGCTAAATGCGTGCTTCATCTTTGTACGGCAAGCATGACATGATAGTGAGTCCTTGATACACATTTGCGTGCATCGAGGTTTCAAGCATGTAAATGCTCTATGATTTGTTGCAAGGAACTCGGGCAGGATGTAGGATGACCCCACCTCCTTGGGCAGGTGCCCCGGGTCACCTGCCCGGGAGGAGCCCGTCCCCTGCACCGCTGCCCAAATTGGCTGCAATCTGAGCACAGGAAAAATCTACACAACTTTCTACCATTCACAAATTCTCCACACATTACATTTTTTTTTAATNCTTGGGCAGGTGCCCCGGGTCACCTGCCCGGGAGGAGCCCGTCCCCTGCACCGCTGCCCAAATTGGCTGCAATCTGAGCACAGGAAAAATCTACACAACTTTCTACTATTCACAAATTCTCCACACATTACATTTTTTTTAAATTTTTTTATCAAATATTTAATATATGAATAAGGAATAGAAGAATGGAATTAGTTTAAAAAGAATAAACTCAAAAAAAATATTAAAAAATTTGAAAATTTAAAAAAATGTGATGTGTGGAAGTTTGTGAGGTTGTGTAGCATTGCTCCTGAACAAATGGTACATAAGATGATCGTATTTTCAAATACGTCACAAGCCTTCGTAGCATTGATGGGAACATTCAAAGCAAAAACAGACTTTCATTGATACTGGTAAGTGCAATAAACGCAAGAATTTATTCTAAGGTTCAGACGCAAGCAAAACAAACCAAAAAAAAAAAAAGGAAAAAGAAGAGCACAATAAAAAAGGAAAGCTGTCAAAGAAAAATCACTCCAGCTTTCCTAACAAAAAAACAAAAAATCAGACTGTAAAAGACGTGTCTCCAATTTCATCAAGGTTTCAATCAGCATAATTCATATATTCATTGTTGGCCACCAAGCACACTTAACTATATTCACACAACAAATTCATGCACAGCATGCATGAGATTCGAATAGAAATTCATTGAACCACCGAAGCACAATCAGCTTTTCCCTAAAACAAAATTCATTTTCCTGAGGAATAATTCCCAATTAAGGGCAACTTATCTTGGTTGGTAAGGAATTAGTCTTGAGTGTTGTTTTTGGAATCCAGAGCTGAGGCTTCACCTACTTTTCCAAGGCAATTAGCCGTAAAGCAACATTTTCCCATGTTGGGATCCCATTTTTGTAGAAGAAATGCTCCACTAATTGTAGATAACCCGTCTCACACAGCATTTGGTGACAGCTTTCAAGCATGTCTGAAAACCTATTGCTTCAAAAATGACTATTTTCCATCGTTAATTATTTATGTAGAATGTCCACCGTTGCCCATTGTAAATGGAGATCCACGCCTTCAGTCCAGACTTTTCTCACTACTTTAAAACAGAGTTCATGGTTCAGTAACAGGTGTCATTAGGCTATGAATGAGACAGTTCATAAAATCTCCAGTATTTCAAATAAAAGAGAAGGAAAACAATAATGGAAAATTGGCCTTGTAATCAGCTCTCAATTCCTATATCAACAGCCAATGAGGTGAAACTTTAGGACCCTCTTTACTTGAATATCTTAAAAGATAAAAGGGGGCAGAAAAAACAAAGAAAGAAAGGTATGGATACTTTTGGGATGAAATGACCAGCACATTATTTGTATATAATAGGTCGAAATAACAATGGCTATTTACAAATTTTGGGTACCAGCTAACTTGATAAAGTAGTGAAGAAACCAGATACAACATGATACCTCATGTGAGGCCTCTGGGCTTCTGAGGACCAGATCGCGGAATAGCTAAGATGGCTGTAAGTCCACTAGCAAAGGCTGCAAGTGCTGCCACAGCAAAGGCTGGAGAATTTCCACCACCAAATAGCTGATCCCATGGTCCACTTCCCAGGGACACCACCACCTGCTCTCAGAACACAAAAGATTCATAAATTAAATGACTAAAGAATTATAATAAAGAAACCTAATGATATGCTACCAGAGGCATTTGGCCACACTTCTATTTCCAGAATTACAGATATCACTCATTCCAGGATATAGATTAAGAATAAGCAGCAGGGAAAACAACAGTTAAATAAGATACCTAACTGCTTGAATGATATCAGATAGGTTAAATTAGCAACATGACTGTTCTCCTAATTATAAATGTCACTATTTCATAATTGGTAATTTTTTTTTCTTTTTCCAACATTCACTGCATGTGTTCTTTTTTCAAAGATTAAGAGTAGCATATAAACCTATATTTAGTGTTTTAAATACCGTACCGTACTGGCTGGTATTTTCCGTACCGACCACCGGTCCGGTACAGGTATACTATGTGTTTCGTACCGGTTGAAATACTAGTCGTACCGGCCGATATTTTGGCCTTAATTTGATTATTATGCTTTTTTTTCATTTTTTCAAATTACAAGTTCATTTTTTTACCCCCAATTCAGACTAAACTATTTATAATTTATATATCTATGTATTTATATATAATTTATTCATATATAGACTATTATTTCGAAATATAATTTATATGTATATTTATATATATAATTTATTTATATATCAATTATCCCGAAATGGTACCAGCATCGAAATATTTCGTTTCAGTGCCTTCCCCGGTACGGCATTTGGTACGGTATTCAAAACATTGCCTATTCTTCTTCCCTCAGCATGATGCTCAGGTGAGGTCACACTTTGATGTGCTGCGAAGTAAGCCTGCATCTTCATAATGCCTAGGACAGCCAGACTCTTTTTTTAACCAGCTGATTCCAGGCTTAATAGTTCTGCTGTCTATTGGCATCGGTGAACCAAAGCAAGTTGCTCCTAGACAAAAATATAGGGTTGTGGATATTTCAGGCATATATTCACCATAAAAGATGGGTCTTCTATGTTATAGGCATGGTTTTAGATCAATGCCAAACACCAATACTTTCTTTACTGAAAATCAGAAAAAAAAGGGGCCAAATTCCAACGGACTCCCCCGGCCCCCCTCTCTTCTTCTGGATTTAAGATAAATCTGGGTTACCAATGTTCTTATTTTTCCAAATTATCTAGAAGTTTACTAGAAGGTTGAGTGTTGAAATATACATTAACCTCTGATTTCAAAAGTGGCCCTTAAAGTGGCCCTTGCTATAAGGTTGAGTGTTCCTATCATCCTATCATACATGCAGCAAATGTTCTATTACATGATACAGGCTATCTACTGTGGTATTCATATCAAGTACATTGTGAATGAAAGTCATTTTCAGTAGACAAAATATATTTGGCAACTGACATGTTTTCACTAGAGTTTCAGAAGAAGAATATCATAGCTCTATTAGAATGTATTGTATCATCCCAAATTCACATATTTAATGATGAAAGACATACAATCTGTTAGGAAATTGAGAATGTTAAAAAATGTATTGAGTTTTTAAAATTGATATTTATAAAAAGCCAAAAAATAAAAACAATTCAATATGTTAGGAAAATGAATGTTCAAAAAATTATAAAAAAATAACATAAATGTGGATGTGTAGGTGCGTGTACAAAAGCAAAAAGTACAGATTGCTAGAAATACTTCAATTCCCTCTCTTCACTATTTTTTGTACCATACAAAAGGGTAAAATTACAGTTCACCTCCTTAAAAAATCTCAGACAAGAACCCAGCCAAACCCTACAAAACTGGACAGACTAGTACATTGATTTATTGAGGTGATGCATTAAAGGGTTAAGTTGAGGTGACACATCCCACCCAACTAAATATTTGTAAAATAAAATTCAAAAAGCAGAGAGAGAGATAGAGAGAGAGAGTTGGTGGCTTGCCACCATAAGCTCAAGACTACCCCACTTCTACCACTATCCTATCCTTCTTCAAAACTGTCCAAACTCCCACGCCTTATCCCCCCACATCTTTTGCCATAATCCATCACAGCCACCACATAACTTGGAACCAAAAATGGGTCTCATACATGCAAAAGCAAAAGAAACTAATAGAATGAGGGTCAAACCATGAATCTTTTGGAGGGAGAGAGAGAGAGAGACCCATTAATCCATGCTATGAACCATAAGTACCAAGAGCTTAAGCTATAAAAAAAAAGTGTTCACAGTGTAAATCCACCACCCTTCAACTACCATGCCCATGTCAAAAAAAAAAAAAAAAGAAAAAAGACAGTAAATAACACACATGCTTGTCACTTGTAGCTATCGTATTTTATAAAACATCAGCCACTTTAACAGATAATGGCTATCAGAGCATGATCTAACAATCTATATGAAGCACCATATCACCAACACACCTAGGTTAGCAAAAGCACAGAAAACAACACATGCTTGTCCAATGTAACTACCGTGCCACTTTAAAAAACAGCAAAGTAACAGACGAAAAATTCTAATATCTCAAACTCAGTTATCTGGTTCTAGAATTCAGGGTGGTTAAAAGTTTTTGTGAAGTATTATAAGCAGGTGAACTACAATTATGCTAGAACCTTGTATCTTTGGACGTGCAATTAATATAGACGTTTCGAAAGAGAGGCAGATGGAGTAAAGGACATATAGAGAGTTTGATACACCTATTACTTAATAATACATAGACCTAAGATTTGAAAAACTAGTCATACAAATTAAGAGAGCACAATACAGCAACATCAAGTCCCCAATATTCTCCTGCTCTACTTGATGCATCATTACAAGTGGAAACATACAAATTCAAGTAACTTTCTTCACTTACTATGCCCGTTCCAAAGAAGGAATGAAGATTATTCACCAAAATTATATTCCTTTTTTTTTAATAATTCATCAAAATTACATTTCTAATTGGCACATTAAAAGTTATATTTCAATATAACACCTTGAAAACGTAAATTCCAACTTAATCCAAAAACTTCCAAGAAAATATAGAAGTACAGTTAGAGACAAATTATATTTGCCTCCCACAAACTGCCCTCAAACTCACACTCAAAATCTTCGACTCTGTGCAACTCAGATCACATTTTGAGGTTTCAATGTCTGTTTGCCTCCTCCGTCAAAACAACAGTTAATAAACAGAAATAAAAAGATGAACCTTAGGTTAGCTTTTAACCTGATTCCTGTGAAACAACTACAAACTGCAACTTCTCCGTACAAGACAATGTAGGACCATTTACTGCTCCCTTATACTCAATTTGTGAATCAAGTAACACAAATAGAGGAATGAAACTTTAAATTTTTGCAAGCTTGGTAACTACCAATGTAATTGAATTGCAATTAAATCATGCTACTGCTACAGGCCACAGTGATGAAGATACATGTAGATTATTAAAATAACTACATTAAATAGACTCTATCAAGAACATATGCTGATTCCAATTAGTTTAGTAGTGGCAGATTTGCACATAGTACAAAGGGGAGTAAGGGCAACCATACCTGTGGGATCACTATTGCCAGATTCAGGACACCCATTGATAATCCTGCAAGAACCAACCACTTAGATAAGCAGCTCAGCACCCAGCATCCTCATAAAAATTTGGCAAGTTAGCCATAAAAAAATGCCCACCTTGGCCAAGTCCCAAAGACTCAATGCGTGTGGATATCAAGGCATATGGAACGCTGTAAGTGATCTGCAATATACAATCTAACAATCAGTGTATAAATAGAGATCTCGCATGATACATAAAGTGTCATCCTTATATTAACTATATGTAGAGTCTAGATGCCCTGCTCCAGAAAACTTGCACTGTTCTTAAATGCTCCCAACATTAAGGATATACTGGAGAGATCCTATCAGAAGAGGGTTCATGTTTTAGCTCAAGATGACAACACCTGGTGATTACGACCCTCTCCATGCATAGACAATGTGGAGCAAGGATCTTCTCTTTAGGGGGCAGATTCTGCCCAAAACAAACACAGAGCTACCAAAAGAGGTTATTGATGAATTCTTTACTATTTTCTTACAAAAAATTAAAACTTGCTAGACTTCATTAATTGAACCTAAACGAATAAGGTTTTATTTAGGGTAAATTCCTCGAACCGGCATCCCAATTTTAAACAAGTACCCAAACTCTAAATCATAACAAGTCACACCAAATCAAAATTTTTCTTGCAAGGCACTACTGAATCAATTTGAAACATTAAGGCCTCGTTTGAATGTTGAGATGTGATGAAAAATCTGTTTGTGGTTGAGTGATGTTTGGATGTTAAGCTGAGATGAGATAGGATAAATAAAAAAGAAAAAAGAAAAGAAAAGAGCAAGCTCTCAATGAAAGCACTTTTATTTTTCACTTCATAAATACTTATCAAAAAACATAAATAAAGCAAGTAAATATCTATATAAAATACAATAGGTTTTGAAATAAAAATTGATATATTAACTTTTCATTAATATGGGACAGAAAATTACTATTTTGTAACCAAAAGTTACTATTTTGGAAAACAGAAAAACACTTTTTAAATCTTAAAACCATGGTCAATTAATATCCACGATAGTAACATTCCCTAGACTTAACCATCACATGTTCCATTTTAAATATACAAAAAAAAGGTGGGTGAATCACATAAAAGTTTCAATATCTTTTCTTTTTCTTTCAAATCTCGAGGACCAAACTTTTATTGTCTTAGAAAAAATATACTATTTATTTATTTATTTTTAAAATTTTTTGGACCCACGTTGTTGTAGTGTGTTTATAGATTCCGAGGATTTTCGAAGAATTTAGACCATGGCATTTTCAAAATTTTTACAGGGGCAAAGACGATTTTTTTCACATTTTCCAAAGAGCCATAGGGGATCATCCGGTTCTCTATCGGGAGCAGGAAGTGGGAGTTAATGGTTCCCCCTATTCCGCCCTTGTCTCCACCAGTGTGCATGGGCCATAATGACATGAATTCATAATGCATGCAAAACAAGAGGCGTTTAACACCTTTTCTCCCTTTATTCATGAATATGAATGACCAGGAAATAAAGTAGAAAACTTGTATTCCTTTCGCTGATGAGAACTGCATGACTTACCGCCAAAGGAAGGCCAAGAATTGCAAAAATCAGCAGTGCAGTAATCACAATGCCATCTGGAGGAAAAGCATGGCCTTCAATGTGAACACTCTTTGCCACAAAGGTAAGTACTAGCATTGCAATAAAGCAGAGAGCCATGAGGATATTTGAAATCCCCCATATAAAACCGGCCCCCCATTTCCTACACAGCTTCTCCATGAGCACCGAAGTTATTCCTAGAACAACTGAATTCAGCATCAGACCAAGCGCACCCATTCTAACTCCAGTACTATAATTCTGCCCTTGATTAGGCTCACCACCATAAATCTCTCGACCCATCCAATCAGTATCAAAAAGAAGAAATGGAAACCATCCAATCCAGGTCAAAGCAGTAACAAGCAGAATTACCCATATAGGCCCTGAAAAATATCTAATAGTCCCAAAAAGTTCCCAGAGGAAAGCTTCTTCAGCATGACCTGACGTTCCTGGCCCATCTTCAACAATGGGGGTGGATCTGTCACTTGAAACTAGAGGCACTTCCTGAGCAGCTGATATGCTTATGTACGTGGTAATTGCAATGAATACAATGTCAATAAAAAAAGCAGACTTGAGATTTGCGCAATTAGCATTGCATGCAGATGTATAAGTAAATGGAAAAATCTTGAACCAGCCATTGTATGATCCAGTGGCAAAGCCAAGAACATTACCAACAGCCATAAATAGAGAGAAATATGCATTTGCCACTCGAGTCCTTCGATGATCCTTTCCTAGCATGACAGACATTTAGCACAAGACAAGTCAATTTTTTGGTTGTTTGCATAACTTATATCTTTTGACACATTTTAATCTTTTTCACATGCTACACACATGCACACTAATGCGTACATGCTAAGTGGTGTTTCTGAAAAGAATGAACGATGATGGATGCACCATTTTCATTGCATTTTGGAAATATCATTCAGTGCATAGATTTTTCATTTTTTCAAATAATTGGGGTACTCTACAGTCTGCAGGGTTGATTGCAAGGATAACGTCTCACAATAAACATATGATCTGGATGTCCTGCACGATTCAATGGTGAACCTGAGTATAACCATAGCCATCCACAATCATCACATTATTCATCGAGAATCTGATACAACTTTAACGGAATGAATGCTGATTAATTTTATTTGCATGATCCACACATCAACAGGTGACATTCTTTTATTTTTCAATATTGACTGAGCTCAGCCAATAATAAGCAATGTGGAACATTCTCAAAGTTTTCTCGACCTTGCGAAGAAATTAATGCCAGGCAAAGTCTGGTTCGAGAAGATTGTAGTACTTTCATTTCTATACAAGGGATCCATTAATAGAGAAATCTTAACCAGTTTCGAGACAAGACATATTCCTGTCAATAATTAACAAGCGTGCAAATGCACTCTTACAATGCCCGCCAACTCGTCATTTCTTATCCATGTTTGCAACGATAAAATTATCCGTATAATAATATAACAACAATAACAATAATAAGCTAAGGTGGTTTACCGGTGAGATCAGCAAGCAGAGCTCTACATGGACCCTGAGTCATGTTATTGGCCACATCCAGAATCCAAAATCCGAACACGAAAGCACCCACGGCTCTCGGCCTGACGTTGCCTCGATCACCTAGAAACCACCCGATGTCTGCCGAGTGCCCGATGATCAGGACGGAGACCGCGATCAACACTGCCCCCGAGAATATAAATGGCCGACGACGGCCGAAGCGGCTGGTGCATCGATCGCTCATGTGGCCAACAAGGGGCTGGACGAAGAGGCCCGAGAGCGGGCCGCACAGCCATATGACGCTGGCCCAGGCGTGAGGGATACCAAGCTCCTGCACGTAGGGAGTGAGTAGAGATAGCTGCAAGGCCCACCCAAACTGAATCCCACACGCCACGGAAGCCACTCGCAGCAAGCGCCTCAACGGAACCCTAGCTACAACCGCCGGTCGGGCCCTTACCCGATGGCGCTCCGCTTCAGGGATCGCCATTTTGATCTCAGTTTTCTCGATCTCACTCTCTGCCTGATTCCTCCAGCTTTTTTTACTTTCTCGTTTCACTCTGTATCTCCGTAACTGTTTCTTGAAGAAGAGCGGGAGAGAGGGAGGGCGGGTTTGGACGATTCACCGCGCTACTGATCCGGTCGGAACCGCGCCTCGGAGCTTTGACTGTTATGATTTGCGAATTACAAATCTGCCCTTTTTCTTACCCTCAATTTCCGGGGGAGGTTTGGATAAAGTGCCGATATATGATTGGAAATTAAAGAGCATATAATTATCAGATATTTCTTTTTTTTTTTTTTAAGAAAACAATAAAGTTTTTATTTAGGTTATGTTTGGGATAAAGATAAGAAATCTCATCTCTATCTCGTCTAATCTCATTATTATATATTTTTTTTAAATTTTTGTATAAAATATAATAAACAATTTAACTTTTTCAAATTCTAATTCAACTTTATCAAATTTCAAAATAATAATAATATTAAAAAATAATATTTTAAACTTTCATCTTAACACTATTCATAAAATTTTTAAAAATTTTCATCTTATCTCAACCTCCAAACCTAACATAAACATGATTTTCCTACTTAATGTTATAAATTTATCTTTCCGAACATTTTCAATTCTTTGTCCAAAGTATTTAGTATTTGAAAAATTCTTCTCATCAATCACTATTTATTATCTTACACTCCACACTCTATAAAAAAAATACTCTCATACTCTATAAAAAATATTCATACACCTTATAAAAAAATTATAAGTATGACGTGTGGGAGTGAATAGTGACTGATGAGTAAAATTTCTCTTAATTATAAGAGATTGAAAATTAATATAGCATAAATTTAATAGGTTATTCTATTTATATGCTGATCTAGAGGATATACTACTCTCCACATCGCTTAGATGACAATATTTGATTTGCAAGAGATTTAGGCTCCTTTTGCTTACACAATATTTTTATCTCATCCCAATTATTATAATTTTTTTAAATTTTCATATAAAAATATAATAAATCATTCAACTTTTTCAAATCTCAAAATAAAATAATACTAAAAAATATATTCTAGCAATATTTTATTCAACTACTATTCAAAATATTTTATCCTATTCATTTGAACTGTGTATCCAAACCCAACCTAATTTTAAAAATTTTCTTACAAATCATATTATGCCAAGTCAACAGTGAGAATAGTGTGCCCTCTATACTGGCTTGTAAACAGGATTTTTCATATTTAATGTTCTGGGTATCCATCTCTCATTGAATTAAAGAATAATGAAAAACTATACGTATCCAAATACTAAAGTTATTTTTGTGTTAATTAAATCTAATATAAAATAAATAAAGAGAGATTATTTGGATTGGAGAATAAAGAAATGATATTTACAATTATAGTTTATGCAAGTTTCTCGTATTCTCTTTAGAAAAAATTGATAAATTTGAGACTCACATCAAAAATTATTTCTTTAATAATAAAATTTACTTTTTTTAATTTTTTTTTTTTTTAAAATAGTGTGCATGACTTGTATATACTAGAAATGTATGTAACATTACTAGTAGGAATAAGTAGTTAGCGTGTTACTTTGTCTTTGAAAAGGAGGCCCTAGCTACCAAATGTCTAATGAGTCATGGGTAGGCCAAAAAGGGCCGACCTACGTGCCTTAATATAATAGCACTTGATTAAAGTAGTGGGTATTTGGAGTGCCTTTTTTATTTTTCCAGATGGGAATATGAAGAAAATTGAGAAAAAGTTGCTTAGTTCACAAGTATGCCAAGAGGGGTTACTTTCATATTGTCCTTCTCTCATAAGTGGCATCCATTTTTTTTTTTTTTTTTGTTAAGATTATTTTCATTAGACATAAAGGGTCACGTTTAGACAACATGGAGAAATCAATCTTTTCAATTCCCTATAATCATAATTTGGTCACATGCTTAAATCCAAAATGGATGAATTTGTTTGTTAAGGCAATAATAACATTGGGTACTCCTAATCTTATGATGTTTTATCCATTGGGGAATTAGTCAAAATGGAATTAGATAGACTCGGAATACAAATTAATGAGTCAGCTCGTTTGTTTTTACAGATGAGTTGAAGTTAATGTTAAAAGTTGAATAAAATATTGTTAGAATATATATTTTATAATATTTCTTTGTTTTGGGTTTTAAAAAAGTTGAATTGTTTATTTTACTTTGTGTGAAAATTTAAAAAAATTATAATAATTAGATGAGATCAGATAAGTTGTGAAAATAAACCAAACCTAATCTCATTAATCGTGAGCACTTGACCCAAAATTAGTTGATAAATCTCTAAGTAGATTGGATTGACACATGTAGAAAGGACCCAAAATATATAGAAGACTGAGAAAGTTATTCCGTTCTTGCTCGAATTTCTAAAATATAAGAAACAATTTCTATGTGAGTGAAAACCTTTAAAATAGGTCAAAAGAACAAGAAGAATGGGACAGTCTAGTGGAACTTGTAGCAGATGACAATAAGATTAAATATATATATTTATATCAATTAGGCTTGTTCATCCGGGCCTGGTGCTTTTTTGGCCCGATCCAAAATCTGGATAATCGGGTTCCTATTACAGGTTCCCGCCCATAACAAATTCAGGCCGGTATCCGCATAGAAAAGTCAGGGTACTCTCGGTCTAGATACCGTGTTTTAAACCCTGAACCTGGGTTTACAACTCGATACCTTTTTCTTTACGGATTGAATGTTTTGATTTTTTTTTTCGTTCCTTTCTAGCAACTAAATAGATAGAAACTCAAAAGAAAAATGCATATTATGTCTAATGAATTATCCGTTTTATGATTTTTTTTTTTTTTTTATCCTATTCTCTACATGGTTTTTATTGGTGGTCAAGGAACATATAAGTTTTGATTTTAAAAATTAAATAAATAGAGTTTGAATGTTGCATCAACATTTTTCTCATTTTCATAACATGTAGACTTTGATTTTTTTTTTTTTTTAAAGGATTCCAGGTTTTAAAAAACCGGTTTCAATCTGGGTTAATCCGGTTCGGATTTCGGCCCGGTTTTGAAATCCAGGTTCCTGGGCCAGAGCCGGATGAATAGTTTGAATATCAATATGTATTAAATCCTTTTATTAAATATAATATAAAAAATATATAATTATTTACTTTTCACAAATAATTAGTTATTTTTAGACAAAGCATATTATAAAGTGAATCCGAGGGAATTAGAGAGACAGCTAATTAATGCATGTGATCTTGACCTTTTGAGCCATCTCAGAGAAACTTTATTCTATGGAGTGATTGAAGTTGTCCAATCTTGATCTATGGCTCCACTCCAAAATATCAATGTACTTTTAGGTAAGTTCTTTTAATCCTCATGATAAAGAAAAATCGATAAAATATATATGGAAGAGATATTTAGGTCCCTTGGTTATAAACTCACGATTAGTGGATAGGTTCAGCCTATGAGCCCGAGACTGGAGGACGCATTGTCCAAGAGTCCATGTGGCCCACGGGCTTAACCATGTAATATGATAATGCCGATAGATCAGGGTGGTTATCTCGTCTGTTTATTACAGAAAAACTAATGCTTATCTATGTTCTCAATACCTTTATAAATAACACCTAAAGGTAACACTAAACTCTAATTTCACATATATTAATCTCATTGACAATTAATGGCAAATTCAAACAACTAATAGAGAAGATCTTCCTCATGCACACATGATCCATTTAAATAAAAAAAAAATTTATAAATGGATATGGTTTTGAGAGAATGATCTACAACACTAATCAATACTTTGCAAACCACCACTACAACAAATAGTTGTTTATGGGACAGAATTATTTCTTGCAAGTTTTATTTGGTAGCAAATAGTGACCTTTTGAGACGAGTTATTTGCAGCGAAAGAAATTTTGTTGCAGAAAGCCAATTTTTATGATTCATTTTTTACTAATAAGAAAGTGTCGCTAATTCTTACTTTTTGCAGCAAAAATGATATCATCGCAAAGAGTCCACATCATTTACCCAAATAGAGATATATATGCACCATTGCAAGTCCAACTGTGCTCTTCAATGTACATTTTATCTTGCTTATGATGACATGAAAAGGTCACGTTCATTGTGCTAGCAACATATACACAAAGTAAGATTAAAATTAAAAAAAAAAA
>QEOT01006255.1:29407-48967 GCA_003123785.1 Pterocarya stenoptera
TTTTTTTTTTTTTTAAAAGGATTCCAGGTTTTAAAAAACCGGTTTCAATCTGGGTTAACCCGGTTCGGGTTTCGGCCCGGTTTTGAAATCCAGGTTCCTGGGCCGGAGCCGGATGAATAGTTTGAATATCAATATGTATTAAATCCTTTTATTAAATATAATATAAAAAATATATAATTATTTACTTTTCACAAATAATTAGTTATTTTTAGACAAAGCATATTATAAAGTGAATCCGAGGGAATTAGAGAGACAGCTAATTAATGCATGTGATCTTGACCTTTTGAGCCATCTCAGAGAAACTTTATTCTATGGAGTGATTGAAGTTGTCCAATCTTGATCTATGGCTCCACTCCAAAATATCAATGTACTTTTAGGTAAGTTCTTTTAATCCTCATGATAAAGAAAAATCGATAAAATATATATGGAAGAGATATTTAGGTCCCTTGGTTATAAACTCACGATTAGTGGATAGGTTCAGCCTATGAGCCCGAGACTGGAGGACGCATTGTCCAAGAGTCCATGTGGCCCACGGGCTTAACCATGTAATATGATAATGCCGATAGATCAGGGTGGTTATCTCGTCTGTTTATTACAGAAAAACTAATGCTTATCTATGTTCTCAATACCTTTATAAATAACACCTAAAGGTAACACTAAACTCTAATTTCACATATATTAATCTCATTGACAATTAATGGCAAATTCAAACAACTAATAGAGAAGATCTTCCTCATGCACACATGATCCATTTAAATAAAAAAAAAATTTATAAATGGATATGGTTTTGAGAGAATGATCTACAACACTAATCAATACTTTGCAAACCACCACTACAACAAATAGTTGTTTATGGGACAGAATTATTTCTTGCAAGTTTTATTTGGTAGCAAATAGTGACCTTTTGAGACGAGTTATTTGCAGCGAAAGAAATTTTGTTGCAGAAAGCCAATTTTTATGATTCATTTTTTACTAATAAGAAAGTGTCGCTAATTCTTACTTTTTGCAGCAAAAATGATATCATCGCAAATAGTCCACATCATTTACCCAAATAGAGATATATATGCACCATTGCAAGTCCAACTGTGCTCTTCAATGTACATTTTATCTTGCTTATGATGACATGAAAAGGTCACGTTCATTGTGCTAGCAACATATACACAAAGTAAGATTAAAATTAAAAAAAAAAAAGGCTCCTGGATACATATATTATAAAGAATTGATAAAAGTTAAAACAAGCAACTTACTAAATTCAGTCTTAGAGAAAATAAAAACTTTATGTACAGTCACTTTTGCTATTACTTGCGTAATCTATTAATGTGATTAGTTGTGTCACTTTTTTTTAATATAAAATAACTGTTTTAACCAATTACATCAGTAGAGTACACAGAATATACAAAAATGACCGTACGTAGAACAATTCATTGGAAAAAGAGGATTAGAAGATAATGACAATTGACGTACTCGGACTTCATGATATAGATTGCTACACTCCAAGACTCCTATTATTTTTATTAGGCAGGGTATCATATGTTAAGTCACATAATTTTAATATAAAAAACCATCTTATAATTCACTCCCATGTTCATTAATAGAGTTATGAAATACAAAAGTATTGGCGTGATGGGACAGTTTGTCATACTCCATGGGATCATCTCATTACCAAACCCCAAAAGCGAGACGGCAGACAACATATGCAATTGGTTAAAAGAATATGCATGTTTTTCAAAGATAATAGTGTTAATTTTTCTGATTCATCAAAAGTAAACACCATTATAGAGATCTAGAACTAGGTAATAAAATAAATTAATGAAAAAAAAATAATAGTACAAAACACTCATGCAATGTGATGGCCCAATACATGAGATTCTATACTTTCCACATGAATTGCCAGTAGTCCTATTTTAATTGAAATGATTAGATCCTGCTCATCTAACGTTTGGATCACTTATCCATGTAAATAAATGGAAAGATAAACCCAAAGGCAAACAAAATGGTCAAGTTCTCCAACATTGTAAATAAATAAAAATAAAATAAAATCAAGGCAAACCAAAATAAGCTGCATAAGAAACATGAACAAATCTTTCAATTATGGCAATTAATCAGACAAAACAAAATATAGACTAAAATGGCACATAGAATTATGAGCACATGAAAATTTGCATCATCAAATATATATAAGTGGAACCTGCATTCCGATAGAATACTTCTAAATACTTTAGTAATGATTTACAAAGTTCACAGTTACCTAGGTGCAACAAAATCATAAATTATATGGGAATCCCATAATTTAGGAGTATCAAATCATGTTTTCAGGTTGTGTTTGTATCATATCAAGTCATGAACATTCGAATATATAGGTCAACTTGTTAAGCTAAATGTGTCAAACTTCAAACCCAAACCCAACCCATTTAAATAACGGATCGTGTTATGTCATCCGTTTTGACCCATTTAATAATTAATTATATAAATATGTTAACACGATGCTATTCATTTAAACCCATTTGTTTCTTATAAATGGGTTGAAGTAAAATGCATAACTCATTTTACCCGATTAACATAATTTCACATAAAGAAAGAATAGAGAAATATTATTTTAATAGAATAGAGAAATGATAGGGAATGAGATGTATGGAGTTTTTGAAAAATGAGTAAAATTTAGTGAAAAGTTTTAGAGAATATAATTTTTAGTTAAATTATAGGAAATTTTGTAGGAAATGAGATGAGAATACTCTAATCATATAGAATTTATGAAGAAAAAGAATCTCATGAAAGTAAAACACAGCTAATACTTACCAACTTGGTTTTCTTTTTTAAATATTTTTTTTCGTATTCTCATCCTTTTCTTGTCCTCATAGTGCCTACCTACCAGGGACCACGTACCTGACAGCAGAGTATCCATGATCACAGCTGAGGAGGAAATCACGCATGGAGTAATTTAGGAAAGTTTGTTGTTAATACTTTTCAATGTATATGTTACACTAGATAGTTGTCCATACGTTAGCTGCTTTATTGTAATTAGTAGATACCTTGTATAATTACACTATGTATCTATTATAAAAGGAAATACAATGATACCTCTAATCTCATCCCATGAGATAGAGTGTCTCAGAAAGTCTTCATGATATCAGAGCTGATGAGGAGATAGAGAGAATTCTTGTTTCCTTACAGGCTTCCAGTTCTGATTCTTTCATAAACAATACCATCACTGAATACCCTTATCCTGTGACTCAAAATATAGCCAATTTTGTGTCACTTCGTCTTTCATCAACAAACTTTCTTCTATGGAAGGCACAAATGCTAAATGTCCTTGAAAGCTACGACTTGCAAGGTTTTGTGACTGGTGAAACACAAGCACCACCATAACTGATTGCCAATGGTAATTTAGAACAGCAAAATCCAGCATTTGTGAAATGGCGCAAGACAGATCGTCTTGTGAAGGGATGGCTCACAGCTACTCGCTCTGAAGAAGTTCTTGGAATTGTAGTTGGTTTAACAACTGCTGCCGAGGTCTGGCATGCTCTGGTACATGCCTTTGCACATGTTTCTTCAGATCGGAGTCTTGCTCTTAAGCAAAGACTTGCCTCCATCACTCGAGGAACAGATACCTTGAGTATTTATCTGCAGCGCTTCAAAACAATTTGCGATGAACTTGCTGCCATTGGAAAACCAGTTTCTGATCATAAAAAATCATGGTGGCTTCTCAATGGTCTCGAGAAGGAGTATGAGGTGTTCACAGCAACAATGCTTCGATCCCTAGTTCCATCCTATCCTGAAGTTGTGACACTTCTAGGCGCTACAAGCTGGACATATCATCATCTGCTCCAATGGTTTTCTATGGACAAAAAGGCAACAAAAACAAACGGAGTCAAGGAAATTCAAATTCATCCAACTCCAAGGGCCGTGGTTTTCATCAAGGCAATCAAAGACAACAAAGAGGATATCAAGGCCAAAATTTTGCTTCCAAGTCTTCCAATCATCAATCTCGAGGATCAAGTTCCAATTACCCTCAACATCAAAATCCGAATGCACAAAAGGATGATATAGTTATCTGTCAAATTTGCAACAAGAGAAACCATATAGCTATAAAATGCAGAAATCGTTTTAATCATTCTTTTACAGTTGACAGTCTTCCTCAAGGTTTTGTAGCTCTCAAGATGGATGAATCACAAGAAACAACATGACAAGAACCAACCTGGCATCCCGACACAGGTGCCACTGATCATATGACAAATGATGCAGGTAATCTTCATTCGATTAAAAATTATTTTGGTTCAGATGGTGTTATGGTTGGAAGTGGAGAAGTATTACCTATTACACATATCGGTCAAGCCACAGTTGGAACTGGTTCATCCAAAATCAACCATAATGATGTTCTTGTGGTTCCAGAACTCAAAAAGGACTTATTATCAATCAGCAAATTAATTGATGATTTACCTCTCACAATTGAGTTTGTTGGTTCTGGTTTTCTGGTTAAGGACAGGATCTGCTGCTAATGGTCCTGCTGCATATTTCTCAAATAGATTTCGAAAAACAAATAAACAATGTTGGCATTTGCATTTAGGACATCCTAATGCAAAGGTTTTAGATTATCTTTGTCAACAAAATTTCATTGTTTCTGATTCCAAGTCCAAAGAAAATGAAATTTGTACTAGCTGGCAAATGGGTAAAGCCACAAAATTACTTTTTCTACCTAGAGATAGCAGCATTCATGTTCCTTTCTATCAAGAGAAAAGTTTCAATTCTATGCAGTGTTTGTTAATGAATACACTAGCTTTACTTGGTTGTTTCCTCTCAAACAAAAATCAGATTGGTTTGCTTGCTTTCTTCAATTTCATCAATATGTTACATGCCAATACGATATGAAAATCTGTGTACTTCAAACAGATGAAGGTGGAGAATTCTCAAGTAATATTTTGACAAATTACTTAATAAAACATGGCATTCATCACCAATCTTCATGTCCCAAAACCCCATAACAGAATGGGAAAGCTGAGAGAAAACATCGCAGCATCACTGAGTTGGGCCTCTCCATGATGTTTCATGCCAACTTTCCTCAACATTTTTGGCTTGATTGCTTCTCCACAACAGTCTTTTTACTCAATAGATTGCCCGCTCAAAGTCTGCAGATGGATTCTCCCTATTATCGATTGCACAAACAACATCCTGATTACAGTGTGCTTCGAGTTCTTGGTTCAAGATACTTCCCATATCTTGGTGCTTATAGATAGAACAAACTGGATCCAAAATCTCTAGCCTGTGTTTTCATTGGATATAGCACTAATCACAAAGGCTACAAGTGCCTTCATCCATCAATAGGTAAAATCTATATCTCGAGACATGTGATTTTTGATGAATCCGTGCTTCCTTTTTGCAAACCAAATCTGCTGTATGGCTCCACATCTACTGAGGGAGAATTCTCATCATTTGAAACAACTTCATCAATCTCATCTTCAGCATTTGCTCCACCTCCAGTACCTCAAATACTACTGCCTGCTCCTACCAGTGAGCCTCTTAATCAATGTCGACAGCAGCCCATCCATGATCCTGTTATTTAGGAAATTTCTACGCTAGAATCATCATCAGGTACCGCAATTCCACCAGCACCACATACTATGGTTACAAGGTCTAAAGCTAGAATCAGAAAACCAAATCCCAAATATGCAAACCTGCATACACTTTCACCAATACCAGACATTCCAAAATCAATTATCTCAGTTAAAAAGCCTTCTGGATGGACAACAGCTATGCAAGAAGAGCTTACTGCTCTTGCTGAAAATAATACTTGGACTCTTAAACCAAGACATCTAGACATGAATGTGGTAGGTTGCAAATGGGTCTATAAAGCAAACTTGAAAGCTGATGGTTCTTTGGAAAGGCTTAAAGCTCAACTTGTGGCAAAAGGCTTCACTTAAATTGATGGGGTCAATTTTTCTGAGACATTTTCTCCTGTTATTCGAGTAGCCACTATTAGAACAGTTCTTATAATAGCTGTTGTCAAAAGCTGGCCACTAAGACAACTTGATGTTAAAAATGCTTTCCTTCATGGAATGCTGGATACTCCTGTTTATATGCAACAACCTCTTGGTTATGTCAACCAAGATCATCCTACATATGTGTGCAAGTTAAATAGAGCTTTGTATGGGCTTAAACAAGCACATAGAGCTTGGTTTGATAGACTAAGTGATTTTCTAATTCAACTTGGTTTCTATTCAAGTAAAGCTGACCCAAGCCTATTTATTTGTCATTCAAATAAGGGTGTACTCATCCTATTACTCTATGTTGATGATATGGTCGTAACAGGTGAAGACTCGAATCAAATTGACTGGCTCATCCAATAGCTTAGTCAACAGTTCTCAATCAAAGACCTTGGCCAACTTCACCATTTTCTTGGCATTGAAGTGCATAGTCTCAGATCATATATGTTTCTCAGTCAGCACCGATATGCTCTGGAACTTTTTACAAAATTTGATATGATTGATTGCAAACCAATTGCAACTCCAATGCTTGCCAAAGGACAACATCTTGACTCCTATACTGAACCATTTCATGATCCCACAAAGTATTGAAGCATTGTAGGAGGATTGTAGTACCTTTCCTTTACAAGACCTGACTTATCTTATTGTGTCCATTTTGCTTGCCAATTCATGCAATCACCTACCATAGCTCATTTCAAGCTTGTCAAACGTATACTGAGATATCTAAAGGGCATGGTTAACTTTGGAATTTATATACATACAAACAGCCCACTTGATCTCTATGGATTTTCAGATGCAGATTGGGTAGGTTACCCATTCAGGAGGAGATCGACTTCAGGATTCTGCACTTTTCTTGGAGGGAATTGCATATTTTGGCGTGCCAAGAAACAGAAAACAGTTGCGAGGTCGAGTGCTGAAGTAGAGTATCGATCAATAGCCTCTACTGTAGCAGAATTATCTTGGCTTTCCAATCTTCTACGAGACTTACAAATTTTCTTGCCAAATGCCCCTTCACTACACTGTGATAACCTCAGTGCTTTGTATATGACAGTCAATCCCATTTTACATGCTCGAACCAAGCATATGGAGCTTGATTATCATTATGTTCGAGAAAGGGTTGCACTTGATTCACTTCAAGCAGGGTTTATCTCATCTGCAAATCAGCTAGCTGATATCTTTACAAAACCACTTCCCAAGAAACAATTTCAAGATCTGTGCATCAAACTTGGCCTTCTAGCTGATCCTCGGCCATGTTTGAGAGGGAGTGACAGCAAAGCATCCATGATCACAGCTGAGGAGGAAATCATGCATGGAGTAATTTAGGAAAGTCTGTTGCTAATACTTTTCAATGTATACGTTACACTGGATAGCTGTCCATACGTTAGCTACTTTATTGTAATTAGTAGATACCTTGTATAGCTACACTATGTATCTATTATAAAAGGAAATACAATGATACCTCTAATCTCATCCCGTGAGATAGAGTTTCTCGAAAAGTCTTCAGTACTCGGCACCAATATTGATACAGTGGAGCCAATCAATATGATTGAGCCATTCAAAATGATCTTGAAACTCTGTGGTATTCGGTTTTTTGGAGCCTTTTTTTTATTTTATATATTTTTGTATTTTCCACCCAAACAAAGAGCCCTTTTGATGTACCATATTTGAGTTAATGCAATGGAAAGAAAGAATGAAAAAACAGAGAAAAGAAAGGAACGCAAGTGCTTTACTAATCCAAGTATAATGTGGGAATCCTAATATTGGCATGTAGTTTTTGTTAAATATTTTAACATGAAACAATAATATTGATATCTTCAATTTTCTATGATTCACGATATTAAATAATAACAATTAAAAAATGCACATCTCTCTATTGTAATTTGAAAGAGAATTTGACCTGACTGTAAAAAAAGGATCACCTTAACAATTTTATTTTGAGTATCTCCCGATGGCTAGATGCACAATCATATTGTAGATGGAAACTCTTACGCCTCTCAATACTTAAATAGACTTTTGACCATCATGAACTCATAGAATGTGAGACATTAATATATTGTGTCCCACTATAACTCATTAATTAAGAAATACATTTGAACTAATATAAACTCATAGAGATATATGTGTGTGAGACATTGAGTTTTAATAAAACTCGTTTTGGCACAAGTCAAACTACTTGGGTTGTGTATTCATATATGATGGGAATATACACAAAATCCCATCATATAAATAGAGAAATGTATATAAGAAAAACAAGAGTTTTACCACATCTGGCTAGGTATTGTAGACACGGCACCTTCAAAGCACCAAGAGTTTTTACTGTTTACATAGATCCCATGACTTCTGCACAAGGACGTAAATATCCCAGAACTTTAGCAGGATCCCAACTTAAGCCATATTAGATCATCCTACATACTCCATTTAGCCTGTCTATACATGCATAAATGGAAAGTCAACTTTGTAAAATTAATATTCTCACAAATCATGGGATTCATTTTGCTAGCATACTCTGTTTATAATTACTCACACATCTTGTAAACAATTTGTTGGGAAATACAACATTATTCTTTGCAATCTTTGTTTTAATCTCTTATATGGTATCGGTTAGCTTCTAGCAATAATGGACACCAAACCTTAGATTGCTTTCATAAAAGGGACTACTCCTACTAAGGTCGGCATCCCCCATCCCAACTTGTATCATGATTACTCAATCCAATTCCAAATAAAGAGATCAAACCTGTCTGGCTGGTAATGGAGCCAACACTCAAATAACTGTACACATGGAAAACCTGGTGCTTCATGAAACTTATCAAGGTGGAAACGATATAACAGTGGGAATTGGTTCTAGTTTGTCAATAACTCTTACTAGTTCTACTTATTTTTCTACTCCTACTACTAAACTTCATCTAAATAATGTCTTACATTGTCCATTTGTTGCTGCCAATCTCTTATCTATCCAAAAATTTTGTTCTGAAAATAATTGCTGGTTTATGTTGACTTCCAAATTTTTTGTTGTGAAGGATAAGATTTTGGGCCAAATTATTTTACAAGGCCCAAGTAAAGATGTTCTTTATCCAATTCAGTTCCCAGCATCTTCCAATAAAGCTCGAGCTTACACCCCTACTTTAGGAATTTCTACTTTTCCTTCTTCTTTATGGCACTTTCGATTAGGTCATCCATCTGCCAATGTACTGGACATTTTGAAGAATAAATTCAGTCTTCCAATAAAAGGAAATATAGACTATGGTTCGGTTTGTGAACCCTATCAAACAGCCAAGAGTAAAAGCCTTCCTTTCAATTCTTCATGTTGTGTATCTACTGCCCCTCTTGAATTGATATATTCTGATTTATAAGCATCCCTTGTTACTTCTTTGAGTGGTTACAAGTATTATGTAATTTTCATTTATGACCATACTCGATTCTCTTGGATGTATCCCATGCACCAAAAATCTGAAACCTTCACTTGTTTTGTCAAATTCAAATGCTTGGCTGAAAATTCTCTCTCCACTAAGATCAAATCCTTTAAAAGTGATGGTGGAGTAGAGTTTATGTCCAAACAATTTTGCCACCTTCTGGACTCCCATGATATTCCCCTCCTACTTCCTCACCTCCTCCTTCCAGTACTTTAAACCCACCTACTGACCCTTCCCCACCTGCTCCTCCTCCAATACTTCACCCCATGCTTACCAGAACTAGGGCTAGGTCTAGACAACCTAAGCTTCTTCTTGATTATCGTGTCTATTATTCCACTAATCATCCATTGCAAGTCTACAATGTTTCTGCTCCACCCTTGGAATCTCACTCCTTCTCCCAGGTAGTAGAGCACCAAGTATGGTCGAGGGCAATTTAATAAGAACTTTGAGCTTTGCAAACTAATCACACTTGGCAACTATGTCCTAGACCTCGAGACAAAAATGTGATCAAGAATAAGTGGATATTCAAACTCAAACATAGAGCCGATGGGACTGTGGAAATGTTTAAGGCTAGGCTGGTTGCTAAAGGGTTTCAACAGAAAGATGGGCTTGATTATACTGAGACCTTTAGCATTGTAATCAATCCTTCCACCATTTGAGTTGTTCTCTGTCTTGCAGTGCATTTTGGCTGAGAAATTCAAAAGCTTGATGTGTCCAATGCCTTCTTGCATGGCACCCTTCAAGAAAAGGTTTACATGGAACAACCTATGGGCTTCAAAGACCCCTCCTTTCCAAACCATGTCTGTCATCTTCAAAAGGCCATATATGGCCTCAAATAATCCCCAAGCAAGCTTTCTAGTTGGCTTCTTCATCTCGGATTCTTGGATTCCCAAGTGGACTAGTCTTTATTCACGCATCATCATGGACCTATTCATGTCTACCTCCTTATATATGTTGATGATATTATTGTAACAGGTACTCATGCTTCCTTTATTAGTTAGGTCATCACCTTTTTACAGGCTGGATTTGCACTCAAGGATTTGGGTCCCATTCATTATTTCCTTGGCATACAAGTCACACAGGTCTCCTAAGGTTTATTCTTATCCAAGATAGGGTATATCATTGGATTACTTCATCGATCCAAGATGGCAGGAGCAAAATCATGCCTAACTCCACTCTTCTTTGGTGACAAGCTAACTAGCTCTATTGGTGAACCTTTTGAAGATCCCACCTCCTATCACCAAGTTGTGGGTGCATTGTAGTATTGTACCTTGTCTTGACTTGACATAGCCTTCGCTGTGAACCATCTCTGCCAGTTTATGCACAAGCCCTTAACCACTCAGTAGTCCGCTGCCAAACACTTGCTTGGATACCTCAAAGGCACCCTCCATCATGGTCTCTACCTTGGTTTTGGCTCTTTACACTTAATTGGGTTCTATAATGCAGACTAGGTAGGGAGTATTGATCATTGTCACTCAACTACTAACTACATTGTGTTCCTTGGTCCTTGCTTAATATCATGGAGTGCTAACAAACAATCTATTGTTTCTCACTCCATAATAGAATCCGGATACCAATCCATTGCTCTTATCACTGCTATGCTTGATTGGATTTAGATGTTGCTTCATGACCTTCGCATCCCCATCAACTCGCCTTCTACAATTTGGAGTGATAACTCCTGAGCTCTCTCTCTTGCTTCTAATCCCGTGTTCCATGCTCCCATGAACCACATTGAAGTGGATTACCACTTCATTGGTGAAAAGGTGCTCCATAAAGATGTTATCATCAAGCACATCTCCACTCATGCTCAACTGGCTGAAATTTTCACCAAGGCTCTCTCCTCAACTTGACTTCTTCCTTTGCATGACAAGCTCATGATTCGTGCCCTCCCTATGAGCTTAAGGGGGGGGGGGGATGTTAACATAGATCCCATGACTTTAGCACAAGGACGTAAATATCCCAGAACTTTAGCAAGATCCTTAACTCCACCTTTATCAAATAATCATGCATAGTCCATACAACCTATCTATACATGCATACATGGAAATATGGTGCTTTCTTTTTCGGCTTATCTTAGGGAGGGTTCTAATAATCTTGCTGAGCTGAAGGCTTTGTTAATAGGGTTGAAATATTGTTGTGCTTTGGGACTGCATCAAGTGGACATCGAGTTAGATTCATTAGTTTGTGTAACTTGGATTCATAAGAAGCATTGTGGAGTATGGTACTTAGAAGATTTCTGGGAGGAGGAGATGGGTCTGTACGAAGATGGGGATTTTGTTATTAGTCATATTTATCGAGAAGGAAATGCGCCGGCCGACTATTTGGCAAAAATGGGTGCTTAAGGCTTGACATTGGTTTGGAGATTACTTTTGTATGTTCCAAATCTTCTTAAAGGATTGATTAGAATGGATAAATTGTCTGTACCTTACTTGAGAGGTCATTGAGATGATGTTTTTCTCTTGGAAACATGGAATTCCTTGCATCTGAAAAAGGTAAAATGTGGTTAGCAGGAGCGTCTAGGTAGTTTGTACGTTTATGTTGTTTGTGTTTATGTTCACTACATTTACGCTCAAGTTGAGTTACGTATGTCAATATGGTCCGCTGCTCACGCTGCTCTCGTTGAGTTGTGGATTGAGTAGTATTTTTGAATTTGGCTTAGGCTTGTTAGAATTTGTTTTATGGTCTTGATTTATTTTGATACTTGGTTTTGGGTTAGTTAGCGTTTTATATTGTAAGCCCCCAAGTGTTATGATGTAACCACGGTTTTCTCCACCATAAGTGAGGACTTTTATAATAAACTTGGGACGGGGCCGTTATGTGTGTGGCTACTAGCTCTTCAATAAATAAATAAAAAATGCATACATGGAAAGTCAACTTTGTAAAATTAATATTCTCACAAATCATGGGATTCATTTTGCTAGCATACTCTGTATGTAATTACTCACACATATTGTAAACCATTTGTTGGAAAATACAATATTATTCTCTACAATCTCTGTTTTAATCTTTTATATTTACCCCTATTGACATATCACTTCCACAAATCCCTCCACAAATCAAGCAATTTTGTCTTCTACATCACTTCCACAAATCAACCAACTTTGTCTTCCACATCACTTCCACAAATCAAGCAACTTGGTCTTCCACAATAACATATCACTTCCACAAATCAAGCATCCACTAATTCTTTATATCTATTTATTTTACCATTCTCTCAATGTAAATCAAATGTGACAGAAACATCATTCTCTCAATTCTCTCAATTCTTCTCACTGGGGACAATTTCTCCAATTGGCAAAAAGCCATGACCCATGCACTTAACGCCAAAGACAAACTCGATTTTTTGTTGATGACACTCTTATTCCACCCGAACCCACCTCTACCGATTATATCCAATGGAACCAAACAAAATATATGGTTCTTACCTAGCTTCTTAATTCCATCAGCCCCTCCATAGCGAACTCCCTTGAATTCCATACCAATCCTCTAGAAGTGTGGCTTGATCTTCAATCACGTTTTTGTCATGGCAACAATGCTAGAATTTACCATCTCAAGCTTGAGTTATCCTCCCCGCAGCAACACAATCACTCTGTAGAAGAATATTACAACCAAATCAAGCAACTTTGGGATGAACTCGACCACTTACAAAAAATCCAACGATCTCAAAAAATTGCAACAACAAGCTAAAGATCAGAGAGTTTACTAGTTTTTACTTGGCCTCAATGACTCTTTTTTCCAACTCAGAACACAAATTCTAGCTATGGAATCTCTTCCCCCCATCACCAAAATATTTTCTATTATTTTTCAGGAAAAGCAGCAGCGCCTCCTCCATGTTAGGCCACCACCGTTGGAAGCCCACATCTTTGCCGCTCACTCTAGCGGTCCCACAAAAGGCCCCCTGCACTGCTCCAAATGCGGCAAAAATGGTCACTCCCGTGACCGATGCTGGACATGAACCCCACGGCAAACAGCGGCCATCCCTTCTCGGCAAACCCCCCACTGGTTTGTCGCCGATGAAGAACCAAGCCTCCACCTCCTACCCAATCCCTGGTTTGACGCCGGAATTGTATCAAAAGCTTCTTGATTTGCTCAAACCGACCACTCCAACTGCCAACTTCATGGGTATGTCTCTTCTACCTCTCTCTTTGACAGCCATCGTGACTAGGCGGTGGATAGTGGTGCCATGATCACCAATACCATGACCAAAGTCTTTTCTCCTCTTTGGTTCCTTTTTTCTCATGACCAAATGGTCACTTTACCTAATGGCCACATGATTAAAATTGAGGGTGTCGGCACATGTACACTAGTCGAACACCTCACTTTGCACAATGCTCTTTTTGTCTCTCAATTTCTTTTTAATCTCCTTTCTATCCCTAAGCTCATTAATACTACTTCTTGCATTGTTTTTTTTCCCTCTTCTACTATTTTTTTTTTAGGACCCGCACTCGACGAGGCTGATTGGAGCTGGTGGAATTTGCAATGGACTTTATGTGTACTGGTCCCCACCCACCATGGCTCTTTCTACACAGACCATTGCTAATAAGATTTTATGGCACCAATGCCTAGGTCATCCTTCCCGCTTAGTTATTCCTAGCCTTTTCAATAATCCTTGTGTTATTTCTGATTGTAATATTTGTGCTCATTCTAAACATACTAGACTACCTTTTTCCCTTCATGCTAATAAAGGTGCTACAGCTTTTAATAGAATTTTTTGTGATAGATGGGGTGGTTATTATATTTCTTCCATTTGTGGTGTACATTATTTTCTTACCATTGTTGATGATTTCTCTCGCACCACTTGGATCTATCTCATGCGCTATAAATCCGAAGCAGACACTCACCTCATGCATTTTTTGCTCTTATCCAAAATCAGTTCAATACCACAGCTAAAATTATTCGAACTGACAATGACCAAGAATTTCTGTCTTGCAAATTTCAACATTATATTCACAATAACGACATCATTCATGAACGTATCTTTGTTAAAACCCCACAACAAAATGGTGTTGCGGAACATAAACATCAGCACCTCTTCAATGTCGCTCATAGTCTGCGTTTTCAGGCTCGCTCACCTTTAAAATTTTGGGGTGAATGTGTCATCACCGCTGCCTATCTCATCAACCGTACTCCCAGTCATATTCTTCAGAAAAAGTCACCTTTTGAACTTCTCTTCGATACCCCACCAAACTATGACCACCTACGAGTGTTTGGCCGTCTTTGTTATGCCCAAACTCTCCATGCTTCCTGTGATAAATTTTCTCCTCGTGCCTTTAAGTGTCACTTTCTCTGTTATTCTAGCACTCATTAAGCATACAAACTCTACAATCTAGACAATCAGTTTTTTTTTTTTCATTCTCATGATGTCACCTTTCACGAACGTCAGTTTCCTTTCTAGGACATTCCTCATCCTTCACCCACATCTCTACCTATAATTCCTCTCCTTGTTCCCAAGCCCATCTTACCATCCCCTCATTTTTCTACTACTATTTCAGAATCCTTCCCCTCCCATCCTCCTCCTCCTCCTACTTGTCCTTGTCGCACCATTACTCAACCCGCATATCTTAAGGACTATATATGCCCGACCATACACACCGAGCTCACTGCATCTTCACTTGCTGCATCAACCTCATGTACTGGTCACCCTTTATCTACTTTTCTTTCTTATTCTCAATTCTCAATTCTCATCCTCTCATCTTATTTTTTTTAAAAATGCTCTCACTGTTTCTATTGATCCTTCATGTTATTTCGCTACTATTCGTCACGCCCATTGGCGAGACGCCATGTCTGCTTAACTTCTTGCTCTTGAAAATAATTCCACTTGGACACTTGAGCCTCTTCCTTTTGGCAAGAAACCCATTGGCTGCAAACGGGTGTTCAAAACTAAACTCAATGCGAATGGCTCCATCGAAAGATACAAAACTCGGCTAGTCTCCAAAGGCTATACTCAAGTTGAAAGCCTCGACTATCATGAGACTTTTGCTTCCATTGCCAAGATGACTATTGTTCGGTTGTTATTGGCTGTCATTGCTTCTCGACAATGGATTATCCACCAACTTGATGTCAATAACGCCTTCTTACATGGCGACTTTGAAGAGGAAGTCTACATGACCCCTTCTTGGTTATTGTTAAAAAAGGGACACTCGTGTCTGTTGCCTCTGTAAATCCCTCTACAACTTCAAACAAGCTTCCCGCAACTGGTTTTTTTAAACTAACTACTGTGCTTCTTGATGCAAGTTTTTCTCAATCTGAGGCAGACCATTCTTTATTCACCTTGGTCACTTCTTCCAGTATCACTCTTGTTCTTGTCTATGTTGACGATGTTTTGGTCATTAGAAATTATCGCTCACAAATTGAGGTCTTCAAAAGTGTTCTCTCCACACACTTTCAAACGAAAGATCTCGGTCCTCTTAAATGTTTTCTTGGTCTAGAAGTTGCTCGCTCACTCCAGGGCATCTTTCTCAAACAATGCAAATATGCTCTTGGCATCTTATCTGATATTGGCAAACTCGGTGCTCACACTACTTCATTTCCAATGGAACAAAACCAGAAGCTCACCAATCACGATGATCAACGACTTGTTGGCCGTCTCATATATCTTACTATCATCCGTCCTAATATTGTCTTTGCAATGAACATTCTCAGTCAATTCATGCATGCTCCTCCTACCCCTCACGTGCAGGTTGCCACTCGAGTTCTTCGCTACATCAATGGTAGTCTTGGACAAGGTATTTTTTTCCCTTCCTCCAACACTCTCCATGTTACTGCTTACACTAATTCTGATTGGGCCAGTTGCCCCACTACTCATTGATCCATAACCGGCTACTTTATTCAAATTGACACCAGTCTATTTCCTGGTGCACAAAAGAAATGACCACAGTGGCCCGTTCATCCACTAAAACTGAATACCGCGCCATGGTCATTACCACCTGTGAACTCACTTGGTTTAAACAACTCCTTACTGATCTTGGTGTCTCTCACTTTGAGCCTATATTGTGACAATCAATATGCTCTACAGATCGCTCACAGTCCTGTGTTTCATGAGCGAATTAAACATATTGAGATTGACTGCCACATCGTTCATGATAAAATTCAGTTTGGACTTCTTATCGCTATTCACACTTACTCTCATGAGCAAGTTGCCAATATCTTCATCAAAGCATTAGGCCGGGATCTCTTCCACCATTTTCTCTGCAAGTTGGATATTACGAATCTCTATGCGCCAACTTGAGGGGGAGTATTGACATATCATTTCCACAAATCCTTTCATAAATCAAGCAATTTTGTCTTCCACATCACTTTTACAAAACCTTCCACAGATCAAGTAACTTTGTTTTCCACAATCACATATCACTTCCACAAATTCTTCTACAAATCAAGCATCCACTAATTCTTTGTATCTATTTATTTCACCATTCTTTCAATGTAAATCAAGTGTGATAGAAACATCATTCTCTCAAGTCTCTCAATTCTTGACAATCCCCATCATATAAATTTGCATAGGAATAATTATAATTATTTCTTAAAAATTAAATTACTTGTTTTTTAAAAAAACTGTAAATTAATTTGAAATACACAGAATGCACACCTCGACACCTCGATCTCGTGGCCTGTCACAATCTCCCTTCTCTTACAATGTTGATCACATTAATGTTCAAATATTGATACTTATAAAGCAACAATTAACATTTTTGCCATTAATATTTTATGCAAGCGAAGTCTTGCATGAGAGATGTTATTGAATTCTTTAAACATAGATTGACTTCAAACCCACACAACTTTTGGCTTTTTCCTCAAGCACATAGCTAGGGTCTGTTTGAATGTTAAAAGTATTTCAAATCATCTGTAAATAATAATAAAATAGTTTCTAAATAATAGTAAAGTAGTTTGAGAAATTCTGAAAACAATTGTATGTTCTCAAACATAGCCAGCAACTTGGCGCCTCTTTTGGGTCAAATCACTCTGATTAATACAATTATGCATTGGAACTAGTCTTTGGTCCATAGGCATGTATATCCATGATATATATGTATGCATATGTGTATAATTAATTTTATCCCTGGAAATCGGTTACTGTATATATATTATGCTGAGTTAATTATAGTTGGATTATTGTTCAATGATTTAAGAGAGAGTTTCTAATCCTTGATCACATAATGGTTGAATGGTTCTATCCTCCCAAATCAATATTCAACAAAAATTTCAATTGGAGATATGAGCTTGATAATAAGAAAACAAATGATCAAAAGACATTGGGATTATATAATAATAATTATGTGGGATTTTGCCAAATAATATATATATTTATATGTGGGAAAGCATAGTGGAAAAACACCTCAAGCTCAGCTTATAAAATTGCTCCACAAGTTTCTCTAGATTGACAAATCTCATGTGTTTCCTCTTAGTGGCGAAGTATACTACGTAGTATAAAACTAGAGTAACACTTAACAAACCTACAACCTAAATATCTTATCAAGAGTGAACAAAAAAAGAGAGTTTTTGTATATTTCAGATGGATCCAAAACCAAACTGAGGGAAACTATTTAAAGTCCAGCCATTACCTTGCAATCAATTTGCAGGCGTTGCACACTGCAACAGCATGTACCGTATGGCATTAAGCCATCCATTACAAGTCAAGTAACGTATGGCTTAATGCCATACGTTATGACAAGTTGAAAGGAGGGGGCAGCCCACGTGGGCAGCCCTCCTACTCTCTTGCTAACATCTCCCACTCGCACACAGTGGGCATGACTCCAGGTCTGCATCTATCTAATGTTCTCAATCTTGTTCATACAAGTAAATAGGTTGTGCGACCACCAAGCACATCTGTACAAAGGTGGGAGTACATACACCAAATCTCTCATAGAGAAGACCAGCATAGTAACATCCCTAAAGTGTCTGGTCATGTCCTAGACTCAGATACGATGATGCTTCCATGATAGTTTGAGTCCTTCGCATATGCGAAAGCTGCCATGCTATTGCAGAATATTGTTACAAGATCTGAAGTATCTGTGCCAATGTCTAAATGCTTGAGGAACCTCCGTAACCAAATAATTTCTTGAATTGCTACTCTGCTTAACAAGCTATGTATTCCACCTCCATGGTGGATAAGACTATACAAGATTGTTTCTTACTGCTTCTTGTAATGGCGTCATTGTTAAGCAGAAAGACATATCCAGTGGTTGATTTGTGCTCATTTAGGTCACTGCCCCAATTAGCATCACTGTAACCTCTTAGCTGCAAATTTGAACCCAGATAGCACAACACATAGTCCGTAATTCCCTTGAGATATCGCATAATCCTCTTGACTACTTTCTAGTGAGCCAGTCCGAGATTAGATTGGAATCTACTCACTAAGCCAACTGCATAACATATGTTAGGCCGAGTACACATCATTGCGTACTTCAGACTACCCACAACATTAGCATAAGGGACACGGGCCATCTTTTCCTTTTCTCTTTGAGTTTTAGGACACAACTCTTTGGACAAGTTCAGGCTTCTTGCAACAGGGGTGTCAATGAGTTTACATCCACTCATTAGGAAGCGTTCGAGAACTTTCTTTATGTAAGTCTGTTGGGACAAACACAAAAGTCTCTTTAAGCGATCTTTGTAGGTTTTAACTCCTAGAATGTATTTTACCTCACGTATATCCTTCATCTCAAAATTAAAGGATAACCACTCTTTTGTGGTAATTATCAACCCTTTATCATTTCCAGCTAGTAGTATGTCGTCAACATATAATGACAACATAATGAAACTCTTCTTGGACCTTTTGACATACACAATGGTCTTCTGTGATCATCATAAACCCAATCGAGAGAATGACTCGATGGAATCTGAGGTACCATTGTCTAGATGATTGCTTTAGGCCATATATAGATCGTTTGAGCTTGCACACTTTGCACTCTTAACCTTTGACCATAAAACCCGTTGGTTGATCCATATAGATCTCCTTATCTAGTTTTCCATTGAAAAATGTTGTCTTAACGTCCATCTGGTTTTTTAGAGTTCTAAATCTATGTTTGCTTCTATAGCTAGAATTAGACAAATTGAAGCAAACCTCACCACTGGTGAAAACGTTTCCTCATAGTCCATACCTTCATGTTGGGTATATCCTTTAGCCACTAAGTGAGCTTTATACTTATTTATTGCTCCATCGGACTTGAGTTTGACCT
>QEOT01006255.1:49923-87406 GCA_003123785.1 Pterocarya stenoptera
CCACTCAACACAAAATCCCAATAGGGCACTGTAGGCGGGAATCGCAGGCGGGACTCTACCATCATCCCTGCTTACCACCATTCCTACTGCGTGTACCGTATGTGGGAATCGCAGGCGGGACAATACCACCGTCCCTGCCTACCACCATCCCTACACGTACATCGTAGGCGGGAATCGCAGGCGGGAATCGCAGGCGGGACTATACCACCGTCCCTGCTTACCACCATCCCTACAGTCTCCTTTCCCTTTTTCCACAAATGAAAATCCAGTTTTCGATAAACACAAATATGATTATGTGTGCACATGCAATGTACCAATCTAACAATAATTTCCAACAATCAATCTAGATCACAACACAACTAATCACAGACATAATAAACCAGTCAGTGCAAAAATATATTAAAACCTTAAAGATGTTCAGAAAAATACTTACAACGCTTTAATATATTTTTCGGAGGGTTACGAGAGAGCTGGAAGCGCCAAAATAGCAACACCACAGTGTAAAAACACTGTGGTCGAAAACATAATGAAACCCAAAAATTACACGGGGTCAAACGAAGACTTGGGAACGATAGGGTAGGGCCTATGGGAGGTGGTGAAGCTAATGGTAGTGGCCTTTGGCCATGGGTGGTGGCCGAAACTGCGGTGGAAGGCCGAGAAGTGAAAAAACGGAGATGAGCTCGGCTGGGCTTTACCGGTGACGGATCGGAGCTGGAATTGGGTGGGTTAGAATGGCAAGGTACCGATGATGAAGTGGTGAAGAAATGGTGGCCGGACGGCGGCGCAGCGACTCAAAGACCGCCGCAGGTTCGAACGAGGTGTGGAGGCTAATGGCGGCAAGGTGTAGTTTGGGATTTGAAGGGGAGACTCGCTGGCAGGTGGGGAAGTCGGTGGTGCCGGTGGTGTCGGCCACAGACGGCTGGTGGCGGCTTAGGGAGGGTGCAGCCGAGTTGAGCGTGGGAAAGGAGAGAGAGAGAGAGGTATCGGGCTGGGGGGATCCGAAGGAGAAGAAAAAAAAAGAAGAAAAAGAAGAAAAGAAAAAGAAAAAAGGAAAAAAGAAAAAGAGGAGGAAGAAAAAGGAGATCCAGTCGTTTCAACTTGGGTTTCGAAAGTGATCCAACGAAAAAGATTTTAAAACCACTAGATAAATAAAATAATTCAAATTCAATGAAATGCTTGATTAAAACAATAAAAATATTTAAATAAAAAACAAGCCAATTTAAATTAAAGATCAATTTAAAATGTAAAACAATAAATAATATTAAGAAAATCCATAAAAATGATTTTCATAACTTAAAATATTATAAAATAATATATCAAAACTCCTTAAATTTTAAAATAAGAGAATGAATTTTTAAATAAATTAAAATAATCATTCTTTAAGAATGCACTAAAATACGGGGTGTTACAGATAGTGAACAAAACCCGTTGACCATGGCTGCAAATTACTCAAATTGGGTTTCTCGCCAATCCATAGTTCATTTGGGGTAGAAGTTACTGATTTGAAGGGCAATTGGTTAAGAATGTAGGCATTAGTTAAAAGTGCATCCCCAAAAAGAAATTGGTACGTTTGCTTGCGCCATCATTGACCTAACCATCTCAAGCAATATTCAATTTCTCATTTTTGCAACGTCATTTTACTGCGACGTCCTCGGCATCATCAACTATCTTTTGATTCCTTTTTCATCACAGAGCCTTTTAAATTGCTCAAAGAGATATTTTCGTCCTCGGTCAGTTTTTAGAGTTTTTAAACTCTTGTCTAACTGATTCTCAACTATTCTTAGATATCGCCTAAAGCACTCAAATGCTTCAAACTTATGGGAGATTAAGCATATATGATCTTAATGTGAAAAATCATCTATAAATGTGATAAAGTAGACACCTTCGTGTCTTGCCCTCACACTCATTGGACCACAGATGTCTGAGTGGACTAATTGCAGTGGAAAAGATGCCCTAGTGGCTTTTTTAAACGGTTTTCTCTTAGTTTTTCCCATTAGACAATGTTCACATGTGGGCAAGATGACCTTAGCTAGATTGCCTATTAGGCCTTCTCTAACTAACTGAGCTATTCTATCTTGCCCTATATAGCCAAGCCTAGCATGCCATATATATAAATCTAAATTATCAAATGCAGAAAGAAAAGCAATAGACTCATTCATATTTGAATAATCTAAATCCAATATCATAAAACAGTCTTGAAGAAAAGCATTACCATAAAACACATGGCCCAAATAAAAGGAAAGATAATTGTTTTCAAATATAATCTAAAAACCAAGTTTTAATAGAGTAACTACAGAAAGTAAGTCATCGGATCTCTGGAGCGTATAGCACACTGTTGAGGAAAAGAGTGCAGCCACTCCGCAAGTCTAGCTTATAGGTACCAAGTCCCAACACTTGCACGTTAGCTCTATTCCCTACCTTGATATCACGGCTCCCAACTGAAATCCGACGATACTCCACAAATCCGACTCTTTCTTACGCTATGTGTTCGATCACCCCTGAATCAACAGTCCACACAGGATAGGAGTGAGCAACCATCACATGGCTAGTTAAAACAATGCGAGAAAAGTTAGAATGTACCTTCTTCGACTCAGTGCAGTCAACTAGCCCATTGAGTTTAGGCTAGTTGATCTATCTTGTGTTGTTCCGAGTTCTCTTCCCTGGGCGCAGTAAGGGAGTGACATAAGGCTTCCAAAACCTTTTGCTCATCTAAGACAAATTGGATTTTGCGATACTAAATGTCATAGTTCTCCCCATCCAATTTCTCTCATTTGTTTAAATAGACAACTATACTCTTGGATGCCATTTCACTACAATACGCAAAGAATGGATATTACACACACACCTAAAAAATCTACCGCATCCATTCAAGCTAAAAAAAGAATAATTTAGACATGTCGCAAGATCGAAAAATCGCTAGACTTTAGAATCATCTCTTGCGCCACAATATCCAATTATTAAATTTCTAACCTACTTCCCATGCAAATTTAAAAAAAATATGGGAGAATTAGTCATCATAAATCTCAACCATACTCCCACTATCTTAAGTAGTCATCTAGATCTAGTCACATGTAAAGATATAATCTACTAAAACTGCAGTAACCTTTTGGGCTAGTCTAAGAGGGTAGCTACTCAGACTACAGTGACCTGTTGGGCCAGTCTACAAGGATAGCTACTTAGACTACAGCGACATGTTGGGCCAGTCTACAAAGATGGTTTCTTTAAGACCATTACAATCTATTTTTCTTGTTCAATCAGTGCATTTACTATTTTTGCTGGAGCCATCGTAGCATTGTGACTATACAGTGCATTTACAATTTTTACTGGGGCTATCGTAATCTTTTGGCTATATAGTGTATTTACAGTTCTTATTGGGGTTACTGCAATTCTTTCAGCCTATTATTTACACTAACAATTCTAACTAAGACTACTTAATGAGAATTTTCTATTTTATCACTGAAAAAAAAATGAAGACTAATGTCTAAACATTCAACCCTAACATTCATAGATGATAAAATAATCGCATATCCACAAGTTTATTTCACACATACACGTAATCACATTTAATCTAAAATATTAAATAAAAGATCACATGTAATATAATATTATGGAAAAAAATAGCATGAATATAACCATATATTCACATGTAATCACATTTAATCTAAAACATTAAATAAAGATTATATGTAATATAACAATAAATCTAAGCATACATTAAATCATGCAAAAAAAAAAAAAAAAATTAATACTTTTTATAATACAAAAATAAATGTATAAAAAATACATTTAAAACCCCCATCTAAATCAAAGGTAAGTCGCAACCCAGTGGTGCGCATTGCCCTTATTTGACCAGTGGTCCTGGATTCAAGTCTAGGGGTGCTACTTTCATCCCCTTCAATTTTATTTTGTGTTAAAAAAATGGGTTTAAACAATGCTCAAGCTTAACTTATAAAATTACTTCACAAGTTTCTTCATATTGACAAATTCTAAGCATTTTCTCTTAGTGATGAAGTGTATTACTTAGTATAAAACTAGAGTAACACTTCATAAACCCACAACTTAAATAATTTATCAAGAGAGAATAAAAAAAAAAAACTTTTGTGTATTTTAGATAGATCCAAAACTAAACTGAGGGTATAGTCCACTTACGCACGACATGCCTTATAGGCCGGCCATTACACTGCAATTAATTTGCAGGCGTTGCATAGTACTGCAACAGCATGTAACGTATGGCATTAAGCCATCCGATACATTACTACGAGCTGAAAGGAGGGGTCAGTACACGTGGCGCCCCTCCTGCCCACCTGCTAACGGTATATATAAATGCCATGGATGCGTGGCAATTTCTTGTTTAATTAGCACCGACAATATGCCCAGCTACTTGTCGATTGTGACATGCAACGACAACAAACTTAATTGTTTGTTAAGGTCTTTACTGGGGTGATAGTATTGAGCTGGACGGTATCTGGGTACAGTGTCTGGCCTTATATATAATAGCAAAGCAGCAACGTGGGAACACCTCAAGAGATCGAACAAGACTCAAGCTGGCTTCCCTGTTGAGTTAGAAAAAGATGAATTCTGTTTCAACAGTACCTCCCAGCAGAAGGTAACTAATTAGCACCATTTTTCTTGTTTCAATTAGCAGGAAAAAAAAAAGTATCATTTTGCTGTTCTTGAAAATTAAGCCTAATCTATATTTGTTGTTTTTTACTTATTCGATCGTACGTATTGATCATAGTACGTACAAATTAATTTAGTTTCAATAACAACAACAACAAAAAATCATGTGTGATAATTATCCATATTCAGGCTAGAAGGCAAAGTGGCAATTATTACAGGTGGAGCAAGCGGGATTGGAGCAAGTACAGTGCATCTGTTCCACCAACATGGAGCCAACGTTGTTATTGCAGATGTACAAGACAACCTAGGTCAAGCCATTGCAGAAAAGCTTGGACAAAAGGTTAGCTACATCCATTGCGATGTCTCCAATGAAGATGATGTCTGCAATCTTATTGACACCACCATAGCCAAACACGGACAGCTTGATATAATGTACAGCAACGCAGGCATCGTCGACAGTCCCTATATGAGAATTCTGGACAGCACTAAAACAGATATAGAACGAGTTCTTGGAGTAAACTTGGTTGGCGCTTTCCTGGGAGCCAAACATGCTGCAAGAGTCATGATACCACAGCGCAAGGGTTGCATACTATTTACAAGCAGTGCTTGTGCATCGATTGCAGGGCTTTCATCTCATGCTTATACAGCCTCAAAAAGTGGAGTTTTGGGGCTGGCTAGGAACTTGGCAGCCGAGCTTGGCCAATATGGGATAAGGGTTAATTGCGTGTCGCCTTATGCTGTTGTGATTGGTAGTGGAATGGTACCACTAAGTGCAGAAGAGGCAGCAAAAACCGAAATGGCAGTGAATGAAATTGGTAATTTAAAAGGACATATTCTCAAGGCAATAGATGTAGCAAAGGCAGCACTCTACTTGGTTAGTGAAGATGCAAATTATATAAGTGGGCTCGACCTCTTGGTGGATGGAGGGTATTCTGTGGTCAATCCTAGCATGAGCAACCTTTTAGCTAGGCTCACCCCATGACAACAAGAGAGCGTCCTAGGTAGCTAGGCCAAGTCCTAAATACTTACTTAATTAAATAATGGCATATGTTTCATTTTCAATTAGGTTATTAATGTCGTTTCCGATGTGTCTTTAATTATAAGTACTACGGATTCTCCTCTGTTGATTTTGTAATTAGTTTTCTTTGATGTGTTCTACTATATATATATATATATATATATTTAAAAAAATATGGCGTCCAAAAACACGAAAAGAGAAAAAATTGAAATCCTAAATTCGTTCTAGTTCTATCCTTTTATCATGTTTGTGTTTTTTATTTTCTTTATTTTTTTAATAAGTCACGTGACACCAAATTATGATGTCACATCAAGGAAACAAAGTAAGAGATATAAATTCAAGAGGCGTAGTAGCATTTCTTGAGCTAAACTGACCATTTATAATTGCAACTAATAAAACAGTAAAAATATATAGTAACATGATAATAGTTGTCGAAAATTATTTTGTCTTGATACGTCGGTGGAAACATTAAGGTTGCGTTTGGTTTCCAAACGTAACTGAGCTCAGTTGAGTTTAGTCTAGTTTTAAGCTAACTCTAACATCTAAACACCTAACTTTTAAATAACTAAACTCATCTCAACTCAAAACCTTCTTACGCGTGGAACCCACAACCTTTTTTAACTTAAGACATTTTTATACGTGGGACCCATAACCTTTTTCAATTTCTCATAAAAAGTACTAAACTCATCTTAACATCTAAACACACTTTAAACTCAATTTAGATGGATCCTACATAACTTCATTCACTACTAAATTTACTACTATTTATAAAAAATTTAACTCAATTAAATTTAACTCAACATTCAAACGCAATCTAAAAGCTTGAAAACTAATATATATGATGGATAATTGCCGAAAAGTCTTTTGTCTTGATACGTGATCAGCTGGAACAATAAAATCTGAACGATAACTATGACTATTCAGCTTTAAAATGTGAAAAATTGTCAACATATGTGTGTTGAGCGATAGAGACACGTACATAGCAAACAGGAGTAAGGAGACACTGAATCATGGGCTCCAAGTTTTACTCTTAATTAATATATATATATATATATAAGAAGATAAAACAGAAAATAAAAAGATTTGGATTAGGATGGAAAGATATTAATATAATACGTTGAAAGAAAAAGTTTAGTTAGAAATGCCTATTTAGCGGACATGGTCACACCAAATTATATCATTATTGGTCTCATTGCCCGTTTATTTATTTATTTTTTTTAACATACAATGTTTATAGAAAGGTTTTCATCGGGGTCCCCCTCCCTCACTTTTGTATTCTCTCTTTTAATTTCAATGCATGTTTGTTGAAAACGGAAGTTAAAAAAATATATATAGTTTAAATTTTTTCCTTAAACCTCAATTTATATCAGAAATGCTTGCTCTACAAAGAAGTCATTCAAGATTAAATTTATAAATTGATGTGGTTTGATGTAATATGTTACATTATAAGTTTCCTTTTATTGTAAAATAGATTCGACGTCGGTGATAGAGGGGGATCCCTTTGCTCTTGGAACAGATGATATAAGAACTTACTAAAATCGATATGAAAATGAAATATACTTACATAGTGTCACCAGTTTGCAAACTTACTTGTATAAAATTACTTAATTTATAGATGTAGCACTTTTCATTTATATTAATGGGCTATCCTAGCAAGAATATGGCTCGTACGTAGTCCCATACTATAAGATCTTTTTCTTAAGGGATAGTGTGAGAGAGTATAGTCTGAAAAAGATAATAATTGAGATACCATACCACAAAAATTATTTTGTTAAAGAGAATATCTTCCAGCAGGCATAGGCTTTCTCCCCTAAAAAGGGCATCCAATGGGAATGTGCCACGTGGACACTCCATTTTTCAACCTTGTGGCCGCACTACAGAAAAACACTCCATCAATTTTCCGTCTCCCTTCCTCCGTCTCTTCGTCTCTCCTCTCTCTCACTCCCTCCCTTGACTTCGAGCACGAGCCCGAGCCCCACCACTCTTGAATATCTTCTCGTCGAGCTTGAGCCCTAGCCTCACTACTCCCTCCCTCCTTCCCTCCCATCAAGCCTTAGCCCCACCCCTGTGTCCCTCCCGTCCCTATCTGCCCCCCTCTCCACCACTCTCTTCGCCCCCTTCTCCGTTGTTGCTCCTAGCCCCCTCTCCATTGCTCCTAACCAGCACGGAAACACCCCCTCTCCAGAAATCTCCTCACTACCAGCCCCAAATTGTACCAACTCCCACGGCTTTCCATTGCTCCTGGTATGCCCTTTTAAGCTAATTTGATTTGGGTTTTGAGAGTGGGTTTGTTTATGGGTTTGATGCCATTCGATTGTTGGCATTACTGCTTGTTTTCTTTGTATTAGGATCTTGTTTTTTAATAAAGTGAAAGTACAAATATTTAGATTGAATGAATATTTAGATAGATGTATAGCTCTTTGATTTGATGGGGATATTAAAGATTGAAGGAATATTAAAGATTGATATGGTTTTAGGTGCAAAGAACCAGGATTTTGTGAGTTTGAGTTTTCAGGGAATAGCGATGATAGGGCGAAAAAGACAATTACTTGAGTTTTTGTGAGTTTAAAGTTTGGAAATATTGTTTTCTTTTCATGAGTTTGCTGATATGGCTCATTTCTTTTCATTAAAGTTTGATTTTTATAAGAGAACTACAGTATCTTCCTTATAACCAAGAAATTCTCTAAATTTTGCCTTCCAAGACACTTCTTCTTGTTGAAAAGTCTCCTTGCAATTATGTTGCAGATCTCTCAAATTTGAATTAGCTGAGTGGGAAGGATTAGTTTCAAGAATGTATCTTGCTTCTTCAATTTTCTAAAATTAAAAGTAGTTAAAGAGAAGTATTACTATCTAGTAAATGACAAGTTCTGGATCTCATTCCGAGCAAAGTTCTTGGACTGTAAGAGGGAAAAACAAAACTACTTTGGAGAGACCATTAAAAGTAAGATGAAATTGGAGTTAGCTCAATGAAGGAACGGGAGGGTACTTCATGAACGTCTAGGCATTGAACAATCCAAGTTCAAACCAATGGAGAAGAAGTACAAGAGAATCTTGCAAGTGTTAATCTTGTCATGGTTATTTCTTATGATAATTTGTGCTGTAATTTTTATGTTTCTGAACAACTACAATGAATGTCGGCCATTGTTGCGACTCATGTAATCCGTTGTAATTTGTTTAACACTTTTTTCAGTTGGATGTACTGAATATGTGGTGAATGTAATGAGAATTTGTGACATGTTTGTGAAGGACTGAATATGTGTTGAACATCATGGAAATTTTGGACATGTGCTAGATAGCTTTTTGGACAACCTTTTTGTACATGCGGGTTGGTTGATGATGGTTTCATGTGGTGAATACATTCTGGACAGCAAATACAACCCCATAGCATTTCCATTAAATCAACTCCATAACATTTCCATAACATTAACATGTTCTAGAATCTAAAAATACAACTTCATAACATTTCCATTAAATCATTTCCAATACATTTCCATAACATTAACATGTTCTAAAATCTGAAAAATACCACTCCATAACATTTCTATTAAATCATTTCCAATACATTTCCATAACATTAACAAGTTCTAGAATCTGAAAATACAGCTCCATAACATGTCAATCACCGCAGTGCTCCAACTTCATATTCTCTCTAAGGCAACCAAGGTAGTTCTTCACTCTTGTTAATTGACCCTCTCCTCTCTTGTGTGTAACTTGCTTGAAATGCATGGCTTAAAGGCCATGCGTTACTGCCATTTAAATGGCAATTGAAGGCTGGCCTTTAAGGCCAGCCATGAGGGGTGGGCTATATGTAGCCCCCTTCAGTTTGGTTTTTGGATAATCTGAAATACACAAAAGCTCTCTTTTTTGTTCTCTCTTGATAAAATATTTTGACTGTAGATTTATTAAGTGTTATTCTAATTTTATATTACGTAGTACACTTCGCCATTAAGA
Source organism: Pterocarya stenoptera (assembly GCA_003123785.1). Lineage (NCBI taxonomy): Eukaryota > Viridiplantae > Streptophyta > Magnoliopsida > Fagales > Juglandaceae > Pterocarya > Pterocarya stenoptera. The sequence continues at coordinate 59,513 of QEOT01006255.1, forward strand.
GGAAACGTTTGGGATTTATCAATATGGAGAAATTTGTGGAGCAATTTTATAAGCTGATCTTGAGGTATTTTTTTGCTGTGCTTTCTTACATTGGTATTAGAGCTTTTATAGTTGCTTCCAGTTTATAATACTTTATTTTCTCACATATGCTTGAGATTTGTCTGGGTGTCATTTTTATCCCTTTTTTTTTTAATATCTGGATCTTGTTTTAGAAAAAAAAAACCCTCCATTAGAAGTGCTGCGTGCACCTGGGGGTGCTGCTTGGGTGCGCACCCAGTAGTGGTCCATGCGCAGCACAGGAGTCTTGCGAGCACCACAAGGGTGCAGCTGCGACTTTGAGCTTCCTTCTTCTGGCGATGGACAGTTGCTTGAGCCGCTGCACGTCGTTGATGAAGAAGTGGCACTGTTCACATGAATAGTGCCCTAGTTGGATGTAGAAGATGACCTTAGGTCATTTGTTTTTCATTGGGCCTAGGCCTCATGGCTCATTTTTTTTTTTAGAAACAAGTGCTAGGCCGAAACACCCAGCCCAAGTCCAGATTTAAAAAAAAAAAAAAGAAGTGGTCTGGGCCATTGTCACAGCCCAACATTGTTTGAGCCTATTTTTTTAAACACAAAATAAAATAGAAGGGGATAAAAGTGCTGGGACCACCAGTCAAACAAGAGCAGTGTGCACCACTAGGTTGCGACTTACCTTTGGTTTAGGTGGGGGTTTTAAATGTATTTATCATACATTTAAGTTCTTTTATAAATAGAAAAAAAAATGGCAATTTTTATTTTTTGCAGAATTTAATATATGCTTAGATATATTGTTATATTACATGTGATATTTTATTTAATATTTTAGATTAAATGTGATTACATGTGAATATATAGTTATATTCATGCTATTTTTTTTTTAAAAATTCCGTAATGTTATATTGTATGTGATCTTTTATTTAATATTTTAGATTAAATGTGATTACATGTATGTATAAATTGAACATGTGGATATGTGATTATTTTTTTATCTATGAATGTTAGGTTTGAATGTTTAGACATTAGTCTTCATTTTTTTTAGTGATAAAATAGAAAATTTCCACTAAGTAGTCTTAGTTAGAATTGTCAGTGTGAATAATAGGCTGAAAGGATTACAGTAACCCCAGTAATAACTATAAATGCACTGATGGAACAAGAAAAATGCATTGTAATGGTCTTAAGAGAACCATTTTTGAAGACTGGCCCAACAGGTCGTTGTAATCTGCGTAGCTATCCTTGTAGACTGGCCCAACAGGTTGTTGTAGTCCGAGTAACTGTCCTTGTAAATTGGCACAAAAGATTACTGGAGTTTTAGTAAGTTATGTCTTTACATGTAACTAAGTCTAGATGACTACTTAAGATAGTAGGAGTATGGTTGAGATTTGTGATGATTAATTCTCTCCTATTTGTTTAAAATTTACACGGGAATTAGTTTAGAAATTTAATAATTGGATATTGTGGCATAAGAGATGATTTTGAAGCCTAGAAATTTTTTGATCTTACGACATGTCTAAATTATTATTTTTCTAGCTTGGATGGACACGACAAATTTCTTAGATGTGTGTAATATCCCTTTTTTGTGTGCTGTAGTGGAATAACATCCAAGAGTATAGTTGCCAATTTAAACAAATGAGAGAAATTGGATGGGGAGAACTACGACATTTGGCATCGTAAGATCCAATATGTCTTAGATAAGCAAGAGGTTTTGGAAGTCTTATCTCACTCCCTTACTGTGCCCAGGGAAGGGAATTCGGAACAATACAAGATAAATCAACTAGCCTATACTCAATTGGCTAAGAAAAATAGGTGTGCACGCATAATAATGTTAAGTAGCATGCACAATGATCTAATGTGTGAGTTCGAGACCTATGACACTGCCTAAGGCATGTGGGAGGCTTTGAAGCTGAAGTTTGGTGGAACTTTAGCCATTAGGTTGCGTGGATTAACCATGATGTTTGACTCCTATAACATGCACTCTAACCACATGATGAAACAGCATCTTACGACAATGTTGATCATGATTCACGAACTTAAGTCCGTAGGATACAACCTGACTGATGAACAGTAAGTCTAGGCAGTGATAAAATCACTACCGAATTTTTGGAAGAATATGAGCCAGAACCTGATGCATAACGAGAATATCAAAGACTTTGATGATGTCTTGCGTTACTTGAAATTGGAGGCTGAGCACCTAAAGGCTGCTAAGTCCAAACATTCGGCCTATATGGTTGAGTCAGGTTTGAGTAAGGCATCTAGGCCTAAGCGTAAGAAGTCCAAGATGGGGGTAGCTGCTAGACAAGTTAAGAAAGTTTCAGGAACTTCTTAGTGCAGCAAGAGGGGCAAGCACGAGAAGAACAAGTCAAAATTAGAGTGCTTCAACTACGGAAAGAATAGCCACTTCGCTCATGACTGCACTGAGCTGAAGAAGGTACACTTTGATTTTTCTCGCATTATTTTTGTAACTAGCCATATGATGGTTATTCATTCATATCCTGCGTGAACTGTTGATTCAGGAGCGACCGAATACATAGCGCGAGACATAGTCCGATTTGTAGAGGATCACCGGATTCCAACTGGGAGTCGTAATATCAAGGTGGGAAATGAAGCTAGCGTGGAGGTGCTGGGACTTGGTACCTACAAGCTGGACGTACTGGGTGGCCAAAATCTTTTCCTCCACAATGTGTTATACGCTCCTGAGATCCAACGAAACTTACTTTTTGTAGTTACTCTATTAAGACTTAGTTCTTAGATTGTATTTGAAAACAATTATATTTCCTTTTATTTGGGCCATGTGTTTTATGGTAATACTTTTCTCCAAGATGGTTTTATGATATAGGATTTGGATTATTCAAATATAAATGAGTCTATTGTTTTTCTTTCTATATCTGATAACTTGGATTTATATAAATTGCATGCTAGGCTTGGCCATATAGGGCAAGATAGAATGGCTCGGTTAGCTAGAGAAGGCTTGATAGGCAATCTCGCTAATGTCATCTTACCCACATATGAACATTTTCTAATGGAAAAAGTTAAGAGAAAACCATTTAGATAAGTTATTAGGGCATCTTTTCCACGACAATTAGTCCATTCAGACATCTGTGGTCCAATGAGTGTGAGGGCAAGACAAGGAGGTGCCTGCTTCATCACATTTTTAGATGATTGTTCACGTTAAGATCATGTCTACTTAATCTCCCATAAATTTGAAGCATTGGAGTGTTTTAGGTGATATCTAAGAATGGTTAAGAATCAGTTAGACAAAAGTTTAAAAACTCTAAGAACTGACCGAGGACGAGAATATCTCTCTGAGCAATTTAAAAGGTTTTGTGATGAAAAAGGAATCAAAAGACAGTTGATGATGCCAAGTACGCTACAACAAAATGGCGTGACGGAAAGGAGAAATTGAACACTACTTGAGATGGTTAAGTCAATGATGGCGCAAGAAAACCTACCAATTTCTTTTTGGGGGATGCACTTTTGACTGCTGCCTACATTCTTAATCGAGTGCCCTCCAAATCAGTAATTTCCATCCCATATGAACTATGGACCGGCGAGAAAATTTGTAAGTCACGACATGTGGATTTTATTGAAGATGAGTTTTCAAGTGGAGGTGAGGTTGATAGGAGTTTAGAACTTCATGAGATTGTAGAAAAGAGGAAAGTGGTCCAAAGAATTTAGTTGAGAATGATGAAGAAATTCTTCAAGCTCCTACAAATTATAAAAGGGACTTGAATCCAAGTGAGAGCACACCACTTGTCAATCAATCACAACAAACTTAGCCGCATAGAAGTACACGTGAAAATATTCCCTGTCGTTGTTCTGAGATTGAAGGGGAAGCTTTTATGGTAGCTTCGCATGATGATCACAAGCCTAGAAAAATTCGTGAGACTCTCTCATCTTCTACTAAAGATGAGTGGATGAAATCATTTAATGATAAGTTTGTGTCTATGAAGACTAACCAGATCTAGGATTTGGTTGATCTACCGATAGGGAGTAAGGTTATTGGGAACAACTGGATTCTTAAGGTCCAACGCAAGTCGGATGGATCAATAGATAAGTACAAAACTTGTTTAGTAGCAAAAAGATATACCCAACAGGAGGGTATAGACTATGAGAAAACATTTTCACCAGTGGTGAGGTTTGCCTCAATTCGCCTGATTCTAGCAATAGAAGCTAACATAGATTCGGAACTCTACCAGATGGATGTTAAGACAGCATTTCTCAATGGAAAACTAGATGAGGAGATCTCTATGGATCAACTAACGAGTTTTGTGGTCAATGGTCAAAAGCGCAAAGTGTGCGAGCTCAAATGATCTGTATATTGCCTAAAGCAATCATCTAGACAATGGTACCTCAGATTCTATCGAATTATTCTCTCGATTGGGTTTACTATAATCATAGAGGACCATTGTGTCTATGTTAAAAGGTCCAAGAAGAGTTTCATTATGTTGTCATTATATGTTGATGACATACTACTAGCTGGAAATGATAAAGAATTGATAGTTGCCACAAAATAATGGTTATCCTTTAATTTTGAGATAAAGGATATGGGTGAGGCAAAATACATTTTGGGAGTTAAAACCTACAAAGATCGCTCAAAGAAACTTTTGTGTTTTTCCCAATAGACTTACATAAAGAAAGTTCTTGAGCGCTTCCTAATGAGTGGATGTAAACCTATTGACACCCCTATCGCAAGAAGTACGAACTTGTCCAAAGAGTTGTGTCCTAAGACTCAAAGAGAAAAGGAAAAGACAGCCCGTGTCCCTTATGCTAATGTTGTGGGTTGTCTAATGTACGCAATGATGTGTACTCGGCCTGACATATGCTATTCAACTGGCTTAGTGAGTAGATTCCAATCTAACCTCGGACTTGCTCACTGGAAAGTAGTCAAGAGGATTATGCAATATCTCAAAGGAAATGTGGATTATGTGCTGTGCTATTAGGGTTCAAATTTGTAGCTAAGAGGTTACAGTGATGCTGGTTAGGGCAGTGACCTAGATGAGCACAAATCAACCACTGGGTATGTCTTTCTACTCAATAAAGGCGCCATTACATGGTGCAATAAGAAACAACCCTATATAGCTTTATTTACCATGGAGGTGGAATACATAGCTTGTTCAGTAAAGCAACAGTTTAAGAAGCTGTTTGGTTACGGAGGTTCCTCAAGCATTTAGACATTGGCACGGATACTTCAGATCCCTTGACGATATTCTGCGATAGTATGGCAGCTCTCGCATATGCTAATGGTTCAAAGTATCATGGACTCAAAGTATCACTACATTAGAGATATGGTAGCGCAAAAGGAAGTGATTCTGAAATACATTTTTACAAGTCACATGGTTGCTGATCCTTTAATGAAACCTATAGCAAGAGATGTCTTTGAGGCTCATGTTAGGAATCTAGGACTACGTAAACTGTAAATGTAATTTGTGTCTCAAATGACATTGAGATGTAACCTTTCCTTTGAGATATTAATACAATATGATTCAGTTCTTATCTTTATTGTATTGTTTTTCTTATACACATACAAGATATGTCAATAGGTTTAGATCAGCTCACTCACACGAGCGATCACCTTAGCACTTGAGTAGCGAGTAGAGATGAGACATTGTGTTCCTAGGTACTTGTCCAAAGGGATAAGTTGGTTGACATAAAGATATATTGCCATAATAAGAGCTAAGATGAGGTCCATTGAAAGGACTATGCATGGGTTACCCTACCATCCATATAGCCTATAGTTAGCCAGATGCGAGATTTTTTTTGACTCCTTGGAGGCGTGCAAATAAAAGAACTCTGGTTAGACGCTTAAGGAGAGCTAGACTAAGATCTGTACTGTGTTGATAAAGACATATGCTATTTGAGAAAGAGAAATCCACCTTAGCATGTGTTTCATGCTACGTGTGCTTATACGACTATATGGTAAGTGAGTAAAAGGTTCCCTTATATCTCACTGTGTGAGTTTCATTTTTAAAGTGTTCTTTACCTTTGACTATGTCACGAGATGGAGGTTGTGATGTCTGCTACTTTGGTATGCTGTCTATGGTCATGATTGATACGGTCTAAAGAGGCATTGTTGAGAAAGTTGTTCGACCAAAATTGAGTGATATGAGTGCAAAGGGAAGACTCTTCAATATCGTATCTTCGATAGTGTTTGCTGACGTCAAACTATGACGCTATATCTTGGTAACGGCTAAGGTTGTGAACACATTGAAATGATTTGGACGTAGTCAAGTATTGTTCTGAGGTTTTTAATTCAAGAGGGTTCGAAAATGCTTGATCTTGATGTGATCGATTGACTTTAGGACATGACTAGACACTTTAGGGATGTTACTATGCTGGTCTTCTCTGGAGAGATTTAGTATATGTACTCCCACCTTTCTACAGATGTGCTTGGTGGTCACACGACCTATTAACTTGTATGAACAAGTTTGAGAATATTAGAGAGATGCAAACATGGGATCATGCCCACTGTGTGCGAGTGAGAGATGTTGAATGGAGGGGCACCCACATGGGGCTGACCCCGTCCTCTCCTGTGTGTAATGCATGGCTTTATTAGTTGCTTGTAACGCATGGCTTGTAAAGGCCATGCATTACTGTCATTTAAATGGCAATTGAAGGCTGGCCTTTAAGGCCAGCCTTGAGGGGTGGGCTATATATAGCCCCCCTTAGTTTATTTTTTGGATAATCTGAAATACACAAAAGTCTTTCTCTTTTGTTCTCTCTTGATAAAATATCTAGGTTGTGGATTTGTTAAGTATTACTCTAATTTTATACTATGTAGTACACTTCGCCATTAAGAGGAAACGTTTGGGACTTGTCAATCTAGAGAAAGTTGTGGAGTAATTTTATAAGCTAAGCTTATAGTATTTTTTCATTGTGTTTTCTTACAAGCAAATATATTAATCTCATTGACAATTAATGGCAAATTCAAACAACTAATAGAGAAGATCTTCCTCATGCACACATGATCCATTTAAATAAAAAAAATTATAAACGGATATGGTTTTGAGAGAAGGGCAAGGCACATTCGGTCATCACAAGGACAAGGCAAGCTAGTGGACCTTAGTATTTAGGGACTAGACTGAGCTCCCTAACATTAATTGATATTTTCATTGAGAGTGCTATCTTGCTTGGCGTTCTTGAAAAGTTCTCATTTCTCCTTGAGGTAAACCACATGATAACTCACTCTTGTGGTTGGATTGAGAATTCCTTTTGGATTTCATTTTATTTTTGTTATTGTGTCATGAACCAAAGTTTGGGGGTTGAGGTAGAGGATGGAGTAGCTAGGTTTGTAGGGATCAACCACCTAAGAAGGTAGGGGATTCGTGATTGAACATTCTTGTGCAAGAGGGGTCCACCACCCTAGAAGGTGGGGGACCCAAGGTTGGACTTGTGAACCCTTGAACAAGCATCCAAGCAAGCCGAGTTCCTGCCCCAGTTTCCATGTGAAGAAGTCTCAGTTTGCAAGGTGAGTGTGCTGAAATTTCAGTTTGCAAGCATAGTTTCAAGTTGCCTTGTTGAAGCATCATGCACATGGGCACGTTAGAAGCCGTGGGTCACCAACGTCCTTGACGAGGTCACCACCACTATGACCGAGTTAAGGATGGCCTTGAATGCCACTTGCCGAGAAAGCGACGAAAACAGACGATCCAAGGGAGTTGTGAGGAGAGAAACAAATGTGAGCATAGAGAGGCTCGAGAAAAGAATCGTCTGGGGGAATGACCATGGGCCATGTCCAAATCCAAAATGGACAAAGGCATGAGGCCTTTATTGATGGGGCTGAGACAAGTGTTACGGGATCCTTGCATGAAGCACCACCAGTCGGTTATTGAAGAGGTGGAAGAGTAGAAATTGAACATGTGGTGGTGAAGAGGTGGATACATAACGATGAGAACTGCACTAGAAGCCCAAATTTGAGAGGAGGGCCTCAAGATGTGAGGTTTGAGCAACCTCGACATGAAGAATAGCATGATGCCGAGTTTGAGAATGAAGAAGAGAGGCCGTATGGCCATGGTGACCATTTTGAGAGAAGACATCATCACCAAGAGAGAGATAGAGGCCATCGGGGTAGAAGATATGAGGATGATCATTATGAAGAAAGAAGAGGAAATCGGGTTTACAAGGGGGGACCTAAGAGGCCAAAGGTAGACTTTCCTAAGTTCAATGGGGGAGATCCTTACTAGTGGTTAGACAATATTGACCACTACTTCCGTACTTATAAGGTGCCTAGACGTGAGAGGGTGTTGATGGCATGCTTTTATTTGGAGGGAAAGGCAAACAAATGGTGGAGATGGATACGTGATCAATACGAGAAAGAAAGAAGGCGTTTGGGGTGGATGGCATTTGAGAAGGAATTTTTGATGCAATTTAGCCCATCTCCCATTATCAACCATCATGGCCAACTTGCTAAGTTGAAGCAAGATGGAAGGTACACAATTACATTGAAGATTTTCAGCTACTCCAAACCATGGTGAGCAATTGGTCAAAAGAAGCCCTTGTGGGAACTTTTGTTGATGGGTTAAAGCCTTGGTTAGCCAAGGAAATAAAATTGAAACAACCTACAAGGATTTAGGAGGTTATGAGGATGACGGAAATTTTGGAAGAAAGCACTCATGTGGAGAGACGTCAATCCAAGGACATGGGGAGCAAGTTTACTAAACCCTTGCAAACCAAAATCCCTCAGAAAGGTAAGGAGGAATTGGGGGTTGCTTCAAAGTCCAAACCCTATGAAGTGAAGAAGTGATCAAGAGAGAAAGTGCAAGAAAGAATAAAAAAAGGCCTATGTTTCAAATGTGGAGAAAAATAGAGTAAGGAACACAAGTGTAGATTTGGGCAAGCTTATGTATTGATTGATGAAGGAATGAGTGAAGATGAAGATGGTTGCCTTGTTGAATCATCTAGTGAAATACAATATATTTGAATAAAAAAAAATTGCTCAATTCTATATTTGTTTTGATTATTTATTAGTTTTAGTTTATATATAGTTGATAGAAAGAATGAATTCAACTCCTGACCCCAGAGATTAGGGACATGAAGACGAAGTTGAAATGCGTTGGAAATTGTTTTTTCCTCCATAAATGCATCAAGAGTTGACATCTTACTTTGTTATTATCTGTAAAAAGGCAATATTGCGTTAATTAATTATGCTGATATTGAATATATTGTTCAATAATTTAGTATGTAGTTTCTCCCTCAGAATCAATGGCTCTACCACCTATATCATGTACCACAACAAAGAGCACTCTTATGTTATTTTTTATTTTTATTTTTTTTTTAAATATTAACAAGTTAGATATTGGATGAATCAATTCATAGTTGAATTATAATAATTCGGCTGTAAGGGTATATGATTCAAGAGGATCTGAGTCAGATAATGTCGAGTTCTCATATTACACGTTGATTGAGCTGAAATACCTTGAGAAGGCAGATCAATGCAAATATGGTAGAAAATCGTGATCTTTCCTTGATTATGATAGTTTTGGGTACGTTTCGATATTTTGGCCATTACTTTGACTACAAGCATTAGAATCGCACATATGATCCCAATTCGGAAAGCTCTTTTCGGTGCACACATCGTGGACACCCATGTCAAGACCCCATCAATAACCGCCCTAGGACAAGGATCTAGGCATGCATGGACAACCGAGATCGGGTCACTTTTGGAATCGAGCCCAACTTTGGAGGACTTCCCTAAGGGTCTCGGGTATGCCTTAGGAAGATTGGAGGAATGGCAAGGGTTAATTAGAACGTGGCTCATGTTTTCCCTATGGACTGTGCCATGGCTCAGCTCGAACAACCCATTGACACTACCGCTGACATGCCATGACAACTCTGTTAGGGACTTCGGTCTTGTCCCTAAACACTAAGTCCACAAGCTCGCCTAGATAGTGATGGTGACCGAGTGTCAAGCCTTCTTGTTTGGCCTTGCATGTATAATTGCAATGATGGGTTCCTAGGTTGATGAATGTGTGGTGTTTAGTGATGAAAAAGATGATGAGTTCAGGTTATCTAAGTGATGATTTGGTGGGTTTGATGCAATGTGGAATTGCTTGAAGGTTGCCCTTGATATTGGGACAAATTGGATAATGATTAGGGTTGGTATGGTAAAGATAGGCTAAGGTTTGGATGGTGGCTAAGGGGAATTTCGAGATTAGAAAGTAATGGGCTAGGGTTGGAGTTTTGGATGAGTTGTTAGGGTTTAGAAGAGATGTGGATGAGTGGGATTAGGGTTTGGTGGCTAGGGTTGGCCGAATATGGGAGTGGTTATTGTGATCCCATGATTGTAGGATCAAATATGGGTAGGTGTCATTTTGGGGTTTAGGTTTAGGGTTGGATGATGGAAGAAAGGTTTAGGGTTTGGAAGATGGTGATGGGTGGCTAGAGTTGGTCGAACTTGGAAGGTTGAGAGATTTTAGGAAAGTTTTGTAAAATCTTGATATTTGATTTTGGATAATATGGTGGCCGGCTATATGATTTGGTTAACTAGGGTTTCCAAGTTATGGAAACACTAGTATGGAAAGATTGGTGGATGGCTAGGTCAAATTTAAATAAGGCAAGAGTGGCCGAATTTGAATTTGAATGAAGAGAGAATATGTGTTTCGGCTAGGGCTAGGTGGAATGTGGAAGAAGGCTAATTTAGGTAAGTGGTCAATATAAGAAATGTAGGATTCGGCTAGGTCAATGTAAGATTGAATGAAGGATAGATATGGGGTGATTAGGGTTCCTAAAGTTTAGGAATTGGTTAAGGTAAGATGAGATAGTCTTTGATTGACTTGAGTGATTCTAGGGAATAAGAGATTTGTGGGATTGGATATGGAAGATAGGTTTTGGATATGGCAAGAGTTTGAAAGTCTTTGGGTGACTTTAGTGATGGAGTGATTTTAGGGATGGAGTGATTCTAGGGAAGTTCCTAGAATTAAGAGATTGGATAAGGTAAGATATGGAAGGTCTTTGGTGGTTTGAGTGATTCTAGGGGTGTTCCTAGAATTAAGGGATTGAAAAGTGAAGATAGGATAAGGAAGATATGATTTGAAGATGGGTAGGTTGGTTAGGGTTTGATCCTAGATGATAAGATGCATGGGAGTTGTTGGGAAGTTGAAGGTTGACTATGGCAAATGGTGGATTTTCGAATTTGGAGGGATTGGAAGATGGAAGATGGGATTTGATTGGAATGAGTCAACTTTCCTAAAGTTAAGGAAGTTGCCAAGTAGGACTCTTGAGGAGTGGTTAGGGTTTATGAAAGACAAGGGTTCCGACTATGGCCTTGTTGGATGGATGGGGGCTAGTTTTAGTAGTGATGACAATTATGGAATGTAGGGTAAACACTAGAATTGGTCGAATAGCATATGTGGGAAGATCAAAATGGATGGAAGGAAATATATGATGAACACTATAGATGAACAATATAGATGAACACGCATGCACATTCAAGAACACAATGGGGAATAACTTCAACACCAATTCTAGAATGCACAAAGATGAATGGACTCAACAAAGGAATATGAAGACTCTTTTTGGGTTATAAGAATATTTTGATATGCAAGAAAATATAGATAAACAAGATGAAAAATATATATGAACAAGGAATGAACACAAGATAACAAAAGATAAATTAATCACCTTTGATTCACGAATTGCACAAAGATGAAAGGAAATCACATATATGGATAGATAAACAATTCAACACCTATTCATGAATTGCAAGGTGGAATCAATGATAGATAAATGGATATCACCTATTCACAAATTGCAAGGTGAAGATCCTCTCTTAAGGGATTCATGTATTACACTCCAAAGAGCCCAAGTGCCGCACCGAAAGGGTGATTTCAAGAACAATAATCTACCCACTTAGGAAATTTGCCAAAAGTTCAAAATATGTAAAATGAAATGCTTAAGGGTCCTATTTATAGAGATTACAAAGTGGAAACCCCCAATAGGTCTCTTGAAATATAATTAAATAAAATAAATAAAGATAAATAAATGATATGGTTTTGCATGGCCAATGTGGCCTGTGATATGTCTTGGCCCTTGGTTAGCCTTGGCTAGCCTTGATCCTAGAAGTGACCCGATCTTTGTTGTCCATGCATGCCTAGGACCTTGTCTTAGGGTGGTTTTTTATGGGGTCCCAACAAACTCCTTGACACTGTCGCTGACATTGTTGACAATACCACGGGCCATCCCTTGACACTATCGCTAACATGCCATGGCACTCCCATCAGCATGGCCAGCAGTTAGCCCCAGCACCCATCAGCCTGTCCAGTAGCATCAACAACCCATCAGTACGCCAACAGGCAGGGCATGGTGTTTGCCATGGCACACCCAAGATAGCCCCACAGACATGCCATGGCACCTACCTGACAGCACCATAGGCAAGTCATGGCACGCACTTGACAGCATCACTAGCATGCCATGGCACCCCCATGTCAGCACCACCGACATGCTGCAAGCATGCCATGGCCTCTGCCATGGCACGCCTAGGACACCCCAACAGGCATGCCATGGCCCTTGCCATGACATGTCCCGGACGCCAGCATGCACATGCCCATGCGTGTTACCGTGCGCATGCCCTTACGTTGCATGGCCCTGCGCACGCCCCTGTGCCACGTGCCCGTGTGCCGCACACCCTTGCACTGCACTCCATGCCCATGCCTAGGCCCCTGCTTGGGCCATGCCAGGCCAACACCTACAGCACATGGCCTAGACATCAGCACGTCAGGGCCATGTCAAGACATGCCCAGCGCGTAGCACAGCACATGCACTCCTTACTCGGGCATGCCGACGTGCTCTCAGCCTATGCGTTGTAGCCCAGCGTGCACAACCATGCCAGTAGGGCAGCAGTCCCATGTACCTAGCCCAGGACGCCCACGCTAGCCAGGTAGCCATGCCACCAGCGCCCAGGCCACTTGCCTAGGCTATTCCACATGCATCATTAGCATGCAATGCCCATGCCATGTGCACAGCAGCAGCAACCCACTCCCAAGCCACCTGCCTGGGCCATGACTGCACACCACCACCACCAGCAGGCATGCCCAGCATGCCATGGCAGCCCAGCAGCCATGCCATCAGAAAACCCCAGTGCCCAGGCCCTTGCTTGGGCCATGACAGCCACACACATGCCAGCCATGCCAGTGTCCAGCCCATGATTGAGCCATGTCAACCATATGCTAGCAAGCAAGCCAACCATTTCAGTCATGCCCATGGCCCATGCCATGGGCCAGCCAAGGCCTACCATGGGCCAATACACGTCACGGGCCACATTAGCCATCCAAGACCATATTATTTTATGATCTTTATTTATTTTATTTACTTATATTTCAAGGGAACTATTGGGGGTTTCTATTTTGTAATCTCTATAAATAGGTCCTTTAGTATCTTAGTTTACATCTTTTGGCAAATTTCCTAAGTGGGCGGATGATTGTTCTTGAGATCACTTTTCGGTGCTTAGCACTTGGGTTACTTGGGTGACATTCGTGAATCCCTAGTAGAGAATTATCACCTTGACATTCGTGAATATGTATGATTCAATCTATCTTATTTCATTTCAACTTTGTGAAATTCGTGAATCAAAATTGGTTTGTTATCATTGTGTTCATTCATTGTTCTTGAGTGTTCATACTTTTTCCCATCTTGTTCATCCATATTGTTCATCCATCTTATTCATCCATATAGTTCATCCATCTTATTCATTCATATATTTCCTTGCATCCATTCAATCTTCCCAACACCATATTTCGACCACCATAAGTGTTTACCCTATTTTCCATATTCGACTACCTTCCATATTTACCTTTCATTCAACTAAGCTCTAGCCTAAATTCCCTTGTCTCCATCTTTCCATAATTGCCACTTACCAAAACTAGCATCCATCATCTCCACAAGCCCTAGCTGAAACCCTTGTCTTCCATAACTATAGTCGTCCCTCAAGAGTCCCACTTGGAAATTTCCTTAATTTTAGGAAAGGTGACTCATCCCATATCCATATCTCTTGATTTAAGGAATTTCCAACCCATTGTCAATCCCTTAAATCTCTCCATCCCTACAATCACTCAAGTCAATCAAAGACTATCATCATCTTGCCATATCCAAATCCTATCTTGCCATATTCAAATTCTATCTTCCATCTACAAATCCCTAAACTCAAGGAACAACCCTAGACTCATTCAAACACCATCCATCTTCATCTTTCTTACCTTAACCGAATTTTCATCTTTTCCAAATAGACTCCATCAATCTAGGAGTCCTAGCCTCATTCATCCACATCCTTCCAAACCCAAGCATCTCATCCTACACTCCAAACCTAAGCCAACTCTTCCCAATCTCGGAATCCCCCTTAGCCACCATCCAAACCCTAACCTATCTTCACCATACCAACCCTAAAAATCACCTACGTGAACCCAACATCAAGGGCAACCTTCAAGCTGTTCCACCTTGCATCAAACACTCCTAATCATCACTTAGATCACCTAAACTCATCATCATCATCATTTTCATCACTAAACATCGTACCTTTATCAACCTAGGAACCCATCATCGCCATCATATGAGCTATTATTGATCAAAGACCAAGCAAGAAAGCTAAAACACTCAGTCATCACAAGGAGAACCAAGGTGAGGACAACATAGTGTTTAGGGACTAGACCGGAGTCCCTAACAACCCAGCTATGCTCGTTGTGCATCATTTTCAAGACCAAATTACACTGTTTTCACTTTTGAATTCCTATTTTTAATTATTTTTTGCCTTTTATGGCAATATTTCATTTACTGTTTAGGTAATGATTCTGAACTCAATTTGGACTAGACTTTTGGCAAATTAGTTCTTTTATTAGGTATTTAATTTTGTTATGATTATTGAGATTTTTCTATTTTTGGTAAAACATTGATACAGTCGATTTTTAGCTATTACAATCCGGCTTATGGGTTGACTGGACCATTCTTGAATTTTGATTCTTTTGAATTGAACATTAGAGGCGTTTCTCTATGTTTTGGGCGATTCTTTTGTCTTCTTTCTTGTGAATTATTTGTTGAAACTAGCCTGTAGAATAATCACTATCCTGTCTAATATTAGTATATACAGTATGATCATGCATCTCATAAATACCAAAAATTAAATTATTTATTATCTTTTTGGATTTATAGTGGTTTAGCTGTACAATAACTATTACAATTTTCTATATAAATATGTATATATATTTCTATATATAGCAAAGCAGAAGAAGTACTACTGTGGGAAAAGAAGTATGTGAAAATTTGATATAACAAGCGAAGGCTTCCTTGTTGAATTAGAGGATTGTCTTAGGAAGAGATGAATCATGTTCCATCAGTACGTAGCTCTCCACAAAAGGTAACCAACAAGTACCATATTTCTTGCCTTTAATACCAAGAAAACAAACAGAAATTTCTTTTGATCTTGCTTTCTAGAAGTCAAGTTTCTTTTAGAAGATTATACAAGGTTACTTTTCTTTTTTCTTTTGTCAAAACAAGGTTACTTTTCTTGTTTTATATTAACTATATATATATATATGTTCCTTAATCAATTAAAAATGATTATTTTGTTGTTGTCACATATATATTTTCCATATTCAGGCTAGAAGAAAAAGTGGCAATTATCACCAGAGGAGCAAGCGGGATTGGAGCAACTATAGTGCATATGTTCCAAGAACATGGAGCCAAGGTTGTCATTGCAGATATACAAGACAACCTAGGCCAAGCCATTGTTGAAAAGCTTGGAGAAAATGTCAGCTACACCCATTGTGATGTTTGCAATCATATTGACACCATGGCACCATAGCCAAACACTGACAACTTGATATAATGTACTTCAATGAAGGCATAATGGACACTCCCTTTATGAGAACGAACCTATAACCCGTGCAATGCGCAGATTGTTGTGTCTATTGTGTATGAGGGAGAAGATTTAGAGAGAGACCAGGTTTTATAGTGTAGAAATTCGAAACGGTTTATAGGGCGGTTTATTTGACAAAACAATATAAAAGTTGAAATAGTGCCTTTAGATGGAGACTTGAATCGGTTTATATCTTTATATGTAAGAAATGAAATGAAATTTAAAGGTTACAACAGTTCATAATGAACATTGCTTTTAAAAGGATTACCACTCCATAATGAAACATTGCTTTTAAAATGATTACCACTCCATAAACATAACACTTCAAGTGATATGCAGATTTTTCTCAATCTCAGGCGGACCATTCTTTATTCACCTTGGTTACTTTCTCCAATATTACTCTTTTTCTTGTGTATGTCAACGATATTTTGGTCACCGGCAATGATCACTCACAAATTGAGGTATTCAAAAGTGTTCTCTTCTCACACTTTCAAACGAAAGATCTCGATCCTCTCAAATATTTTCTTGGTAGAAGTTGCTCTATTACCCCAGGGCATCTTTCTCAATCAACGCAAATATGCTCTTGACATCTTATTTGATAGTGGCAAACTCGGTGCTCGCATTGCTTCCTTTCCCATGGAACAAAACCTGAAGCTCACCAATCACGATGACACTCTCCTTCCCAATCCTTTTACTTATCAACAACTTGTTGGCTGTCTTATATATCTTACTATCAACCGTCTTGATATTGTCTTTGTAGTGAACATTCTTAGTCAATTCATGCACATTCCTCATATGGCTGCCACTTGAGTTTTTCGCTACATCAAAGGCAGTCCTGGGCAAAGCATTTTTTCTCTTCCTCCAACACTCTCCATGTTATTGTGCCAAGGCAGTCCCGGGCAAGGCATTGTAGTGGAGCAACTGATTCATTTGGGCTAGTTGCCCCACTACTACTCGATCCACAACCGGCTACTTTGTTCAGATTGGCATCAGTCCTATCTTTTGGCCCACAAAAAAAATGACCATAGTGGCACATTCATCAACTGAAGTTGAATACCGTGTGCGCCATGGCCATTACCACCTGCGAAGTCACTTGATTGAAATAACTCCTCACTGATCTTGGTGTCTCTCTGATGCAGGGGGATCCGAGACTGATGATGCTGAGCTGTCAGATTGCACCTTGATGGCATTGAGATACCATGAGTTGGCAGATCAGCGCAATGGCAGGAATTGATTGTGATGTGTTCCTCATTGGGGTCGTTTTGAGTGTGTTTCAGTCTTTTGGCCATAACTTTGGCTACGGGTGTCGAAATCGCACATAAGACCCCAATTCAGAATCGTACATGGAGCATGGCTCCATGTGCCCTTTTTTCGATCTCAAATTCTACTGTTTTCCCCTCCGAATCACTATTTTTAGTTATTTTTTACTATTTATGGTAATTTTTCGCTTATCAGTTAGGAAGTCGTTTTAAATCCGATTTGGGCCGGATTTTTTGCAGATTGCTTATTTTATTCTGAATTTCAATTTAGAGTTATTTCCGAGATTTTGCTATTTTTGGCAAAATTCGGATAAACACGATTTTTCGCTATAACAGTCCGGCTTGTGGACTGATTTCGGGATTTTTTTGAATTTTATAATAGTCCGTTAAACCCTAGAGACTTTTCTCTGGTTTTGGGCGAATTTTCTCTTGTGAATCATCTGTTGGAACTAGCCTACAGGATAATCGCTATCCTGTCCGGCGTCACTCTCACTTTGAACCTATTAGCCTATATTGTGACAATCAATTTGCTCTACACATCACTCACAATCCTACGTTTCATGAGTGAACTAAACATATTAAAGTTGACTGCCACATCGTTCGTGATAAAATTCGGTCTGGACTTCTTACTACTATTCACACTTTCTCTCATGAGCAAGTTGCCAACATTTTCACCAAAGCATTAGTCCAGAATCTCTTCCACTAATTTCTCTACAAGTTGGGCATTACGGATCTCCATGTGCCAACTTGAGGAGAAGTATTGACATATCACTTCCACAAATCAAGCAACTTTGTCTTCCAAATCACTTCTACAAAACCTTTCACAAATCAAGCAACTTTGTCTTCCACAATAGCATATCATTTCCACAAATTCTTCCACAAATCAAGCATCCACAAATTCTTTGTATCTATTTATTTCACCATTCTCTCAATGTAAATCAAGTGTGATAGAAACATCATTCTCTCAATTCTTGACAACCCCCATCATATAAATTCACGTAGGAATAATTATAATTATTTATTAAAAATTAAATTACTTTTTGTGTTTAAAAAAATTGTAAACTAATTTGAAATACACAAAATGCACACCTTGACACCTCAATCTTGCGGCTTGTCGTGATCTCCCTTCTCTCACAATACTGATCACATTAATGTTCATTTACATTTTTGCCATTAATATTTTATGCAAGAAGAGACTTGCATGAGAGATTTTATTGAATTCTTTAAACATAGATCAACTTTAAACCCACAACTTTTGGCTTTTTCCTCGAGCACATTAGCTAGGGTCAGTTTGGATGTTAAAAATATTTCAGATCATCTGTAAATAATAATAAAATAATTTAATAACTTGGTGCCTCTCATGGGTCAAATCACTCTGATTAATACAATTATGCAATGGAACCAGTCTTTGGTCCATATGCATGTATATCCATGATATATATGTATGAATATGTGTGTGTGTATATATATATATTCTCTTTCAGAGCTCATTAATTTTATCCCGGGAAATCGATTACTGTATATATAGTATGCTGAGTTAATTAGTTGTGTTGATATCGTGTTTTGTGGGCCTGGGCAACTCAACGTAGGCAGTGCCACGATGTGAATTATTTGGAGCCCCCGACAATGTTCTGGTGCGGCTATACGGTGGTGATTTGTACGTCCATGACGGTGAATGAAAAATAAGTGTAGGGAAAGTTAAAAGATATGGACACCAAGATTTATGTGGTTCGGCAATATGCCTACGTCCACGGGGTTTTCGGGAGGTGACTGCCATGGTCGTGGCAGAGCATGTCACTATCTAGCATGCATGCGTCCGAGGTCATCTTGGGTGTAGAAAGCCGTGCACCCACAGGGTTGTTTGCACGCGGCCACCGCTGGAGGTGGCCGCTCAGGCGGTCCCGGAGGTGCTCAACAGACCACCTGGTTGCCGTCGTGGCTCCCATCGTGCCATGACAGTTTTTGTGTTGTGAGCCCCTTTTCTCGCGCAAGTTGACCACGTGGTCTTTTCGCTGGAGCTGGCTCCCCCAGGGGGATGAGTATGGTTGCCGCCAGAAACTTCCGGCGAGCCACTTAATGGCCGCTGGCCCATCAGATGGCAGTGACTCCATATGGAGCACCCTGCTCGGCCCCTGGCGATGGGGGAGAGCTGGTTGAAGACGAAAACTTCCGGCAGCCTCGGTAGTGGCCGCCAGGTGGGCTCCTTACGGTCTTGTGGGGTGATACCCCGTGGTAGCCCAGCCTTTGGTTCCGGTGACCACCATGCCCATGACAGAAAATTTCGGCTGACAGGACGGTGGCCCAGAGTTGTCCCTTGCAGCTCTTGGCGGCACACAGCATGGCAAGGCTCTGTTCGGGTGCACAGGATGTGCCCCGTCGAGTCTCCATGCATGGCACGGTACGTGCCATGCATGGCCTCCACATACGTGGGACTATGCACTTAAGTGCACAGTGCCGTGCGTAATATGGACAACACAGTGCTCTGGTGGACACTACTCGTCTAGGCGTTTTAGTTATTGTCCACATGTGCGTGTGCATGTGCATAAACCATATTCCCGAGCTTGGAAAGTAAGTGGCCTGATCACTTAGGCTGCAAGTGTTGTGTTATCTAGGCGACACAGAGTTTATTCGCCTAACTGTTAAACTAGTGTCTTTAATAAAAAATAAAAGTAATGAAGCATGGAGTACTTATCTGAAGGATGCTTCCTTCATCATTCGGAATTTATTCTATGCACTGGAATATCATCATTCTTCCACCTTTAATGAATTCTTATTCTGTGTTATCACAAATTGTTCGTCAACTCTTCCTTCCATCGTTTTAGTTTGTTCTTCTTCACATCACGATCTCTGAGAGTGTGTTGTTTCCAGCCTACGAATGACACGTTAGTTACAAGACAATAGAGATCCCACAGACGGCGCCACTTGTGACGTCATGTTACGCAGGCCTGGGCAACTCCAAGCAAGCAATGCCACAATGTGAAATATTTGGAGCCCCCGGTAGTATTCCGGAACGGCTGTATGGTGGCGTCTTGTACGCCCATGGTGGTGAATCGAAAATAAGTGCAGGGAATGTAAAAAGATATGGACACCAAGATTTATGTGGTTCGGCAATATGTCCATATCCACGGGGGTTTGGGGAGGGAAGTTTCCAATATAATATATCTATTTACAATCACTCATGGATCCTCATATCTCACTGTACAAAGAAAGTTGGAGCTCTTCCTCAATATATTTCCATCGATTCCCCCTTGATCTGTCTGTCTTCCATCCTCCTTTTATGTTGTTTGGAGCTCTCCTTTTATACGTTTGTCTGACCTTTTATTGTGGATGCTAGCCTGCTATGTGGTGGCAAATCTCCCTTGTGTGAGTCTTTTTGCTTTCTTCTCCTAACCCTCTGCCATTTTACAGCTAGCTAGCCCTTATATCTCTTTTGTTCCCTTCTTATCTCTTCCTTATCCTCCTTTTTGTCTCTAGTAATGGCTTGGTGGGCTGGGCTCAATTTATGGGCTATGTGCATTTTTTCTTTTCACAAGGTGGATTAATGGTCAACAATTTAAGAGAGTTTCTGATCCTTGATCACGTAATGGTTGAATGGTTCTATCCCACAAAATCAATGTTCAGCAAAATTTCGATTGGAGACATGAGCTTGACAATAAGAAAACAAATGATAAGAAGACATTGGGATTATTTATATATATATATATATATTTTAGGTCAAACTTGGAGAAGACAATCAGATAGCCTAAAGTTATTCATATATTTATATATATATACGCCGTGGATGCATGGCAATTTCTTGTTTAATTAACGCCGACAATAACTTGGAGAAGACATTCAGATAGCCTAAAGTCATTCATATATTTATATATATACGCCGTGGATGCATGGCAATTTCTTGTTTAATTAACACCGACAATAACTTGGAGAAGACAACTATCAGATAGCCTAAAGTCATTCATATATAACTTGGAGAAGACAACTATATAGCCGAAAGTCATTCATATAAAACTTGGAGAAGACAACTAAATAGCCTAAAGTCATTCATATATAATTTGGAGATTGCTATATAGCCTAAAGTCATTCATATATAACTTGGAGAAGACAACAATATAGCCTAAAGTCATTCATATTAACTTGGAGAAGACAACTATCAGATAGCCTAAAGTCATTTTAATTGTTTGTTAAGATTTTACTGGGTTTGTAGTATTGAGCTGGACGGCATCTGGGTACAGTGTCTGGCCTTATATATATAACAAAGCACCAACGTGGGAAACCTCAAGAGATCGAACAAGACTCAAGCTGGCTTCCCCGTTGAGTTAGGAAAAGATGACTTCTGTTTCATCAGTACCTCCCAGCAGAAGGTAACCTAATTAGCACCATTTTTCTTGTTTCTATTAGCAGGAAAAAAAGAAAAGTATTAATTTGCTGTTCTTGAAAATTAAGCCTAATCTATATTTGTTGCTTTTTACTTATTCGTACGTATTGATCATAGTACGTACAAATTAAATTAGTTTCAATAACAACAACAGAAAATCATGTGTGATAATTATCCATATTCAGGCTAGAAGGCAAAGTGGCAATTATTACAGGTGGAGCAAGCGGGATTGGAGCAAGTACAGTGCATCTGTTCCACGAACATGGAGCCAACGTTGTTATTGCAGATGTACAAGACAACCTAGGTCAAGCCATTGCAGAAAAGCTTGGAGAAAAGGTTAGCTACATCCATTGCGATGTCTCCAATGAAGATGATGTCTGCAATCTTATTGACACCACCATAGCCAAACACGGACAGCTTGATATAATGTACAGCAACGCAGGCATCGTCGACAGTCCCTATATGAGAATTCTGGACAGCACTAAAACGGCTATAGAACGAGTTCTTGGAGTAAACTTAGTTGGCGCTTTCCTGGGAGCCAAACATGCTGCAAGAGTCATGATACCACAGCGCAAGGGTTGCATACTATTTACAAGCAGTGCTTGTGCATCGATTGCAGGGCTTTCATCTCATGCTTATACAGCCTCGAAAAGTGGAGTTTTGGGGCTGGCTAGGAACTTGGCAGCCGAGCTTGGCCAATATGGGATAAGGGTTAATTGCGTGTCCCCTTATGCTGTTGTGATTGGTAGTGGAATGGCACCACTAAGTCCAGAAGAGGCAGCAAAAACCGAAATGGCAGTGAATCAAATTGGTAATTTAAAAGGACATATTCTCAAGGCAATAGATGTAGCAAAGGCAGCACTCTACTTGGTTAGTGAAGATGCAAATTATATAAGTGGGCTCGACCTCTTGGTGGATGGAGGGTATTCTGTGGTCAATCCTAGCATGAGCAACCTTATAGGCTCACTCACCCCATGACAACAAGAGAGCGTCCTAGCTAGCTAGGCCAAGTTCTAAATACTTAGTTAATTAAATAATGGCATATGTTTCATTTTCAATTAGGTTATTAATGTCGTTTCCGATGTGTCTTTAATTATAAGTACTACGGGGATTCTCCTCTCTTGATTTTATAATTAGTTTTCTTTGATGTGTTGTACTAAATATATCTATATATATATATATATATTTTAAAAAAATGGCGCCCAAAAACATAAAAAGTGAAAAAATTAAAATCCTAAACTTGTTCTAGATCTACCCTTTTATGTTTGTGTTTTTTATTTTCTTTATTTTTTTAATAAACCACCTGACACCACATTATGATGTCATGTCAAGAGAACAAAGTGAGTGATATAAATTCAGAGGCATAGTAGCATTTCTGAGCTAAACTGTGATAATAGTTGTCAAAAAATTTTTTTTCTTGATACGTCGGCGGAAACATTAAGGTTGTGTTTGGTTTCCGAACGCAATTGAGCTCAGCTGAGTTCAATCTAGTTTTAAGCTGAGTCTGACATCCAAATACCCAACTTTCAAATTACTAAACTCATCCCAACTCAAAATCTTTTTACATGTAGGACCTACAACCTTTTTAAACTTAAAACATTTTTATACGTGAGATCCACAATCTTTTTTAATTTTTCATAAAAAGTATTAAACTCGTCTTAACATCCAAACACACTTTAAATTTAGTTTAGATAGTCCTCATATAACTTCCTTCACTACTTAACTCACTATAATTTATAAAGAACTCAACTCAACTAAGCTCAGCTCAACATCCAAATGCAGCCTAAAAGCCTGAACACTAATATATATGATGGATAATTGCTGAAAAGTCTTTTGTCTTGATACATGATCAGCTGGAACAATAAAATCTGAACGATAACTATGACTATTCAGATTTAAAATGTGAAAAATTGTCAACATATGTGTGTTGAGCGATAGAGACACGTACATAGCAAACAGAAGTAAGGAGACACTGAATGGGCTCAAAGTCTTACTTTAAACAAATGAAATGAAGAAAAGTAATTCGAACAATTAGCAACAAGAGCCAAATGGCTCTAATACCAAAAGGAGATGAAAGGAGAGACAATATAAGAAAAGAAGCAAAAGATCAAAAAAAGAAAATTAGGAAGATATAGAATGAAGAAGATGAGAAGTTGAAGAAGAAGAAAACAAAGCAGATAGAGTGACTGTCGTCACGGAGCATTACGTTGAAAATAAAAACATCTTGATACCAACTATAATCAGACCTAGTAAGACATCTTAAATTATTCAAATAGTAAAAAATACGATTGGTAATGTTGGAATGAGCACCAATGAAATATTTAATAATAATGTAGATTAAAGTATTAACTCTATTAGGATGAGCTTTCCCAATAGTTCCATCAAGAATAGGCAACCCTTCTTCATTATACTTTACAACGTTCTAAATGGTTGTCTTAGTGTCATCAGTGAGATGTTTATCCCACCAACTTCGTAAAACACCAGAAAAGCCATTGGTTAAAATCAAAACAATATCAGGTTGTTGAATATTGTTATTAATGTGAGCATTTGCAATTAGAGACATTTTACTCATGGTATTGAGAATTTCTTATTCAGAAAATCCATCAATATTCCATTCGTAAATTTTATTAGCAGAATAAGAATATTGGGTTTGAAAAACTTTTTCTTAAAATCCTAAATCAGGAGGAGTAGGCCTGGAATACCAATTCTTTTTCAGACTCATTGGTTTGGATCCTTTTGAATAAAGTTTGGTAATTTCAGGTTTTAAATTAAAATCATGAAAATTCTTTTCAAGTAAATCAATCTCTTTGGCTACAGAAGATTCATCATCTGATGATTCTTCTGTGGTTTCAACAAGAACAATTTCTGGTAGAAGGTTGTTCTTTCTTAAGATTAGAAAGCATTTGATTAATTTTATCTAAGGTTTTGGCCTGAGTATCTTTGAAATAAATTTTTGGCCGTTCCTGAGGTAAAATAATCAAAGGTTTTTCAACAATTTTTAAGAAAAATTTTGACTGATCTTTTGAGTAAACCAAAGGATTTTCAATATTTGTAAAAATAGGGTTAAAAGATGAAGCAAAAACAGGTTTCTCTGCTTTTTCTTCAATTCTATCTAACTGTTGTTCGATTGTGTGAAGAGCAAGGTTTACAAAATTATTTTGATGAATAATCTTATTTGTTTCTTTCAAAATCTTGTCTTCATTTGAATCAAAGGACACAGTTTGAGAGATTTTAAAACGAGAAGCAGGTATTTAAGTTCCTTTATGAGGAATAAGGATTGTATCCAAAGGTGAGTGACTAGATTGGATCACCAGTTTGCCTTCTTCTTTCACAAAATCAGTTTTAATAATATTCAAACTATTTTTTGAAACATAATGGTTTTCAAGAAAATCAAAGAAAAGAATGTGCCTTTGCAGGTCATTCATTTTCTCTTTCCATCTTCATTTAACACGGAGTTTTTAAGAATCGAAAAAAGTAGCATGATAAGTTTTTCGCTTATTATAGTTTTCTTTTGAATTATATTCATTAAAAAGAGAAATTAAATCATAGTTAAAAGGTTTGTTTAAAACAGTTAAACTATGACGAATAGGAGGAATGGAAGCAGCCATATCTGAAGCTGTGGGAGACAAAGATGAAGCATCTTCGTCTTTATCAGCTTCTTCCTTTACAAACTTAACCTTGGATGTCTGGGCATCCTTAGCAGAATAAAAGGCAGAAGTAATCTGATAAGACGTTGAAAGTTCTTTCAGTTTTAAATCAGGATTAATAGGTAAATCAATGTTTGGTTGGGCTGACTTAGCTGAGTCTTCCAAAAATTGTTGGAATCTTTTATCTCTCCTTACTAGAATCCTAGAAGCAGAACCAACAAAAGAAGATCTAGACCCCGTAAAAGAATTTCTTCTTAAGCTTGGAGTACTAGTCTGATCAAAACTAATTTTAACAGTTCCATCTAAAAATTGTTGAATATAATCAATATTAGACTCAGTGGGAATATTTCTGGCTGGACGAGCTTCATGTTCCAAGATCCATTCATTGGGAAGATTGATATCTTTCCAATAAACCATCTTAGGAACTTGAATATTCGCATCCTGAGTGGAACTCTGGATGATAAGAGTCTGGCCAAAAGTAGGTTTTAAAATAGCATTAGGATTTAAATTCGTTTTTAAAAGACGGCAATAAATCCTATAAACAAGAGCAAGGGGTTTACTTCCTTCCAGCATATCATAGTCGAAAGTTGAAATATTTAAAGTTAAAGCTTTGATGATATGAGGATTATCCAAAGCGATCAAAATATCAGGAAAACAATCAAAATGAGTAGGACCATTAAAGAGAGAAGATTGAATTATGCCAAAAGCGCTGGTTTCAAAGTTTCGAAAACGAGCATCTCGTAAACACAATAGAACAGATGCATTGATGCCTTTCCTAGTTAAAGGTCTGACAGCAACTTAAATAGAACCAATATGCAAAAATTTGTATCTTTTTGCTAAGAAATCTTGGATTAGTTTCTTAGTGAAAAGATAACATTTTTTTTGAGATTTTGAAATAGCATAGGTTTGTTCAGCTGTTCGAACATGAAAAGTAGTATTAAAACTATTTTGAAGCCAAGAAGTTTGGTAAATTGAATTTGAATCAATTTTTGGAATTTTTCAATCATTAAAATTACTTGAAGCAGAGTCATCAAAAGAACAGTCTTCCTCATTAATGATATCAAGTGGTAAGGACGACCTGGAACTAATGGTTGAATTAGATCTAAATATTCTATCTATTTTTTTATTAAACAAACCAGTTCTTCGCACTTCAGTACTGTAACACCCCGATTTTTATGTGTATTCTTATTGAAGGGCTTTTTAATTTAATATTTGATTTTAAGTTGTTTAATTTTATTTAAACGTGTTTACGCGAGATTATTTTATAATTTTTAAATCGAGAATTATTTTTATGTGCTTTCATAATTTTAATTAGTGTTCTTCAATTAAATTGCTTTTTATTTTAAAGAGTGATTATTATTGGAGTTTTATATTTTATTTTAATTAGTTTTAAGTTAAGTTGATTTATTAAATTTACTGTTTAAAAATATTTTTTTTTAGGATCAGTTGTGACTCGAAAGTGGTGAGGATTGGACCTCATTTCTTTTTCCTATCTTTTCTTTTCCTCTTTTCTTTTCTCTTCCTTTTCTTTTCTTTTTCTTCTTTTCCTTCTCTTTCTCCCATTCGTACCGCACCCAGCTCGCACTCTCTCTCTCTCTCTCCTCCAAATTGGTTTCAACTTGCCGACCGCCATGGTCGACACCGCTGGTGCCGTTCGGTTCCTCAGCCACCCACGACCTCACCCTCCAATTCTCAGGCCGGCTAATGCCGCTGTTAGCTGCCAGTAGCCGTGCGACGCCGTAGGCTTCTCTTCGCCGTTCGGCTGCCGTCCAGCCACCATTGGCCACCATTTTTTCACCACTTCATCACCGGCAACTTGCTGTCCTAACCGACCCATTTTTGGCCCCGATCCGTCGTCGGAGCCACCCCAACGAACACCCTCTCCGATTTGTACTTCGCAGCCTTAAACCGCTGTTTTGGCCGCCACCCATGGCCAACTTTCAATACCATTAGCTTCACCAACCTCATTAGGCCCTACCCTATCAATTTCAAGTCTTCGTTTGACTCCGTTGGAATTTGGGTTTACAGTGTATTTGACCACAGTGTTCTTACACTGTGGAGTTGCTGTTTTGGTGCTTCCAGTTCCTCCGTGATCCTCCTAAATTATTCTCAAGCACTGTAAGTATTTCTCTAAAAGAATTTTAAGACTTTAATATATTTTTGCACTAACTTGTTTTATACTCTATGTTTTGATTATCTGTTGGTACTGATAACTGTTGGATTGTTGGTAATTGTTGCTTTCATGGCATTGTGCATGCATGCGTGGGTGTGTGTATTTTAAGAAACTATGTTTAAGGTTTTACGGGTGCGTGTGTATCACCCCCAAGCCGAGATTGGATATTATCTCGGTGGAGCTCTTTTGGACACTCGGGAGTGGAATATACTGAGTGTCGTCCCCTGGGGCTTTTGCCCGGGACTTGGACAGGATGGTAGCACTCTCAATTTAACTCTGTGACTCCTCGGGCTGGCGGGGGTCAAAGGATGCCTGGCTATGTACCCGGTGGGCGCGGAACTGGGCATCACTCATGTATCACTTGCACGGTCGTTACCCGTGGGGTGAAAATGGGAAGCCAGAGTATGTGGATGGCTCCTAGGTGACTCACTCAAAAATGAGCAGCACAAAGGCTATCCCAAGTATAGGAGCGTGTCGCGTAGTAATTAGGAAGAATTCCTAGATCGTCTCCACAGGGAAAGTGCTAAAAATAAACTCGTGAAAAATGGTGGAAATATTTACGGTAAAAAAAATAAAAAAAAAAA
>QEOT01006255.1:95384-211936 GCA_003123785.1 Pterocarya stenoptera
ATTTTTAAATCGAGAATTATTTTTATGTGCTTTCATAATTTTAATTAGTGTTCTTTAATTAAATTGCTTTTTATTTTAAAGAGTGATTATTATTGGAGTTTTATATTTTATTTTAATTAGTTTTAAGTTAAGTTGATTTATTAAATTTACTGTTTTAAAAATAATTTTTTTTTTAGGATCAGTTGTGACTCAAAAGTAGTGAGCATTGGACCTCATTTCTTTTCCCTATCTATTATTTTCCTCTTTTCTTTTCTCTTCCTTTTCTTTTCTTTTTCTTCGTTTCCTTCTCTTTCTTCCATTCGGACTGCACCCAGCTCGCACTCTCTCTCTCCTCTCTCACGTCCAAATTGGTTTTAGCTTGCCATCGCCGTTGTCGACCACCGTGGTCGACACCGCCTGTGCCGTTCGGTCCCTCAGCCACCGGCGACCTCACCCTTCAATTCTCAGGCCGGCTAACGCTGCCGTTAGCCGCCAGTAGCCGTGTGAAGCCGCAGGCTTCTCTTCGCCGTTCCGCCGCCGTCCGGCCACCATTTCTTCACCACTTCATCACTGGCACCTTGCCGTCCTAACCGACCCATTTTTGGCCCCGATCCGTCGTCGAAGCCACCCCTACGAACACCCTCTCCAATTTGTACTTCGTGGCCTTAAATCGCCGTTTCGGCCGCCACCCACGGCCAACTTTCAATACCATTAGCTTCACCGACCTCATTAGGCTCTACCCTATCAATTTCAAATCTTCATTTGACTCCGTTAGAATTTGAGTTTACAGTGTATTTGGCCACAGTGTTTTTACACTGTGGAGTTGTTTTTTTTATGCTTCTAGTTCCTCCGTGATCCTCCTAAATTATTTTCAAGCGCTATAAGTATTTCTCTCAAAGACTTTTAAGACTTTAATATATTTTTGCACTAACTTGTTTTATAAACTGTGTTTTGGTTATCTATTGGTACTGATAACTATTGGATTGTTGGTAATTATTGCTTTCATAGCATTGTGCACGCATGCGTGGGTGTGTATATTTTAAGAAACTATGTTTAAGGTTTTAAGGGTGCGTGTGTATCACCCCCAAGCCGAGATAGGATATTATCTCGGTGGAGCTCCTCTGGACACTCGGGAGCGGAATATACTGAGTGTCGTCCCCTGGGGCTTTTGCCCGAGACTCGGACAGGATGGTAGCACTCTCGATCTGACTCCGTGACTACTCGGGCTGGCGGAGGTCAGAGGATGTCTGGCTATGTACGCGGTGGGCGTGGAACTGGGCATCACTCATATATCACTTGCACGGTCATTACCCGTGGGGTGAAGATGGGAAGCCAGAGTATGTGGATAGCACCTAGGGGAGGCCATGGTGCATACAGTTAAAATTAAAATTAATGTAATTATTCCTGGATTTCTATTTCGTGCCAAATGGTTATTTTTGGCGTGTGTGGGAAAATTGTGATTTTTGAGAAATGTTGTTTTTCTCGAGTTTTACGCTTGGGTCATCATGTGCATGCATGGCGTTAGTTGTTTTAATATATTTATTGTTTTGGAGCATTTTGAGTTTTACTTACCTGCGGTACCATCTTTTTGGTATTGTAGATTTTGATGCAGGTTGAGAAAGCTGAGCCCGAGGATGCGGCTCCGCCTGAGGAGTAGGGATATTGACTATATTTTGTGTTGAAGATTATTACTGCTTTTGCTTATTGTATTTAATTTGATTTGTTGTTTTGTAACAAAAATCGTATTATGTTGACATGTGGATTTTCAGTACTCTGGTATTGTATTAAATTCTGGTACTTAGTTATTTTCAGTACACGTGTTGCATTGCACACGCTCAGCACATGTCGATGGGGTGCGTGACCGTGTCGTCATCATCTCGATGTCTCGATTTCCGTGTGTGTCCGTACATGGATGTTGGGGGTGCCACAAGTACCTAGGTACTCTCATCTCACCCCTATACCTAGTTGCCCTAACGCTCTCCTAGCAAACGGGTCTTACAAGGTTCTGGGTCTCTTGAAAAAGAACAATAAGATAAAGTAAAAACTCAGAGATTGGGTTGTAGAAGAACAAAACAAATGAAATGCAGAGAAGTAATTCGAACAATTAGCAACAAGAGCCAAATGGCTCTGATACCAAAGAAACGAATAAGATTATTCATCAAAACAATTTTGTAAACCTTGCTTTTCACACAATTGGACAGCAGTTAGATAGAATTGAAGAAAAAGTAGAGAAATTAATCAAATACATTCTGATCTTAAGAAAGAACATTGTTGCTATGTAATTCATGAATTTTTTGGTATAGGAAGAAACATTCTCTGTTGTTGTTCTTTAGCTATTCACGAAGCATTTTTTTTATCATTACACATACGGATACCAAGTTTCTTAATTATACTGCAAATATCACCATATGTGTAATTGTTATAATTAAGAAATCTTGAGATACAGTAAGTTCATTTTTGACTTTATGAGCAAATAAACGAGGCAATACATCAATAAATTTTTTTTTCCAGTAAGACTTCTGATTGTCGTCACGGAGCATTACTCTGAAAAAAAAACATCTTGATACTAACTATAATTAGACATAATATGGCATCTTAAATTATTCAAATAATCAGAAATATGATTGGTAATGTTGGAAAGAGTACCAATGAAATGTTTATAATAGTGTAGATTAAAGTATTAACACCATCAGGATGAGCTCTCCCAATAGCTTCATCAAATAGGCAACCTTTCTTCATTACACTTTACAGCGTTCTGAATGGTTGTCTTAGTGTCATCAATGAGGCGTTTATCCCATCAACTTTGTAAAACACTAGAAAAACCATTGGTTAAAATCAAAACAATATCAAGTTGTTGAATATTGTTATTAATATAAGCATTTGCAATTAGAGACATTTTACTCATACTATTGAGGATTTCTTGTTCAGAAAATCCATCAATATTCCGTTTGTAAATTTTATCACCAGAATAAGAAGATTGGGTTTGAAAAACTTTTTTTTCAAATCTTAAATCAGGAGGAGTAGGCCTGGAATATCAAGTTTCTTAATTATACTGCAAATATCACAATAGGTGTAATTGCCATAATTAAGAAATCCCAAGATATCAGTAAGTTCATCTTTGACTTTATGAGCAAATAAACGAGGCAATCCATCAATAAATTTTTCTTTCCGGTAAGGCTTCTGAATGTCGTCACGGAGCATTACTGTGGAAATAAAAACATCTTGATACCAACTATAATCAGACATAGTATGACATCTTAAATTATTCAGATAAAACAGAAAATAAACATATTTGGATTAGGATGGAAAGATATTAATATAGAGAAATCCTTAGGGGTGGTCCGGCTGGTTTTTACACAAAAACAGCCTGTCACTTATACAGTTACATGTATGCCTATCACCATATATATCCTAAACCAGCAAATATCGGAAAATCAATTTCAAACAAAAACTCCTCGCACCCCCTTCATCCCTAACACCAAAAATGTAAGCCTAGGAGCTCTTCGTAAAATTTCTAGTGGGCACCGAAGTTCACTTGTTGTATCATCAGAGCACCGTACACCTTCTGTTAGAAATGCCTCAACCATAAAGAACCTCAAGACTACTCTCAGGGGTATTGAGAGCCGGCATTTTAACAATGACGAGAGGGCCCAGTTTTAGCAGTGCTAGTTTTCAATTCCTTTTCCATAGAATGAACCAGGTTGAGCCTTGAGGGGACGGTCTCAACAATCACCCTTCCTTGCATGAGAGAGAGGGAAAATGCGAGGGAGGGAAAAAAAGGGAGACAAAAGAGAACTTTCTGCATTATTCTTTCTAAACTCTCTGTTTTTGTCTTTGTTCTTTTTATTTCCATCATTTTTTCTTTTATTTGGTTGTAATTCTCCTCAAGCCAATACGAACCTCTAAATACAAAAATGCTGATGTCTTTTTGTATGTAAATAATTGTAGAGAGTAATGTTTAAGATTACAAATCACAGGCAACGCTTTGGTATTGTTGTTCCACACTTGGGGTTCTTTTGTAGCATCTTCCAAATTTAGTGCCCATTTCACCTGAAAAATGGACGTATTAAACTGGAAACACAAATTTGCCATCATGACACCATGTTCCAAATATTGCCTCTGTTGCTTCAAGATATCAAACAATTACCTTCAGCAAAATCGCACCCCAAATCGTTACACGTCGGTGTCGACGTCGGACTGAGATGCTTGCATCAACGTCAGTGTCAGCGTCGGACTAAGGGTGGTGCACAGACCAGCGAAGTAGCAAGCAACCCGAATGCTTTTGGGCAGTGCAAATGAGAGAGGGGCTATCTTGATTCTCTGTGGTCTACCATATTTCCCCTTGTGTGCTTTTTCTTACATGCCATGAGTTGATTGGAGGGTTGTTTTTGTGTGAAAAACATCAGGACCGTTGGGAAGCGGTTCGCATTAATATAATACGTTAAAAGAAAAAGTTTAGTTAGAAATGCCTATTTAGTGGACATGGTCACACCAAATTACATCATTATTAGTCTCATTGCCCGTTTATTCTTATTTCTTTTTAACATACAATTTTTGTAAAAAGGTTTTCATCGGGGTCCCCCTTCCTCACTTTTGTATTCGCTCTTTTAATTTCAATGCAAGTTTGTTGAAAAAGAAAGTTTAAAAAAAATACAGTTTAAAGTTTTTCCTTAAACCTCAATTTATATTAGAAATGCTTGCTCTACAAAGAAGTCCTTCAAAATTAAATTTACAAATTAATGTAGTTTGATATATTAAGTCAAATTATAAGTTTCCCTTTATCGTAAAATAGATCCGACGTCGGTGATAGAGGGGGATCCCTTCGCTCTTGGAATAGATGATATAAGAACTTACTAATTATAAAATCGGTATGAAAATGAAATATACTTACATAGAGTCACCAGTTTGCAAACTTACTTGTATAAAATTACTTAATTTATAGATGTAGCGCTTTTCATTTATATTAATGGCTATCCTAGCAAGAATATGGCTCCTAGTCCCATATTATAAGATCATTTTCATAAGGGATAGTGTGAGAGAGTATATTCTCAAAACGATAATAATTTAAATACCATATCACAAAAATTATTTTGTTAAAGAGAATATCTTCCAGCAGGCGTAACCTTTCTCCCCTAAAAAAGGGCAACGAGGAAGAGGAAGAGCGTGATAAAAGTCAATGAGAAAGAGGACACGGACATGAACAAGGAAGAGGAAGAAGAGGACGAGGACGTGGAAGAGGCAGGCAAAACAATTAAAACACCAACCACGAAGAGAGAGGTCAATCCTCAAGAGGTCGTGGTAGAGGAAATTACTCAAGGCAGAATGTGTGACAATATGACAAGTCCAAAATCAAATGCTACAATTTTCAAAAGTATGGCCACTATGCTTTAGAGTGCTGGAGTTCTCCTAGCAATGCTGAAGATAAGGCGAATCACATTGAAAATGAGGAAGCGGAGCCCTCTTTGCTACTAGCCTACAAAGGAGAAAAAACTAGCAAATTGAATTTGTGGTATCTTGATAATGCTACAAGCAATCATATGTACAAAGACAAAAACAAGTTCGTGGATTTTGACGAATCGGTGAGTGGGAATGTCAATTTTGGAGATTTGTTAGAAGTTCCCATCAAAGGGCAAGGTATGATTCTAATTCAGTTAAAAAATTAGAGCCATCAATTTATGTCAAATGTTTATTATGTTCCAAGTATGAAAGGCAACATTTTGAGTTTGGGGCAACTCTTGGAAAAAGACTAAGAGATTGAAATGAAAAATTGTAATCTTTTTCTAAGAGATGAGAAGAAGAATTTGATTGCTAAAATGTCCATGACAAGCAACATGATGTTTTTGCTTGATATTCAAACTGATGTGACTAAGTGCCTCAAAACTTGTGTGAAAGATACGTCTTGGCTTTGGCATTTGAGGCTTAGGCATGTGAATTTTGGTGGATTGAAGTTGTTGGCTCAAAAGGAGATGGTGAAAGGCTTGCCACCTACCTATTGACCAATCCGATCAACTTTGCAAAGGGGTGTCTTGTTGGCAAACATTTCTAGAAGAGCTTTCCAAAAGAATCATTTATAAGAGCAAGTGAGTCACTTCATTCGGTAAAAATTGATACTTCCTCATCTTTATTGATGATTTTAGTAGAAAAACATGGGTATATTTTTTTAAAGAAAAAACTGAAGTGTTTAGTGCTTTTAAAAAATTCAATGCACTTGTTGAAAACAAAGTGGCTGTGAGAGTAAGACTTTGACATCAAATAGAAGGGGTGAGTTTACATCTAATGAATTTAATGAGTTTTGTGAAGCACATGAGATTCGTCGGGCTTTGATGGTTCTAAGATCACCTTAACAAAATGGGGTGGTTGAAAGAAAGAACAGAATGATTCTCAATATGGCTTGAAGCATGTTGAAGATGAAGATGATGCCTAAAGAGTTTTGGGCAGANAGGAGAAAAAACTAGCAAATTGAATTTGTGGTATCTTGATAATGCTACAAGCAATCATATGTACAAAGACAAAAACAAGTTCGTGGATTTTGACGAATCGGTGAGTGGGAATGTCAATTTTGGAGATTTGTTAGAAGTTCCCATCAAAGGGCAAGGTATGATTCTAATTCAGTTAAAAAATTAGAGCCATCAATTTATGTCAAATGTTTATTATGTTCCAAGTATGAAAGGCAACATTTTGAGTTTGGGGCAACTCTTGGAAAAAGACTAAGAGATTGAAATGAAAAATTGTAATCTTTTTCTAAGAGATGAGAAGAAGAATTTGATTGCTAAAATGTCCATGACAAGCAACATGATGTTTTTGCTTGATATTCAAACTGATGTGACTAAGTGCCTCAAAACTTGTGTGAAAGATACGTCTTGGCTTTGGCATTTGAGGCTTAGGCATGTGAATTTTGGTGGATTGAAGTTGTTGGCTCAAAAGGAGATGGTGAAAGGCTTGCCACCTACCTATTGACCAATCCGATCAACTTTGCAAAGGGGTGTCTTGTTGGCAAACATTTCTAGAAGAGCTTTCCAAAAGAATCATTTATAAGAGCAAGTGAGTCACTTCATTCGGTAAAAATTGATACTTCCTCATCTTTATTGATGATTTTAGTAGAAAAACATGGGTATATTTTTTTAAAGAAAAAACTGAAGTGTTTAGTGCTTTTAAAAAATTCAATGCACTTGTTGAAAACAAAGTGGCTGTGAGAGTAAGACTTTGACATCAAATAGAAGGGGTGAGTTTACATCTAATGAATTTAATGAGTTTTGTGAAGCACATGAGATTCGTCGGGCTTTGATGGTTCTAAGATCACCTTAACAAAATGGGGTGGTTGAAAGAAAGAACAGAATGATTCTCAATATGGCTTGAAGCATGTTGAAGATGAAGATGATGCCTAAAGAGTTTTGGGCAGAAGCAGTTGATTGTGTTGTTTACTTATCAAATTGTTGTCCTACAAGAAGGATAGAGAACTCAACTCCCCAAGAAGCATGGAGTGGAAGAAAGCCAAGTGTTTCCCATTTGAGAGTTTTTAGAAGTATTGGCCATGTGCAGTGCCTGATCAAGAAAGATCCAAGCTTGATGATAAAAGCAAGAACCACATCTTCATCGGCTATGATCAAAGATCTAAAGGCTACAAGCTTTATAATCGAAGCACTAAGAAGATGGTCATTAGTAGATGATATGTGAAATTTGATGAAGAAGGTTCGTGAGATTGGAGTGATCAAGAAAATGAAACACGATTTCTTTCCCTTCCTTAAAGATGAAGATCAAGGAAATGATGTACAATAACTCACGACACCTCCTCAATCACCGACAATTCCTAGCACTCCATCATCTTCTCATGAAGGAAGTTCTAATGAAAGGCAATCCCAAATGAGAAGTGATCTCCAAGATCTTTATGAGGTAACGGAGAATTTGAGTGATGAACTAACTCTTTTCTATCACTTTGCCTATTATGAACCAATAGGTTTTAAAGAAGTGGTGTAAGAGAAAATGTGGAGAATTTCCATGGATGAGGAGATCAAATCAATCAAGAATAATGATACTTGGGAATTTGTGACTTTACCGGAGGGACAAAAGCCCATTGGTGTGAAGTGGGTTTTCAAAGTAAAGAAGAATGCCAAGGGAGAAGTAGAAAGATTCAAGGTGAGATTGGTGGCCAAGGAATATAGCCAATGTCTCAGTATTGATTATGGAGAAGTCGTTGCCCCCGTTGCACAATCAAAGACGATCCGGATGATTATTTCTCTTGCAGCTCAAAAGAAGTGGAGGATTTATCAAATAGATGTTAAGTGGAGGATTTCTCTTGCCAATTATTTCTCTGATGTTTGTCATGCAATTTGGCTGAGAAGGTTATTGAAGGAGCTACTCATGCCACAAGAGGAAGCCATAGAGATTTTTGTTGATAACAAGTCGGCACTTACATTGGCGAAAAATCTGATCTTTCATGATAGAAGCAAGCATATTGATACAAAATTTCAATTTCTTCGAGAATGTATTGTCAAGAATGAAGTGCAAGTCAAATTTGTGAAGACACATGATCAAGTTACAGATATTTTTACTAAGCCTCTCAAGTATGATTCTTTTAATAAGTTGCGGATGTTGCTTGGAGTTACCAAGAATTAATTTTAAAGGCAGGTGTTGAATAAGAAACTTAATTTAATAAATGTTAGATGAAGAGTTGTCNGCCAAAAAAAAAAAAAAAAAGATAGTTATATATATAATTGAAATTATATTTAATGAAATGGTGATCATAAAACGAGTTATAAAAGTGTTGTAAAAGAATTGTAGGTTTCACTGTTCAAATTAAGTTCAGTTGTCTACAAAATAATTACACGCTACAACTAATTGGATGGATGTAGCTTTTTCCCCTCTCGTCTCCTACGAGTAGAGGCTTTGTTGTTCATGCCTTCTAGTACAAGGGTTTGCTTTTTCTCACTGATCTTCATCATGGCGGAGGAATTAGAAGGGCTTTACGGCAAGCAATCTTTAACAGAGTCGGAGCAGGAGATAGTTGTTGTTGATGTTGATTGTGAAATACTATAGTGAGAGGAGAAAAGTATTTGATTGTGCAGCTGCTAACATCACATAACTACAATAAGGAGGCTCTTAAGCATATGCTTAGGAGAGTTTAGCTCTCTTTGAGAGGGTTAAAATTGCAGGATCTATAACATCAGGCAGCAAACTTTTCAATCTAATAACAATTACTTTTCAAGGAGGATGAGAAGTTCTTATTAAAGCTATAGCATTATCCATCCCTACTTATGCTATGAGTTGTTTCAAATTATCTTTGGGTTTGTGTAGAGAATTGGAGAGTTTGAAGGCTAGGTTTTGGCAAGGGCAAAAGAGAAGATGAGAGGAAAGTTCATTGGATGAGTTGGCAAAGGCTTTGCATGTCAAAATATAAAGGTGGAATGGGTTTCAAGAATTTACAGTTCTTTAACATGGCTTTGCAAGCAAAACAAGGGTGGAGGATTTTGCAAAATAATGGCTCTTTGCTGCAAAGAATTTACAAGGCAAAATATTTTCCACATGATTCTTTCTTTCAAGTTAAGTTGGACCCTGATCCTTCTTATCTTGGATAGGGATATTTGAAGCTAAGGAGTGGCTATGGGCAGGGTGTTGGTGGAGAGTTGGTATAAGGGAGAATATTATAATCTAGCAAGATTTTTGGATGCTAGGTCATAGAAGTTTACAATCAACTTTAGATGGGATCTTAGTTAATGAGGCACAAGAGGAAGAAATAATGGCAGCAAATTCTACCTTTATTGCAGCAAATTCAACACCTGTTAACTTTCTTGGAAACTGTTAGGTTTGTTTTGGAAAGAGTGAATGAGGCGGATCTCACCTCGTTTTTCCTGATTGTATGGAGTTTATAGTTTAGACGTAATAAGATGATAATAGAGCAAACTGTGATTGAACCTATGGCAGTTGTTAACCATGCTCTCTCTCTTCATAGAACTTTTAATCAGTTGAAGATTTTCGATTTGCATGTTCAACATGTTTATAGCGAAGGCAATGGATGCGACAAAAATTGAAGATGCTGTTGATCAACCTGCTACTGTCGAATTGTTAGCTGTGTTGAGGGGTTTACAACTTTGTCTTCCACTTGGGATCCCTAAACTGGTGGTAGAGACAGATTGTTTATTATTGGTGCATGAATTACAATCTACTGAAGAGTCTTCTCCTCAAATGGTAATCTGATAAATGATGCAAAAGAGCTGATGATGCATTTTATAGATTTGCATGTTCAACATGTTTACAGGGAAGGCAATGGCTTAGCACTTAGCTTGGCACATTTTGCTTGGAATGTTGACGATATTCTAATGTGGTCAGCTTTTGTGGATCATGTACTTTGGTTTGATCAAGTTGCTATGTACTGATATGAAAGTTTGCTTATAAAAAAAAAAAAAAAAAAAAATACACGCTACAACTGTGTTTGAGTAATAACGTCAAAAGCATCAAGATCTAGTTAACATTCTCGCTCTTAACTAACTTATTGATATATTATTTTCTTGTATTCTGATGAAATTGCATAGTCTATTCAATAATTTATAATAGGTATCTTCTCCCTCATGCTCATTAATGACTCTAATATATATATATATATATATATTATGAGAAGTTCTACAACTATAAAAATATCCACAAAGGTAAAATCTATAAATTAATGTGTCTTAATATAATACATTAATTGTAATGCCTCGTACCCAGATAGGTCGGAGAATTACCACCTGTCACTATAATCATGTCTCCCAATACACATAATCTCCAAAAGTTCCAATAAAAACGTAAATTCATCTTTCAACTTAATAAATAAATTTTCTCTACAAGGTCATCAACATAATAACTCAAATAACATAAATTAACGTCTCAACAATTTCCCAATAACTTCTACATAATAAATTGGTAATTTCACTGAGCCAAATAACCTAATGAAATCCAAATAATCAAACGAAACTCTTCTATTAGCAATGGTACCCTTAGGTACTCAACTCTCTATCCTCAATTAGCCTTTCTCACTTTTCTATTGCTAATCCCCAGCCTAACCATCAACATCATCTGAAAAATATTATGAAAATAAAGGGATAAATTATCAACAACTTAGTAAGCAAAGTACATATAGTAGTATGTAAATATGAGCCTTTTCAGAAAGTTCAGAATATAAAGAAACAAAACATTTCAGTTTCAATATATAGATCTCAAAACATTTTATCAAGATATCAGAGCGACCTTTCATACTATTCATGTTCATAAAAACTAATTGTTCATATTCAAATACTTTGGCATAACATGACTGAACATCTTCATCTTATCATATAATATCATATCGTATCGTATCACCATGTCATATCATATACCATGTTTAACCCTCGTGGTATGATTGTGCAATCCCCAGGATAGCCCCACTACCAAAGCTCCTCCACGTGGCCATCACCTCCTCCCTCAACCCAGGTTGCACAGAACAGCAACCTCCCAAGGACGCAAACTGTCGCATCTCAAGACTACCTCCAAGCTACATCGCCACGCACCCAGTCCAACCACAACCAACCCAAGATGGAAACCTCTGCTTAGCAACCGTAACCCAATCATGTAACCACCATGTACGAAAGCCACCAAGCCACCTACAATCACACAACAAGCCTCTGTTTTTCACACCCAAAAATAGAGCAACCCTTGTCCAGCAACTCTGACACGTTGTTTCCCTCAGCCGTAGACAATGCCAACTAGTTGTGCTGTGCTCTCCCCAATCTCCAGCGTCCACAAATGGCACCGTTGAGCCATTACACGTCCACCCACTGCCACGACCAGCTCTATTGCTATCGGAGAAGCTCTTACTCTTCCTTCTCGTGCAGTAAGAATTGCTCTCTCTCCCTCTTTCACAACACACATAGGATCAATTAGTGAGTATGTATGTTGTCTTGTAATTATGCTAGAATATATTTAGGATGAAATACAGAGGGTGCAAGTGTTAAAGGTCCTTTTAGATTTTTATTAGACTCGTGTTTAG
This sequence comes from Pterocarya stenoptera, assembly GCA_003123785.1. Taxonomy (NCBI): domain Eukaryota; kingdom Viridiplantae; phylum Streptophyta; class Magnoliopsida; order Fagales; family Juglandaceae; genus Pterocarya; species Pterocarya stenoptera. The sequence continues at coordinate 107,362 of QEOT01006255.1, forward strand.
GTCTAAGGTTTAGGACCTTATTTCTTTTGTTCAGGTGGTAGGCTTAGGAATTGGTGGAGTTATATTTCGTGTTAAGTGTTTCGGGTACTCATGAGTGTACTTCTAGATCCGAGGTTTTGGGACATTATATAAATATATATATATATATATATATATATGAAAATCTTAGTATTTTAGGGAAGGAGGACATTTGAGGCTTTTGAGGATTTTTAGACATTAAGAAAATATAAGTTTTTATATCTTAATTTTTAATTACGAAGTATGTACTCAATTGAGAATTTATACAAGTTACATGAGTATTTTATAGGTGATGATTGATATTCCCTTGGCATTATTGTGAGAAAATTCAAAGAACTTACAAAGTCTAGGTAAACGGGGTTCCTATACTAGATTTGCATAAAAATGAAAATGAACTATGGTTGGTTTGCAAAATATGCATGTTATGTTTTAGAAGAAAATGTGAAAACAACCTTAGTTATGCATTTTGCATTCACTCATGAAATATGTATGAAAGAGAAAAATTACTTTTTGACATGAAAAGTGTAGACATAACAATTGACATGTTTCCGAAATGTGCAAAACAACAAATATCAAATCTGAGAATTTTTGTACATGTTATATGAATATATTTTGGATATGTTTTTTATCATATGAAAATGATATGAATATGTTCAGCAATTTATTTGATATGATATATACCTGAAAAACTTTTAGTATGACTTTCTGTTTCTATTCTGATTCTGATTTTGGTTCTGATACTATTGATTATGTTATTTAGTTGCTACCAACACTTCTGATATAATATGAGTGCACCCACTTTGGAAACAAAGTGGTTTTTTCTGGTATTTTTTTTTCTGTGTGCAGACTTGGGGTTCCGAAAACAAATAAGGGAAAGTTTCATATTCATTGTAATACCCTATGTGATAAGAATAATGGTAGGGTAGTGAATGAGATTCCACATTGCTTGAAAATGAGAAGTTCTTGCTCTTTATAAAGTTCCAATGGAGCTCCGATTGGATCATTGGCTAGTCCTTTTGAAATATAAGTTATGTGGCTTGAGTCTTCCATTGAGGCATTAGAAATGGTATCAGAGCTTACCCTAACCAGAAATGTGAGACTTGAGCTGTGTCACCTACAATAGACAAGCCCGACAAGGACATCGGGAATTTAAGGAGGGAAAATTGTGATACCCATATGATAAGGATAATATCATAATGGTAGATGGTGAATGGGATCCCACATTGCTTGGGAATGAGAAGTTCTTGCTCTTCATAAGATTCTAATGGGGCTCCAATTGTATCATTTGCTAGTCCTTTTGGAGTATAGGCTATGTGGTTTGGATCTTTCATTGGGGCGTTAGATTAATAGATCTATTTTATAATAAAAGTAGTTTTACAATCTAACATACAACATCAAATCACCTCAATTTACAAATTTATTTTGATGGAATCTCTTTGTAGCTAAAATATTTATATATATATAATAATGTGTTGAGTCATCAGGTGGTGTAAAATATAGTAAGGTGGGTCTAACCTGTTTTTTAAGCATATATTGAAGCCTCGGATCTCATGAGATTTGTTTTTAATGCTGAAAATATATCCCCCATTTTTGTATAATTGATATCATATAACATGCATCTTGGAAAACACTAATGACTTGTTTATTGATGCATGCATTATATATATGCTTTCTGAGTTTGCATAGATTTTATTACATAGTACAGAGAATCAAGCTACGGGTCGATCATCTCCACAAGAAACTACACAGCATCTGAGCACAAATATAGAAAAGGGTTGATTTGTAATTATGCTAGTTTCCTTTCTTTCCATCATTATCATTCATTTGTAAATATGTTTTCCTTTATTAGCTGGCTCCTATTTTTAGTACAAAATCCGTTAGTTTGTTACAAGGGAAGAATATATATTCAGGGCATAATGTATAGTGTCATAACATTGAGGAATATACGGAAAACTTTTCTTCTTCATCCTTCGTGAATTTCTCTCTGTGTTTCCTCCTCACTCTTCGATTACTGACATTGTATCAAAAGCCTAAGAGTCACCCATGGAGGATTTCGAAGGTTCCGATGGTTATTCCTCCAACAGTCCCAAAAATTCCTCTATCATTCAGAAAAACTATTGAACACCTTCTGTGCCACAAATATGACCAAATACCTGAATCTCACAGACCCTAGCAACCCATTTCGACTAGATAACAGTGACAACCCTACCGGCATTTTGGTCACCGACTTGCTTACCAGCGATAACTACGCCACTTGGTTGCATGCGATGAGAAGAGCCCTCCATGCCAAAAACAAATTGAGCTTCATCACTGGATCTATTTCCCAACCCTCAAACCTCGAGGACCCTCTCCTTGACTTATGGGAGTGCTGCAACGATATGGTGGTTTCATGGCTTCAGAACTCTATAAGCCCCTCCATCAAATCAAATGTTGCTTTCCTAGACAATGCCTGTGACCTCTGGCTCGATCTCCAGGATCATTTCTCCCACCAAAATGGACCTCGCATCTACCAGCTCAAAAAGACTCTTGCTAGCCTTCTCCAAGATTCTAACACCTTAAGTGTGTATTACGGCAAACTCAAATCCTTTGGAATGAGTTACTCATTTACGATTCCATTCTAGTTTGCTCTTGTGGGTCGATGAAAACTCTCTTAGACTTTTACCAGCGTGACCATGTCTTTCAATTTTTAATGGGCTTAAACGACACATATTCCCTTGTTAGAGACCAAATAATGCTCTCAGATCCTCTTCCACCCATCACCAAAGTCTTCTCCCTCATTCAACAACAAGAACGCCACTATCAAATGACCCCCACTTCAACCCCATCTAACTCCATGGCCTTTTCCATTTGAAAACCAAATCCATTTCCTACCCACAATTCATCCCAACCAAAATCAAAGAAAGAACAAGCTTACTGTTCCCACTGCAAGATCACAGGACACTCATTTGAAACTTGTTTCAAGGTTGGTAATGATGAGGGCCCCATTTGTTCTCATTGTAACATGTCTAGACATACGATGGAGAAGTGTTACAAGCTCCATGGCTACCCCCCAGACACAAACTTTTCAATAAATCTCAGGGATCAAATACCTTTGCTACTCAAGCTGCTCCAATTGAACCTGACCTTAAGGATCTAAGTGATGGTTGAGTAGGTCTTACTCAGGCGCAATACCAGCAATTAATGGCCTTACTCCAACCACGACAGTCCCCTACCACTACTCAACCCTCTGCCAACCAAATTCAATCCAATATTCCCCCTAAGTCGACTTCTCACATCTTTGGTATTTCCATTTGTTTATCCACCTACACACCATTCTTTGTTCCCACCAGATATTCCTTGGATAATCAATACCGTGCAACTGACTATATGGTATGTTGTACCTCTTTTTTTACTACCATCAATGCTCATGTTTCTCACTCTGTCCTAATGGCACAAATGTACCTGTTATACTCATGGGCACAGTTCACTTAACACCCTCACTTCACCTTATAGAAGTCTTGTGTGTATCTTCTTTTAGTTTTAATTTAATTTCAGCCAAGAAGTTGGCTACCAATCTCACTTGTTGTCTTGTCTTTTTCTCTTATTTTTGCCTTATTCAGGACCTTTTATCTTGGACAATGATTGGAAAGGGTGAAGTAAAGAATGGTCTATATCACCTGCTCAACACGGATGTCTCTCCCTCTACCCTAGTGACCACCCTTTCTCATTTTTCCACAGTCACGAATTATGCCACAGCCTCTGTCTTACATACTGAAAATGTTACTAACCTATGGCACTGTCGCCAAGGCCACCTTTCATTTCCTGTTCTAAATATGATTACATATCCTATTGTAAAGAAAAGCATTTCAACTTCTAATACAAAGCCTTGTTACATTTGTCCATTGGCAAAATTTCATAGACTTATTCTTCCTCATAGCAAACATAAGACATCAATACCTTTTGAAATTGTGCATTGTGATCTCTGGGGACCCTGTTCTGTTCTTTCTTATGATGGCTCAAAGTATATTTTAACATTAGCTGATGACTTCCCTCGGAGTACATGGCTATATCTTCTTCCTAACAAAGCTACCACCCAAACCAGCATTGAATCTTTTGCCAATATGATTGAAACTCAATCCAATCATACCATCAAAATTGTAAGAAGTGATAATGGAGGAGAATTTAAAATGAAAGAGTTTTTTCATAACAAAGGGATCATATATCAAACGAGTTGTGTTGCCACTCCATAACAAAATGGAGTTGTGGAGAGGAAACTCCAACAATTGCTTAATGTGGCCCGTGCCTTAAAATTTCAAGCTGGTCTTACTCTTGAATATTTGAATGATTGTGTTTTGACGGCCACATATCTCATCAATAGGACCCCTAGTCCCCTTCTTCAAAACAAAACACGCTTTGAGCTCTTATTTAAGTCACCACCCACTTATGCTCATTTAAAAGTATTTGGATCTCTTTGTTTTGCTGCCACTCTTTCACAAGGTAGAACAAAATTTGATCCCCAAGGTCACATGTACATTTTTCTTGGATATCCCTTTGAAACTAAAGGTTATAAATTACTTGATCTTGAGTCCAAAACCACCTTTGTCTCATGGGATGTGCTCTTCCATGAGTCCATATTTTCATTTCAATCTTTACCTCATCCCTCATTCACTCCTTCCCCAAACCCCATTCTTGTTTTCACACAACCCTTGCCGGACTCACTTGATTTTCCTACAACTTCTTCCCCTCCATATGTCACCCCATCTCCCCACCACCCTGCCACCCCACCCTCCATTCCTGCAACAGATTCATCTCAACAGCATACCACTCCATCACATAATTCTTCCACCTTTTCTCCCAATACTAATCCCTCACTTTCCACACATGGTTGTCCACCTCAACCTCTTCTTCGCAAGTCACAAAGGGTAAGGAGAGCTCCACAATACCTGCAGGAATTCCACTGCCACCAGACTTCACATTCAGACCCTTCTCAGTTACTGTCCAAGGCTTCTTCTTCCTCTGCTGGTAATCCCTACTCTTTGGCTAATTTTCTGACTTACCATAATTTTCCCCTTCTTTTACTATTGTTTCCAACTCCATTTCTCCATTGTGATTTGAATGAAGAGATTTATATGCGTAAACCACAAGGTTATAACAAATGAGGACCCAATCAAGCATGCAAACTTCTCAAGAGCCTTTATGGACTTAAACAGGCCTCCCAACAATGGTACTCTAAATTTTCCTCCTCTCTCATTGATTTTGGGTTTGAACAATCTAAAGCTGATTATTGTCTCTTTACTAAACTAGATGGCTCATCTTTCATTGCCTTACTAGTTTACGTAGATGATATCATTGTGGCTGGTAATTGTCTTTCTTCTATTGCATCACTCAAATCTTTTCTCCACACTTAGTTTAAGATCAAAGATCTTGGATGTTTGCACTATTTTCTCGGTTTGGAAGTTGTCAGGTTTTCCAAAGGTATTCACTTGTGTCAAAGAAAATATGATTTAGACATCTTGGCTGACTTAGGGACATTCGGCAGCAAACCACTTCAACTGCCCCTTAAGCAAAATTTTAACCTCAGAAAATCCTCTGGTGACCCACTTCCAGACCCAAGCCTCTATAGAAAACTTATTGGCCAATTGTTGTATCTAACAATCACTCGACCTGACATATGTTATGTTGTCCAGCTTATTAGCCAATTTATGGATCATCCCATGACTTTACATTTGGCTGCTGCTAATAAAACTCTTCGGTACATCAAGGCAACACCTGGACAAGGTATATTACTCTCTTGGCAATCCCCTTATTTCTTAGAAATCCAAGAAACAATTTGTAGTGTAGGAATGATGAGTAGAAGAACTCAATTAATTTAATAGAAGAAAAAAAAAATTAAAACAGGCCGCAGTATGACGTGTAGTACTACTATAGGGGCTGGGTAACAAAGCCCTTTCCAATTAGGGGGTGGATCAAGCATATCATGGGTTGGTGGAGATTCGAGAACATCGTCGGAGGGTTCTATTTGCATGCGTAAATAAATCCAAGGAGGTTCTATTTGCATGCATAAATAAATCCAAGGATTCCATACTACGTACTTCGCCTGCCTAGAAAACCTGCACCCATGAAGTGTTGCCCTTATCGATTGAGATTTTTTATAAATTTTTTATCTAAATATTTTTTATAATTCAGAAAATTAAATAGACATACTATATATGAGTATGTATAGATTCTACAATATTAAATATTATCCATAGACAACGATCGTGCTACACCTACCGAGAAGGTCATTTGATCTTTTTTTTATACCCTTAAACATTTAAAAAAAAAATTCACAACATCATTAAAATTAATTAGATGAGACGAGACGGTTTGGATACAAAGGTGAGATTTTCATCTTATCTCATCTAATTTTAAATAATTTGAATTGAGAAATGATTTCAACGCATCTCATCTCATCATTACAACTTTTTCAAATTCTCACATAAAATATAATAAACAATTCAAATATTTTAAATTACAAAACATTAATAATATTATTATAAAATAATATTCTAACAATATTTTATTCAACTCATCTAAAATCATCTCAACTCAATAATCAAACGACAACTAATAATCTCACTACTATTATTATTCACAAACCATCTTATCTCATTTCACTATCTAAACAGACCCAATCACTTAAAAAAATAAATAAATAAAAAGAAAGCCTGTTGGGATCCACCCTAGGATCTGGACTCCAAGCATTTTCCCCATAAATAATATAGACTCCAACGTGAAAAATAAAATATAAATCTACAGCAGTAATTCTATAGCCATACACAGGCACTAGCAAAATCACAAATTAGAACCATTATTTGCCCTTTAATTAAGCATGCACAATAGTACTGGTTAGTAAGTTTCAACTATTTTTGTAGATTTGGCTTCTTCCTTTTACTCTAATTGTGATGCCAATTTTAGATATTGACCTCTTCTATTCTTGACGTCCGATATCAAGAATGCCAAGTCTCTATGGCAGTTGTTCCTCGGAAACAATAGCTTATCGGGTGAGATACCGGCTGATATCTCAGGAGCTACCTCACTTCAGTCCATCCTGTTGAACAACAATCAATTCTCCGGTGAACTCCCATCTTCTTTGGGGTCTTTATCGAGTACTCACTCTTAAGGCTCTTGATCTCTCCCACAACCAACTTTCAGGTGATATTCCGAAGACTTTTTCGTCTCTCCGACTTAGTGGTTGCCAATCGTGATAGAGTAATAAATCTATAAATTCTCTTTACTTAATATTTGGATTCAAATCTTTTATGACATATTTACAGCGACACAAATGTTGGAATTGTAACATGAATTTCAATAAAGATATATTAGAATACCAAATATTATTACTTAATAAAATAAAATAAAATAAAAAACGAATACCAAATATTACTTGGTTGAGTCTGGAAAACTAAAACAAGTCAGCAACTGATCACTAAACAGACACAGAGAGAAATGCTAAGAAATTAGCAATGGCATGAAATCCAATCCACATTGCTTGTTGATCACAAGGATAACAGAAGAGACCAGGCTCTTAGATACCCTGTTTAAGCATCGATTGTCAAAGACTCCAACTCTTGTACTGCGGTAAATAGGATTGTCCCACCTGGAATTTCATAGACTCCATGGCTTTTCATACCAACAAGTCGGTTTTCAACCATGTCAACTCTGCCAATTCCGTGCCTCCCACCAATCTCATTGAGTTCAGCAAGTAGAGATGCAGGCGAGAGCTTCTTCCCATTGAATGCAACAGGAAGACCTGATTCTATCCCAATTTCAACATATCTGCAGGAAATGAGGGAAATCAAGGCATGGGAAAGAGAAGTGAGAATATAGGAAACCCATCAATAGATAATTTATATATAGAGGTTAAACTGAAAACTTAACAGAGTAACATACTCAGGTTTATTGGGTGCATCTTCGGGGTCCACGGTCAACATGTACATATCCTTCATAGGCTCATTTCTTGGGTCTTCCAGAACGTCACCCTTTAATAGCATAGAACATACACACGAGAGAGAGAGACAGAGAGCAAATATTAGCCCATCTCTTACAAAAGTTTCTGAACAACATATGCAGACCAACACTGATTCGAAAATCAGGAGCTTTTTTTTTTATAGATGAAAATAACGAGTTTTTGACAAGACAGAAGAGGAATGATAGAGCAAATGTTGTGTTTGATAATTCTATAACACAACAAAAAATAGGAAAAAAGTTAAAATGTTACCTCATGGTTAAGGTGCCACAAGTTCCTATCCCTGCTGTATATTGATCTCTTTGTCACTGGGACAGGCACCTTATGCTTCTTAGCATATTCAATAGCATCTTCTCTCCCTGTAATATCCCATTCCCTCTAGGGAGCCACAACATTTAGCTTGGGATTCAGAGCAAAGAATATGAGCTCAAAGCGCACCTGATTACACAAGAATGCAAGTGAGATTTGTGTAATAAGTAAATATATGGCAGGTCATAAAATTTAGATCTCAATCACGAGGCATGCCTGATCATTTCCTTTTCCTGTACATCCATGAGAAACAGCATCAGCTCCAACTTCATTGGCGACATCTACCATGGCCTGTTTTTCATAATAAATCATTATGAAGAAGTAATATGTCAAAGATTAAACAGAGAAGTATATAATTTGAAAAACAACATTGATAACAGAGAGCAGAGAAAGGAGAAGGGCTCTTCAACCAAAAACACATCCCCTTTCGATTCATTTAAATCACAAAAGATTGTTATCCATAGAGGATCTAAAATCTGGTTACAAACAATGGATTGCAATATAAATAGACAATAGTAAAGGCAAGTAGACTTCTACAAAAGCTCCAAACAGTATTTATTATAAATTGCCCTCGAAAATCTACGAGCTTTCTGTATATTTTTTCCACAAGCTCTGTATTTAGAATCTACCAATGTAACATACTTCAAAGTAGGGGTTCACCTTTGCAATAACAGGGCAAGCCATCGAGGTTCCCAGCAAATATTTCCTCTCATAAACTGCACCCGCTCTCAAACAAGGATATATGAAGTCTTGGGTTAGGGTTAGGGCTTCACATTTCAGATCTGGTGTTTGAAGACGACAGGGCTTCGTTGGTTCGTGGTTCAGTGAAGACGACGAAACTCGTGGGTTCGTGGTTCAGATTTCAGATATGGTGGAGTGGACGAACTGGCTTCGTAGCTCTGGTGGAGGAGACCAAGTGCGTCGGTGATGCGGCTTCGTGGGTTCGTGGTTCGACGACAGGGCTTCGTGGTTCGGTGAAGACGACAGGGCTTTGTGGTTCAGATTTCAGATATGGTGGGGAGAAGGATCTGGGGAAGACGATTTGGGGGGGTGGGGGGGGTGGGGGTCGAGCGGTAGAACAGGTAATGTAAAAACAAAATGAAATTTTTTGCTGCAGGAAACAAGAACCGAACGCACACGACGCCGTTTTCAAATGTGCCATGTAGGACACGGTTGTGCACCGGTTTTCCAAATCGGTTGTAAGTAGAATTTTTGTTTGAGTTAACGCAATGAAAAGAAAGAAAGAGAAAACAGAGAAAAGAAAGGAACATAAGTGCTTTACTAATCAAAGTATAATGTGGGAATCCTAATATTAGCATGTAGTTTTTGTTAAATATTTTAATATGCAACAATAATATTGGGATCTTTAATTTTCTATGATTCATGATATTAAATAATAATAGTTAAAAAATGCACATATCTCTATTGTAATTTGAAAGAGAATTTGACCTGACTGTAAAAAAAAGATTACCCTAACAATTTTATCTTTGAATATCTCCCGATGGCTAGATACACAATCATATTGTAGATGGAAACCCTTATGCCTCTCAATACTTAAATAGACTTTTGACTATCATGAACTCATAGAGTGTGAGACATTAATTATATTATGTCCCACTATAACTCATTAATTAAGAAATACATTTGAACTAATATAAACTCATCTAGATATAAGTATGTGAGACATTGAGTTTTAATAAAACTCCAACAGCTTTGGCATTAGTCAAACTACTTGGGTTGTGTATTCATATATGATAGGAATATATACAAAACCCCATCATATAAATAGAGAAATCATATAAAAAAAAAAAAGAGTTTTTACCACATCTGGCTAGGTATTGTAGATGCGGCACCTTCAAAGCACCAAGAGTTTTTACTGTTTACATAGGTCCCATGACTTCAGCACAAGGACGTAAATATCTCAGAACTTCAACAGATCCCTAACTTCAGCCATATTAGATAATCCTATAGAGTCCTTACAGCCTGTCTATACATGCATAAATGGGAAGTCAACTTTGTAAAATTAATATTCTCACAAATCATGGGATTCATTTTGCTAGCATACTCTGTATATAATTACTCACACATCTTGTAAACAAGTTTTTGAGAAATACAACATTATTCTTTGCAATCTCTGTTTTAATCTCTTATATGGTATCGGTTAGCTTCTGGCAATAATGGACACCAAACCTTAGATTGCTTTTATAAAATGGACTACTCCTACCAAGGTTGGCATCCCCCATCCCAACTTGCTATCATGGTTACTCAATCCAATTCCAAATAAGGAGATCAAACCTGGTTGGCTGGCAGTGGAGCCAACACTCAAATAACTGTAGACATGGAAAACTTGGTGCTTCATGAAATTTATCAAGGTGGAAACGATATAACAGTGGGAATTGGTTATAGTTTGTCAATAACTCTTATTAGTTCTACTTATTTTTCTACTCCTACTGCTAAACTTCATCTAAATAATATCTTACATTGTCCATTTGTTGCTGGCAATCTCTTATTTATCCAAAAATTTTGTTCTGAAAATAATTGTTGGTTTATGTTGACTTCCAAATTTTTTGTTGTGAAGGATAACATTTTGGGCCAAATTATTTTACAAGGATCAAGTAAAGATGTTCTTTATCCAATTCAGTCCCCAGCATCTTCCAATAAAGCTCGAGCTTACACCACCACTTTAGGAATTTCTACTTCTCCTTCTTCTTTATGGCACTTTCGATTAAGTCATCCATCTGCCAATGTACTGAACATTTTGAAGAATAAATTCAGTCTTCCAATAAAAGGAAAAATAGACTATGGTTCGGTTTGTGAACCCTATCAAACAGCCAAGAGTAAAAGCCTTCCTTTCAATTCTTCGAGTCGTGTATCTACTGCCCCTCTTGAATCGATATATTCTGATTTATGAACATCCCTTGTTACTTCTTTGAGTGGCTACAAGTATTATTTAATTTTCATTTATGACCATACTCAATTCTCTTGGATGTATCCCATGCACCACAAATCTGAAACCTTCACTTGTTTTGTCAAATTCAAATGCTTGGCTGAAAATTTTCTCCACTAAGATCAAATCCTTTAAAAGTGATGGTGGAGTAGAGTTTATGTCCAAACAATTTTGCCACCTTCTAGACTCCCACGATATTCCCCTCCTACTTCCTCACCTCCTCCTCCAGTACTTTAAACCCACCTACTGACCCTTCGCCACCTGCTCCTCCTCCAATATTTCACCCCATGCTTACCAAAACTAGGGCTAGGTCTAGACAACCTAAGCTTCTTCTTGATTATCATGTCTATTATTCCACTAATTATCCCTTGCAAGTCTACAATGTTTCTGCTCCACCCTTGGAATCTCACTCCTTCTCCCAAGCAGCAAAGCACCAAGTATGGTTGTATAACACCCTGCTCCTTCATTCCTTCTTCTGACGTAGGCAATTATGTCAGATGTGATGGACAGCCCGCTCCTCCCCTCTAGTGTCTAAAAGTCCCGTTACGTGTGCTAGATCTCGATGGCTTGTTTTTAAAGATTTCTACGTGATTTCTAAAGTTATCTTGTGTTTTAAAGTTATGTGTATTTTAAAAGGAAGATTCCTGTTATTATTTAACTAAAGAATATTTTAAATAACACAATTATAATATCTTGGAAGAGTTCCAAAAATATTATAATTGTGGGAATCATTTTATATAAATTATTCCAGTTATTTAAAATATTATGTGATCTAAATAATGATAGAATCTTTAATTAATTTAACAATTTTATTCCTTTAAATATTTTAAGTAAAACTTCATCATTTTATAAAATGATGAAGGAATATTATTTTAAATAATATTCTAGCTTTATTCATATCAATGCTTTTAATTAAATAAATATTTACTGGTTTTTAAAGTAGTGTTTAAGGGTCATCGCAGATCATTTTATAGACCCCCAGAAGTCAGGTTTTAGTATAAAACCCCAGCTCTCTCTCTCTTCTCCCTCACTTTTCCCTCCCCTTTCTCTCTCCTCCCTCTCGGCTTGCAGCGTACGCAGCCCCCTCTCTCTCTCGTCCGAATGCTCCTCAGCCTAGCCTGGCGCCGCCTTCCGCCAGTGAGCCTCACTGCCCCTCCGACCGACCTCCCCTCACTCCGGTGAGTCTCCCAGCACCGAACTTGCCTCCCCATGCTCGCCCCTCCTCCTCCCTCGATGGTGCAAGCCCGAACGAGCTTAGTGCCCCAAGCGCCGTCGTGCGCCGTCCTTCGGCGCCACCTCTCCCACGGCAACCTCCCCTGCCACCGACCGGCCACCTCCAGTGGCCTCAGCCCCTCCCATGTAGCCACCTCCCTCCACCACGCACATACATAGCTCACCCACGCACGGGTTCACTGTGCAGCCCCCTAGTGCCGCCGTGCGCTGCCAGCTCAGCCACCGGACACCACCACGAGACTCCTAAGGTCTCCCCCTTCCTCCTCCCATGAAGCCACGGCCAATAGGCCTCTCCTCCACCTCCCGGTGTCCCCCTCTCCACTGCACGGGTTTAGGCTCCCCCGCCGCCGTACGCCCCCACCCACGGCGTGTGACCACCTTCTCCGGCATCCTCAGGCCACCACGAACCCAACCATACCACTCACGGCTCCGATCTGCCACCCACGGTCCCACACTCTCTCTCACTCTCCCACGGCTTCTCCTCCCTCACAGTGCACGGCCAGCCACCGTAGGCCACTGTGCCGACCACCACCGAGCCTCCATGGCTCCACCAGCAACCTCCCCTAACCTAGCCCAAGCCCAAACCACCACTTTACGTGGTGGGTTGATCACTACATTTGATGGACAGTCACTGCGCGTGACTGACCGCCACTGTACACGGCCAGATCCGCCGTGATACGCTCCTTTTTAGCATCATCAAGGCCACCTTAGGCCCTTCCAAGACCACATCTAGCTATCCAAACGCTTAAACAACCACTGTACGCGGTGTAGCCACCCCGTACGCTCCTTCGGTGTTATCGCTGTGACGGTTAGCGAGCGACACACGGGTTATCCTGTCGATGGTATATATTTTTATCTCTCGCTTTTTATATTAAATTTTAGATTCCAGCTGGTTGACTAGGTTGTGGACTGTGCTGTTAGTATTATAGGTTGTGGACTATGCTGCTAGTATTATAGGATTCCCTGTGTAGTGGCGATGTGACGTGCTGTAGTGAAGTGTTGGGCGTAGTTGGAAAATGTGCTGTGTAGTGTTGTGGACTGTGCTGTGAAGTGTAGTGGTAGTGTATGTGCAGTGTAGTGGTGTGGCCTAGTGTCGTGTAAGGAGTACACGTGGAGTGTACTCTGTGTAGTGAGACGAGACATCGTATGGCGTGTGCCATAGCGGTGACGTGGCGTAGTGCTGTGAATGGAGTACGCAAGGAGTGTACTCCATGTGGTGAGATGGTGCACCGTATGGTGTGTGTGCCATAGCGGTGACATGGCGTAGTGCCGTGAATGGAGTACACTCCTCGTGTACTCCATATGGTGAGACGATGCACTGTATGGCGTGTATGCCATAGTGGTGACATGGCGTAATATCGTGGATGGAGTACACGTGGAGATACTCCATGTTGGGAAACAATGCACCGTATGGCATGTGTGCCGTATGTACTCCATTGTAATGGAGTGACGCACCATATGGCGTCAGTGCCACAGTGGTGATGTGGCGCAGTTCTATGAAGGGAGTACACGTGGAGTGTACTCCATTGTAATGGAGTGACACACCATATGGCGTGAGTGCCATAATGGTGATGTGGCATAGTCCTGTGAATGGAGTACATGAGAAGTGTACTCCATGAGGTGCAGCGATACACCCTATAGCGTGTCGCAAAGATAAAGGTGATTGCGTAGATGGACGAAGAGCTTGATGTATGGTGTCGGGAACTGTGGAACAATGTCCCGAAGTGTGAGATACGGCCTGTAGTCCAAGGCGACGAGTGTCGCCATGTGACTAGGGGTGGCAATATGTGACACGACACGATAAAAGCGGGTTAGGGTTTGGCCTTAACGGGTCCGGGTCAAAACGGGTTGACCTGTTAAGACACGATTGCTTAACAGGTCATTAACGGGTCAACCCGTTATGAAAATCAAATTTACCGAAATACCCTTAGACCTAAAAGGCTGAAAAAAAAAAACCCTAACTTATCACTTATATCACTCTGCCGCCCCCCCGGTTCTCTCTCTCTCTCTCTTTCTCTCTCTCTCTCGATCGAAATTCATTTTGATTTTTGAATCTTCTCAGATTGTTGGCTAGCTACTTCACAGATTCTTCCTCCTCCTTCAACTCGCGAATCTCAACCCACGCCACCCCCTCCACGAGTGACCGAGTCCCACCCCTGGTCCAGCTCTTTTCACGGCGACGTGGCCCCCCTGGTCCAGCTCTCTTCACAGCGACACGGCACCCCTGGTCCAGCTCTCTTCACGGCGACGCGGCCCCCCTGGTCCAGTTCTCTTCATGGTAACGCCGGCTCCCACCCCCCCGTGAGTCCGTGACCAATCTTCACTGTGACGCCGCCCCCCTGTGACCAATCTTCACGGTGACGCCGAGTCACCCAGGAAATTAGAGCTACGGATTCAAGCTTCCCACCGACAACGCCCCGTTGCCCACGCCCGTTGCCCACGCCGCATCACCCACTGTAAGTCAATCCAACGATTCCAACCCAGATCTGCATAAATCTGAGATGGAAAAAATAAAAATAAAAAAAAACAGTGAAGATGCACCTGATTTTCTTTAGGATTTTTCCATGTCCATATAAATCTGGAAAAGCTGATTGCGAGAAAAAACAGAGTAGTTTTGTTGTATTAATAGTTGTATTTCATAAAATTTGTGTTATGTACTCTTTATTTGTAAGGTACTGAAAAACTATACTGCATGTGTATATGTGCGTGGAATGATGTAAACTATGCTCTCGACTCTCGAGTACTAGAAATTTGTAAATATATGGGCAACATCTAGATCTTATCGTAAATGGGTGGTACGTTGATCTTGACCCATTGTTGGGTGGTTGGCTCACCCTAGCCATTTCTTTTGTGGTGGTCGGATCACATCTTAATTTGATTGCATGCATTTTGGTTCTTTTCGAATCAAAATATAATGTTGGACATAATTTGAGGGTGTAAAAGACCTAATTTACACAAAGTATTTTGTGAAGTTATTCACTTCAACTTATTATCATCTTTAAGGACACATAAGTAACCTATACTTCTCTTCCATGGCAGATTAGAAACCCTAATGAAACCTTAAGGCACATGACCTCGCATTGTTTTAGAGGATTAGGAAAATAGGACCTTAATTCCAGGGGGAAAACCCTTTAATTAATTATCCTAACAAACTTAATATATCGACAAGATAATCATGAATAATCAAACCTACCATTGTCTTAATTATTGAGATTCCATGAGATAAGTTATTATTAAAGGTTTAATTGGGTCCACATTAATTTTGAGTCTTGACGCTGATGCGTACCCTCTATATAACTGTCTTCAAATTGAACAATCCAATTCAAACATATAATTGAGAATAAAAATCTCTAATTATTATCTATGATCCAAAATTTTAATACACATTAATGGCCTAGATATTTAAACTCCCTGTAAGCATGCCATCTAGTGATCTAAGCAGAGAAAAAAAAAAAGCTAAATCACATTAAGATAGCCAGAATCTCTTTAAATCACAGAAGCTAAATCCATAATCACATTCTTCATTTATGGATTTGATTTTCTAGTAATTTAATGAAATTTGTAAATATATGGGCAACATCTAACTTTCGTGCAAAGGATATCGATTTTTGTATTTACATATATACAAGAATGTTTTTTTTTATTTTATTTATTATTGTCTAATTGTAATAAAGAATTATTGTTTGTTGTCAGATGAGTTCGGCAACAGGTGGAAATGAGGATTTCGCTAATTTGGACCCGTTTGACTCAGAAAGTATTCAAAATGAGGAATCTAAAGCAAAAAGAAGGAAACGGTCAAACGTGTGGTCTTTTTTTGAAATGATTCCTGATTCTGAGATTAATGATGGCAAGCCACGAGCCAAGTGCAAGATGTGTGGAACTACATACATGGCAGCGAGCAAATATGGAACCGGAAATATGAAGCGTCACATTGACACATGCCCTAGGAGAAGTTCATGAGATATTGGTCAGATGATGCTATCACAAAATAGTGAAAATATTTCGGTAAGCTCTCCTAAATTTGTTGCTGAAGAATATAGAGAAATTTTTGTAGCTGCTATTGTGAAGCATGAACTGCCTTTTCGGTTTGTTGAGTATTCGGGAGTGAGATCTTTATTATAATATTTGCGTCCAGATGTTCCAATTATTTCTAGGAATACTGCCAAGGCTGATTTGGTTAAGATGTATAATCGAGAAAAAAAAAGATTAAATACATGTTAAATGATTCTCCTAGTAGAATTAGTCTAACATCTGACTTGTGGACTTCTATAACCACTGATGGTTATATGTGCATTACAGCACATTTTTTGGATAAGAAATGGGTTCTGCAGAAAAGGGTTTTGAACTTTTCTTTTATGCCACCACCACATAATGGCATATCTTTGTCTGAAAAATTTACAATTTGCTATGTGAGTGGGGAATTCAGCACAAGGTCTTTTTATTGACTTTAGACAATGCTTCTTCTAATGATGTTTCAGTAGAGTTGTTAAAAACTCAATTGAACATTAAGAAAGCTCTTGTTTGTGATGGTGAGTTCTTTCATCTTCGTTGTTATGCTCATATTCTGAATTTGATAGTACAAGATGGGTTAAAAGAGATTGATTTTGCTATCCAAAAAGTTCGTGAAAGTATCAAGTATGTCAAAGGATCACAAACAAGGAAAGCAAAATTTTTAGATTCAACAAATCAAATGTCTTTGGATAGCAAGAAAGGGTTGAGACAGGATGTCCCCACTAGATGGAATTCTACTTTTCTTATGCTTGAGAATGCTCTTTTCTATCGTCGTGCCTTTAATCATTTGGAGTTGGCTGATTCCAATTATAAGCATTGTCCATCAATATCTGAGTGGGAAAAAGTACGGAAGATTAATAGTTTATTGGGAGTTTTTTATCAAGCCACTTGTAATTTTTCTGGGACCAAATATCCTACAGCCAATCTGTACTTTCCATCAGTGTTTTCGATTTATTTTAAATTAAAGCAGTACTCTGAGGGTGAAGATGACTACATGAAGACAATGTGTTGTAAAATGCTTGCCAAGTTTGAGAAATATTGGTCTGAGTTCAATGTATTGTTTGCTATAGCAGTTATATTGGATCCTTGATACAAGCTTCATTTTGTTGAATTCTCTTATACAAAGCTTTATGGAGAATGTTCCATAGAGTATATGAATGTTCGGAGCAAAATGTCATCTCTTTTCATGGAATATACTTCGTCTAGTGCTCCCACAATGACGTGTTCTACCACGACTTCTGATAGCACTATTAGTATAGCGAAAAGTCAGTCTTCATATAATAATGATTTATTGCAAGTAATATCAAATAATATTTTTAATTTAATGATTTATATTATGTTGTTGTTTCATATCACATATTGGTTTGAAATATTTTTATTTATTTTTTGTGTACAGGAATTTGATTCATTTAGACCTGATGATCTTTCTGCCCATATGAGAAAAAGTCAATTGGATCTTTACTTGGACGAACCTAGGGCAGATAGAAATGCAAAAATTGGCATTCTTTCCTTTTGGAAAGGAAATGAATTTCGTTATCCTGATCTTGCTTGTATGGCTCGTGACATTTTGAGTGTTCCAGTTTCTACAGTTGCATCTGAATCTACTTTTAGTGTTGGTGGTCGTATCATTGATCAGTTTAGGAGTGCACTAAAAGCAGATATTGTTGAAGCATTAGTCTGCACTAGAGATTGGTAATATGGCGAAGAGCAAGGTAATATTATTTTTATTTTATTGAATAAATGACTGTAATTTTTCAATACAATAATATTATTTGATAACTTTACTGATATTTTTTTTTAATAGAAACACAAAAAGAAGTTAAATTGGACGAGTTAACCAAAGATGTAATAGAGTTGGAGAACAACAAGGGCAAGGACTTAGAGGACGCTCCACCTCCTTCTTCAGGCTCTAAATTTGCTTAGATTTATGTTTTTATTATATTTGGGATTGTAACATTAATATATTTACAATGTGTGTTTTGTTTATTATATTTGGGATGTAATTTTAATATGTTATTACAATATATGTGGATTATATTTGTTTGGATTGTAATTTTAGACTTGTATTTAATTTTTAATTTTTTATAAATATTATTTATATTTATATATTTATATAAAATCAATCAGGTTAAACGGGTCGGGTCGGGTCGTATCGTGTTTGTTCAACCCATTAATATAAACGGGTTGAAACGGAACGGGTCGTGTCGTGTCAATTTATTTTTTATTCAGTTAACGTGTCATAACGGGTCGTGTCGTGTCAACCCGTTATCTTTTTGTGTCGTGTTCGTGTTTGATTTTTTGACATAAAACCCTTAACGGGTCGTGTTCGTGTTGACCCATTAACTGTAATATACATACTTCGACACGACACGAACTCGACTCGTTAACACGATTTGACACCCCTACATGTGACTGGCTATGGCTAAAAATAAGTGCGAAGGGGCTAGAAAAGTATCGGAGTAGTGCAGCGAAAGCATGACTGGGCAACGTCACTAAGTGACGTGGTCGATTAAGAAGTCGTGCTTGCGACGGGTGAAGAGTTAGCGTAAGAGTGATGTAGAGGGAATGTGACGAGGTGTCACGTTGTGACGAAAGTACGTGAGGAACCGTACTCGTGATGAGTTGGAAGGTGACGTAGTGAAATATCAGAAGACGTGACAAGGTCACGGTGTAGCTTCAGAATAGTCTTGAGTTATATGGCGTGATGTAAGGTGTCGTGGTATGTGCCATAGTAGTGATACGGTTGTAGTCTACGGCGATGAGCGTCGCCGTGTAGTCGACTTATGGCCATGAGTATGTGCTAAGTGGCCAGGAAATATCAGAGTAGTGCAATGGAAACGTGATTGGGCAATGTCACGAAGTGACGTGGTCAATCATGAAGCTGTGCTATGATGGGTTAGGATGTATGTGAGGTGACGTGACTGGGTCACGATATACCCTGGGGTTTAGTCTCGAGCTATGTGGCGTAACGTAAGGTGTGTTCATGGACAGAGTCCCATCGTACTAAGTGTTGGGATGAACTGTCATGAGGTACGGCTAGCATGAAGGGTTGTGCTAGCAGGGTTATGAGAAGGTTGGTAACGAAGTATGGCATTCGCCATACAAGTCCGTGACCAATGTATTAAAAAATGGTCTTGAGGGATAAAGGAGTAAGGTACGTGTGTTGTCTACTCAGACCCACGTGCCGGACGGATTCACCATATGTAATGGGTAATCTGTCCTAAGTATGGCTACATGATGCTCAAGCCTCGGAGTGGCTTGGAGCCGTATAACGAGTATGGATGATCATGAGAAGTAGAGTGAGCTAAGATACATGAGGGTAATGATGAGAGTACTGTCTAAGAATGTGATGCATGACTTAGTTAGTCTAAGTCATGCATCGGAATGCAGTTAATGAGAAGAACGAGACAGAAGTCCTAGTGTCTTAATCCTGAGGTGAATCATGAGTCCACCTTAGCAAGTAAGCACTCGAGGTAGAACGTAAGGTTGAAGGAAGTAGAGACCATAATTGGTCTCTAAGGGTTTTATCATAGTAAGGAACATGAAAGAGCACGGGATAGAAGGAGAGTGTTCTAAGTAAAATATAGCTCTATTTCTAGTTCAGCTATTTATGCACTAGATAGAAAATGACGTTAAGGTTATGTATGCATGTAGGTGCCATCTGACACACGCATGAATGGACTGCATGGTATGAAAGTAGCATGGAGTCCAGGTAAGTGTTACATTCATGCTCTTTTAGAGTATTTTCTAAAGTATGAGAAAAAGAAAGTTGAATTGTTTTCCCATGAAAGATACTTTATGAAAGGACACGAAAGATGTTTTTAAAAAAAACTATGCTAAGTATTGAAGTATACATATGTATGGCCCCTCCATGAAAGTCCATTTTTACGCATCCAAAAGTATAAATTGTATGCATGTGAATGGATGAATATACGTTGTATTTATTGTACATATTTTCTAAAGAAAAGAAAGGAAGTTTCGAGGCCCTTGCCCCGAGCTTCATGAAAGATGCTTAAAGAGACGCGAAGAAAGTGTTTTAAAATGTCCCTGAGAACTGATGCTTTAAATGTCCCTACGAACTGATGTTTTAATGATGCCATGAAAGATGATGGTTAAGGCCATGCTCTTTAAACGAAAAGAATGTTTTCTCATGAAAAGATATTTTTCCATGAAAGCATGAAAAGAAAAGAAATGAATGCTCATGCTCATGAAATGAAATGAATGAAAGTGTCAGCTCTTTAGAGCTGACATGAATGAACGAATGAAAAGAACGGCATGTGGCATTAATGAATGTATGAAACTACGTAACGGCCATATGAAATAAACGGAAAAGGGTACCCAATGAATGAATGGGCAGACTGCAATGCCGAGCAGTAGTATCTGGTAGTGCACCCAGTGCTACACCTTGATGGAAAGAGATTCCAACCCGTGGCCACGGGCGAATCCATCGGCCCAAAAGGCCGCTAACCCCAACAAGTGGGACGTAACGACGTGCACCGGCCTATGAAAGAGAAAAGAAAAGTAACTGTATGTATGAATGCACTGCATTCTTCAAGAAATAAAGCTAGTGACGGGGGAAAGGTTTTTAAGGAAAAGAAAAGTACGTTTAAAGAATGAAAGCCCCCTTCACTTATGTTTTTAACGAACGCATGTATACATGTACGTATAGTATGTATGAATGATGAATGCATGAATGAAAACCTATGTTGCTATATTTAACGGTATGAAGTAACGCTTACTGAGTATTCGACTCATTTTAGTTTTTATGTGTGCCCCTCCCCCCACAGGAAGCTAAATGGAAATACGCCCAGCAGGGACACAGCCAAAGAGAAAGAGCACGAAGGTCTAGGCATGAAGGTTTTAAATGTAGAAAAAGGTCTCTTTTATTTTAAAGAATTTTATTTCCCACTCCAAAACCCTTTTATTATAAAAACACTTTTTATTTTATAACTTAGAGTTTTGCACCCTGGGAAGGATTGTAAAAGGTTTTAAATCGAACAGTAATTCCCGTCGTATTTTCTAAAATAATTTTTAAAAAGGTCCACCCCAAGGACGGGCGTTACAGGTTGAGGGCAATTTAAGAAGAAATTTGAGCTTTGCAAACTAATCACACTTGGCAACTATGTCCTAGACCTTGAGACAAAAAGGTGATCAAGAATAAGTGGATATTCAAACTCAAACATAGAGCCGATGGGACTATGGAAAGGTTTAAGGCTAGGCTGGTTGCTAAAGGTTTCAACATAAAGATGAGCTTGATTATACTAAGACCTTTAGCCTTGTAATCAATCCTTCCACCATTCGAGTTGTTCTCTGTCTTGTAGTGCATTTTGGCTAAGAAATTCAAAAGCTTGATGTGTCCAATGCCTTCTTGCATGGCACCCTTCAAAAAAAGGTTTACATGGAACAACATATGGGCTTCAAAGACTCCTTCTTTCCAAACCATGTCTGTCATCTTCAAAAGGCCATATATGGCCTCAAACAAGCCCCAAGCAAGCTCTCTAGTTGGCTTCTTCATCTCGGGTTCTTGGAGTCCCAAGTGGACTAGTCTTTATTCACATATCATCATGGACCTATTCATGTCTACCTCCTTATATATGTTGATGATATTATTGTAATAGGTACTCATGTTGCCTTTATCATTTAGGTCATCACCTCTTTACAGGCTGAATTTGTAGTCAAGGATTTGGGTCCCATTCATTATTTCCTTGGCATACAAGTCACACGGGTCTCTTAAGGTTTATTCTTATCTAAGACAGGGTATATTATTGGATTACTTCATCGATCCAAGAGGGCAGGAGCAAAATCATGCCCAACTCCACTCTACTCTGGTGACAAGCTAACTAGCTCTATTGGTGGACCTCTTGAAGATCCCACCTCCTATCACCAAGTTGTGGGCGTACTGCAGTATTGTCCCTTGTCTCGACTTGACATAGCCTTCGCTGTGAACCATCTTTGCCAGTTTATGCACAAGCCCTTAACCACTCACTAGTCCGCTGCCAAACTCTTGCTTGGATACCTCAAAGGCACCCTCCATCATGGTCTCTACCTTGGTTTTTGCTCTTTACACTTAATTGGGTTCTATAATGCAGACTAGGTAGGGAGTATTGATCATTGTCACTCGACTACTAACAACATTATGTTCCTTGGTCCTTGCTTAATATCATGGAGTGCTAACAAACAATCTATTGTTTCTCACTCCAGAATAGAATTCGGATACCAATCCATTGCTCTTATCACTACTATGCTTTATTAGATTCAAATGTTGCTTCATGACCCTCGCATCCCCATCAACTCACCTTTTACAATTTGGAGTGATAACTCCCGAGCTCTCTCTCTTGCTTCTAATACCATGTTCCATGCTCCCATGAACCACATTGGAGTGGATTACCACTTCATTCGTGAGAAGGTGCTCCATAAACGAACTTGATGTCAATAAAGCCTTCTTACATGGAAACTTTGAAGAGGAAGTTTACATGATCCCCTCTTGGTTATTGTTCAAAAACGGTCACTCATGTCTGTCAACTCTGCAAATCCCTCTAAGCCTATCAGCCTATATTGTGCCAATCAATCTACTCTACAGATCGTTCAGAGTCCTGTGTTTCATGACCGAACTAAACATATTGAGATTGACTGCCATATCGTTCATGACAAAATTCGGTTTGGACTTCTTACTGCTATTCACACTTCCTCTCATGAGCAAGTTGTCGACATCTTCACCAAAGTATTAGGCCGGGATCTCTTCCACCATTTTCTCCGCAAGTTGGGTATTACAGATCTCTATGCACCAACTTGAGAGAGAGTATTGACATTTCATTTCCACAAATCCTTTCACAAATCAAGCAACTTTGTCTTCCATATCACTTTTACAAAACCTTCCACAAATCAAGAAACTTTGTCTTCCACAATAACATAACACTGCCACAAATTCTTCCACAAATCAAGCATCCACTAATTCTTTGTATCTATTTATTTCACCATTCTTTCAATGTAAATCACGTGTGATAGAAACATCATTCTCTCAAGTCTCTCAATTCTTGACAACCCCCATCATATAAATTCGCATAGGAATAATTATAACTATTTCTTAAAAATTAAATTACTTTTTATTTTTTAAAAAAATTGTAAATTAATTTGAAATACACAGAAAGTACACCTCGACACCTCGATCTCGCGGCCTATCGCGATCTCCCTTCTCTGACAATGCAGATCACATTAATGTTCAAATATTGATACTTATAAAGCAACCATTAACATTTTTGCCATTAATATTTTATGCAAGCAGAGTCTTGCATGAGAGATGTTATTGAATTCTTTAAACATAGATCGACTTCAAACCCACACAACTTTTGGCTTTTTCCTCCAGCACATTAGCTAGGGTCTGTTTAAATGTTAAGAGTATTTCAAATCATCTGTAAATAATAATAAAATAGTTTATAAATAATAGTAAAGTAGTCTGAAAAATTCTGAAAACAATTGTCTGTTCTCAAACATAGCCAGCAACTTGGCGCCTCTTTTGGGTCAAATCGCTCTGATTAATACAATTATGCATTGGAACCAGTCTTTGGTCCATATGCATGTATATCCATGATATATATGTGTATGTATATGTGTATATATATATTCTCTTTCAGAGCTCATTAATTTTATCCATGGAAATTGGTTACTGTATATATATTATGCTGAGTTAATTATAGTTGGATTATTGTTCAACAATTTAAGAGAGAGTTTATGATCCCTGATCACGTAATGGTTGAATGGTTCTATCCTCCAAAATCACTATTCAAGAAAAATTTCAATTGGAGACATGAGCTTGATAATAAGAAAAAAAAAATGATCAGAAGACATTGGAATTATAAAATAATAATTATGTGGGATTTTGTGAAATAATATATAGATGTTGGAAAGCGCAACAGAAAAACACCTCAAGCTTAGCTTAGAAAATTGTTCCACAAGTTTCTCCAAATTGACAAATCCCATGTATTTCCTCTTAGTGGCAAAGTATACTGCATAGTATAAAACTAGAGTAACACTTAACAAACCTACAACCTAAATATCTTATCAAGTGAGAATAAAAAAAGAGAGAGTTTTTGTGTATTTCAGATGGATCCAAAACCAAACTGAGGGAGATTATTTATAGTCCACCTACACACGGCTAGCCTTGAAGGCCAGCCATTACCCTGGAATCAATTTGCAGATGTGGCACACTGCAACAACATGTACCATTTGGCATTAAGCCATCTGTTACAAATCAAGTAACGTATGTCTTAATGCCATACGTTTTGACAAGTTGAAAGGAGGGGGTAGCCCACTTGGGTGCCCCTCCTACCCTCCTACTAACATCTCCCACTCACATACAGTGGGCATGACCCCAGGTCTATATCTATCTAATGTTCTCAATCTTGTTCATACAAGTAAATAAGCCTTGCGACCACCAAGCACATCTGTAGAAATGTGGGAGTATATACACCAAATCTCTCACAAAGAAGACCAGCATAGTAATATCCTTAAAGTGTCTGGTCATATCCTAGACTCATTCGATCACATCAAGATCAAGCATTTAAAAAAAAAACTTAGAACAATGCTTGACTACCTCCAAATCATTTCAATGTGTTCACAACCTTAGACACTACCAAGATGTAGCGTCATAATTTGACGTCAGCAAACACTATCGAAGATTCAATGGTGCTTTCATGATACTTTGAGTCCTTAGCATATGCGAGAGCTAGCATGCTATCGCAGAATATCGTCACAGGATCTAAAGTATCCGTGCCAATTTCTAAATGCTTGAGGAACCTCCGTAACCAAACAGCTTCTTAAACTGCTGCTGAACAAGCTATATTTCACCTCCATGATGGATAAGGCTATACAAGGTTGTTTCTTACTACTTCATGTAATGGCGCCATTGATGAGCAGAAAGACATATCTAGTGGTTGATTTGCGCTCATTTAGGTCACTGCCCCAATTGGCATCGCTGTAACCTCTTAGCTGCAAATATGAACCTTGATAGCACATCACATAGTCCGCAGTTCCCTTGAGATATCGCATAATCCTCTTGACTACTTTCTAATGAGCCAATCCAGGGTTAGATTGGAATTTACTCACTAAGCTAACTACATAGCATATATCAAGCCGAGTACACATCATTGTGTACATCAGACTACCCACAGCATTAGCATAAGGGACACGGGCAATCTTTTCCTTTTCTCTTTGAGTCTTAGGATACAACTCTTCGGACAAGTTTGTGCTTCTTACAACAGGGGTGTCAATGGATTTACATCCACTCATTAGGAAGCGTTTGAGAACTTTCTAGATGTAAGTCTGTTGGGACAAACACAAAAGTCTCTTTAAGCAATCTCTGTAGGTTTTAACTCCCAGAATGTATTCTGCTTCACCCATAGCATTCATCTTAAAATTAAAGGATAACCACTCTTTTGTGGCAACTATCAACCATTTATCATTTCCAGCTAGTAGTATGTCGTCAACATACAATGACAACATAATGAAACTCTTCTTAGACCTTTTGACATAGACACAATGGTCCTCTGTAATTATCGTAAACCCAATCGAAAGAATGACTCGATGGAATCTGAGGTACCATTGTGTAGATGATTGCTTTAGGCCATATATAGATCGTTTGAGCTTGCACACTTTACGCTCTTGACCTTTGACTACAAAACCTATTGGTTGATCCATATAGATCTCCTTATATAGTTTTTCATTGAAAAATGTTGTCTTAACGTCTATCTGTTAGAGTTCCAAATCTATGTTTGCTACTATAGTTAGAATCATGCGAATTGAGGCAAATCTCACCATTGGTGAAAATGTCTCCTCATAGTCTATACCCTCCTGTTGGGTATATCCTTTCTCCACTAAGTGAGTTTTATACTTATCTATTGATCCATCCGACTTGCGTTTAACCTTAAGAACCCATTTGTTCCCAATAGCCTTACGCCCTGTCAGTAGATCAATCAGATCTCAGACCTAGTTAGTCTTCATAGACTCAATCTCATCATTAAATGCTTTCATCCACTCATCTTTAGTAGAATATGAGAGAGTCTCATGAATTGTCCTAGACTCATCATCAGCATGCCGACCTACCATAAAAGCTTCCCCTTCAATCTCAAAACGACGACGGGAATATATTCAAGTGTGCTTCTGCGCGGTTGAGGTTGTTGTGATTGAGTGATAAGTGGTGTGCTCCCACTCGAATTCAAGTCCTTTTTATAATTTGTAGGAGTTTGAAGATTTTCTTCCTTATTCTCAACTAAATTCCTTAGAGCACTTTCCTCTTGTTCCACAATCTCATGAAGTTCTAAACTCCTATCAACCTCACATCTACTTGAAAACTCATCTTCAATGAAATCCACATGTGGAGACTCAATATTAGTCACACTTTCATCAGATTGTTCACCTATTGACATATACTCTTTACAATGTTTTGAGTACCTTATAAAGATATACATCTTCCTTCTAGGGCCTAACTTCCCATACTTATGAGAAAGATCGTGAACAAAACCAGTTGAACTCCATGGCAAGTTACTCAGATTGGGTTTTTCGCCGGTTCATAGTTCATATAAGGTGGAAGTTATTGATTTGGAAGGCACTGGGTTAAGAATGTAGGCAGCAGTCAAAAGTGCATCTCCCCAAAAAGAAATTTGTAAGTTTGCTGCAAGCATTTTACAGCTTACAATTTGGATGACTGAAAGTACGTGAACCGGTTTGTGTTCGATGCTCGTGTAAGTCTCCACTTCAAATTCCCTTTGCTTATATTTAATTTAATTTGCAGGAACTAATGTTTTTGTTTGCTTTCTTTTATGATTTTTCTTTTGTTTGCTCATATGGCTTTCCTAGGTCTTTCTTGTATTGAATGACATGGGGTAAGTTTTTTCTGATTTCCATTACAGATTTGGAGTTCTATGGGTATTCTTGGTTCCATTAGTCTTCAAGTTTCTGAATTTTGTGGGTTTTTTTCTCTGTATTTCAATAGAATCTGTTGTGGTTTTAGTTGTTTGGCTCATGAGGAAAAGAAGGAAAAAATGATATCTGACGTTGAGTAAAATGGGTTCCTGTTGTGGAGCATGGTCTCGATTTTGGAGTCTACATAACAGGTTGCTGTAAACTGTTATAAAAGCAAAAAAAACAAAAAAGAAAAAAAGAAAAGCTATCTTTGTTTCCTTCCATCTTGAAAGATAACTCGAGGTTGAATAAGCATAGATGATAGATCAACTAATGTATGTAATCTTGAACAAAACCATTCTCCAATTCAACTATATTTTAGCAAAATATGGAGGTGAGTCTCTATTGCTAAGTATGATCAATATTTAGTATTTACTATATCATCATGATCATGATTATAAACTCTTTTGTTGTGTAGGACAGATACATGTTACTGAGCAAATGGTTTTGGATGATTTGGAGGCTAACCCTGAGAAATACTGCTGTTTTGGAGAAGATATTGAGCGGTTTTGAGTCCGTCAATGGTTATCTAGTCCAATATTTAGTGAGTCTAGTATGGTTATTTCAGTCCAGTATTTAGTGGGTTTGTACTTGTTTGGTTTCGGAGCAAATGTAAAGGGGAAGGAAGCGATAATGTCAGTATTTTTTTTGTTCATAAAAAATTAGTATTCAATTAAAAAAATAAAATGGGTACAATGCTCCTCTGCGAGATGAAAAGCGTTCAATATTTTCAATTTTATGTTAAAAATAAAAAATAAAATTATAAAACATAAAAATCGGGTCATACAGGTTCAACCAGCTTTTATTTGGGTGGGTCGGGTCAGACCGGTTTGGTGCCAGAAAAGTATTTTCTCGAGTCGGGTTGGGCACAAAACCGATTATGGAAGGCCGGGTTGCAGGCCTATAGATAGCCTAAAGTCATTCATATATAACTTGGAGAAGACAACTATCAGATAGCACACCTCGACACCTTGATCTCGCAGCCTGTCGTGGTCTCCCTCTCTTACAATACTCACACTAATGTTCAAATATTGATACTTATAAAGCAACAATTATCATTTTTGCCATTAATATTTTATGCAAGTGGAGATTTGCATGAGAGATTTTATTAATTGAATTCTTTAAACATAGATTGACTTCAAACCCATGCAACTTTTGGCTTTTTCCTCGAGCACATTAGGCTCTGTTTGGATGTTAAGATTATTTCAAATCATCTATGAATAACAATAAAATAGTTTATAAATAATAGTGAAGTAGTCTGAGAAATTCTGATAATAGTTGTGTTCTCAAACACAGCTAGCAACTTGGAAGTACCTCTTGTGGATCAAATCATTTTGATTAATACAATTATATGCATTGGAACCAGTCTTTGGTCCATATGCATGTATATCCATATATATATATATATATATGTATATGTATATATATTCTCTTTCAGAGTTCATTAATTATATCCTCTGAAATCGGCAATTGTATATATATTATGCTGAGTTAATTAGTTGGATTACTACTCAACAAATTAAGAGAGTTTCTGATCCCTGATCACGTAATGGTTGAATGGTTCTATCCTCCAAAATCAATATTTAGCAAAATTTCAATTGGAGACAGGAGCTGCTTGATGATAAGAAAACAAATGATTAGAAGACATTGGGATTATATAATAATAATTATGTGGAATTTTGCCAAATAATATATATATATATACATAGATGCCCAACTACTTTTGTTTAATTAGCACCGACAATATGCCCAACTACTTTTGTTTAATTAGCACCGACAATATGCCCAACTACTTTTGTTTAATTAGCAACTGTTGATTGTGACATGCATGATTATAATATTATTAAAAATACTAACGGCAGTACTGAGCTGGACGGTATCTGGGTAGAGTGTCTGGCCTTATTTATATAGCACAGCAGCAACGTGGGAAAACCTCAAGAGATCGAACAAGACTCAAGCTGGCTTCCCCGTTGAGTTAGGAAAAGATGAATTCTGTTTCATCAGTACCTCCCAGCAGAAGGTAACCTAATTAGCACCATTTTTCTTGTTTCTATTAGCAGGAAAAAAAAGAAAAGTATTAATTTGCTGTTCTTGAAAATTAAGCCTAATCTATATTTGTTGCTTTTCACTTACTCATACGTATTGATCATGGTACGTACAAATTAATTTAGTTTCAATAACAACAACAACAACAACAAATCATGTGTGATAATTGTCCACAAATTCTTTGTATCTATTTATTTCACCATTCTCTCAATGTAAATCAAGTGTGATAGAAACATCATTCTCTCAATTCTCTCAATTCTTGACAACCCTCATCATATAAATTCACGTAGGAATAATTATAATTATTTATTAAAAACTAAATTACTTTTTGTTTTTTTAAAAAAATTGTAAACTAGTTTGAAATACACAAAATGCACACCTCGACTCCTTGATCTTGCGGCCTGTTGTGATCTCCCTTCTCTTACAATACGATCACATTAATGTTCATTAACATTTTTTCCATTAATATTTTATGCAAGCGGACACTTGCATGAGAGATTTTATTGAATTCTTTAAACATAGATTAACTTTAAACCCACGCAACTTTTGGCTTTTTCCTCAAGCACATTAGCTAGGGTCTGTTTGGATGTTAAAAATATTTCAGATGCCTCTTTTGGTTCAAATTACTCTAATTAATACAATTATGCATTGGAACCAGTCTTTGGTCCATATGCATGTATATCCATGATATATATGTATGTATATGTGTGTGTGTGTATATATATTCTCTTTCAGAGCTCATTAATTTTATCTCTGGAAATCGGTTACTATTTATATAATATGCTGAGTTAATTAGTTGTGTTGACATCGTGTTTTGCCGGCCTGGGCAACTCCAGAGGCAGTGCCACGATGTGAATTATTTGGAGCCCTCGGCAATGTTCTGATGCAGCTGTACGGTAGCGATTCGTCCATCTTGATCCTCCTTTTATGATGTTTGGGGCTCTCCTTTTGTACGTTTGTCTGACCTTTTATTGTGGATGCTAGCCTGCCATGAGGTGACAAATCTCCCTTGCGTGAGTCTCTTTGCTATTTTCTCCTGACCCTCTGCCATTTTACAGCTAGCCCTATTTTGTCTCCTTCTTATGTCATCCTTGTCCCCCTTTTTATCCCTAGTGATGGCTTGGTGGACTGGGCTCAATTTATGGGCTATGGGCATTTTTCCTCTTCACAAGTTGGATTACTGTTCAAGAATTTAAGAGAGAGTTTCTGATCCTTGATCACATAATTGTTCAGCAAAATTTCGATTGGAGACATGAGCTTGATAATAAGAAAACAAATGATCAAAGACAATTATTATTATTATGTGGGATTTGGCCAAATAATATATATATATATTTTAAGTCAAACTTGGGGAGTATTGACATACAAATTAAATTAGTTTCAATAACAACAACAGAAAATCATGTGTGATAATTATCCATATTCAGGCTAGAAGGCAAAGTGGCAATTATTACAGGTGGAGCAAGCGGGATTGGAGCAAGTACAGTGCATCTGTTCCACCAACATGGAGCCAACGTTGTTATTGCAGATGTACAAGACAACCTAGGTCAAGCCATTGCAGAAAAGCTTGGACAAAAGGTTAGCTACATCCATTGCGATGTCTCCAATGAAGATGATGTCTGCAATCTTATTGACACCACCATAGCCAAACACGGACAGCTTGATATAATGTACAGCAACGCAGGCATCGTCGACAGTCCCTATATGAGAATTCTGGACAGCACTAAAACAGATATAGAACGAGTTCTTGGAGTAAACTTGGTTGGCGCTTTCCTGGGAGCCAAACATGCTGCAAGAGTCATGATACCACAGCGCAAGGGTTGCATACTATTTACAAGCAGTGCTTGTGCATCGATTGCAGGGCTTTCATCTCATGCTTATACAGCCTCGAAAAGTGGAGTTTTGGGGCTGGCTAGGAACTTGGCAGCCGAGCTTGGCCAATATGGGATAAGGGTTAATTGCGTGTCGCCTTATGCTGTTGTGATTGGTAGTGGAATGGTACCACTAGGTGCAGAAGAGGCAGCAAAAACCGAAATGGCAGTGAATCAAATTGGTAATTTAAAAGGACATATTCTCAAGGCAATAGATGTAGCAAAGGCAGCACTCTACTTGGTTAGTGAAGATGCAAATTATATAAGTGGGCTCGACCTCTTGGTGGATGGAGGGTATTCTGTGGTCAATCCTAGCATGAGCAACCTTATAGGCTCATTCACCCCATGACAACAAGAGAGCGTCCTAGCTATCTAGGCCAAGTCCTAAATACTTAATTAAATAATGGCATATGTTTCATTTTCAATTAGGTTATTAATATCGTTTGCGATGTGTCTTTAATTATAAGTACTAAGGATTCTCCTCTCTTGATTTTATGTAATGAACGTGGTTTGCTGTTTATATCAAGGGAAAAGTGGTGGAAATGGTGGCAGACTTGAAAGTAGTCTGCTGCGTTGGAACTGCAGAATGCATGCAAGCTGCTTGACAAAATGTGACAGTAGAATAGAGAAGATGAATAGAAAAGATGGAGATGAAAGCGTTGTCACGCTGGGCTAGTTTGAGGCAGCCCTTCCTCCAAATAGTTTCCAAATACAAGATAATTCCAGAATATTCATCAATGCCTCCTCAGTGCTCTGCTTCCCCTCATATCCAAGCAGGGATAACTAACTGATCTAATAAACTTTCAACACGTGTAAAGTATAAATACCCAACTCTTACTAAAAGGAAATATTACAATGACTCGACAACAAGAATCAGAAATAACGACAAGAATAAACGACAAACTCCATTCTTAGACGGCAGAAACTGAAAATACTTCCAAAACGCTGTGTTTAGAGTTTCCCTCCATTTCTTGCCTTTTCCAACCCTTCTGTAGAAGAGGTCATAACATTTTAACATTTTCTAATTAGTTTTCTTTGATGTGTTCTACAAAATATATATATATATTTAAAAAAAAATAGCGTCCAAAAACACAAACAGAGGAAAAATTAAAATCCTAAATTCGTTCTAGTTCTATCCTTTTATCATGTTTTTGTTTTTTATTTTTTTTTATTTTTTTAATAAGTTATGTGACACCACATTATGATGTCACGTCAAGGAAACAAAGTAAGAGGTATAAATTCAGAGGCATAGTAACATTTCTTGAGCTAAATTGACCCTTGATAATTGCAACTAATAAAAACAGTAAAAATATATAGTAACATGATAATAGTTGTTGACAATTATTTTGTCTTCATACGTCGGTGGAAACATTAAGGTTGCGTAACTGAATTCAGCTGAGTTTAATCTAATTTTAAGATGAGTCTAACATCCAAACATTCAATTTTCAAATAACTAAACTAATCCCAATTCAAAATCTTCTTACACGCGTGACCCACAACCTTTATCAATTTAAGACATTTTTATATGTGGGATACATAACCTTTTTAAATTTTTCATAAAAAATACTAAATTTATCTTAACATCTAAATACACTTTAAACTCAGTTTAAAAGAGTCCCACATAACTCCCTTCATAACTCAACTTACAAGTATTTATAAAGAACTCAATTCAACTGAATTTAACTCAACATTTAATCACAACCTAAAAACTTGAACAATAATACATATGATGGATAATTGCCGAAAAGTCTTTTGTCTTGATACATGATCAGCTGGAACAATAAAATCTGAACGATAACTATGACTATTCAGCTTTAAAATGTGAAAAATTGTCAACACGTGTGTTGAGCGATAGAGACACGTACATAGCAAACAGGAGTAAGGAGACTGAATCATGGGCTCAAAGTTTTACTCTTAATTAATATATATATATATATTTTAATAAAGAAGATAAAACAGAAAATAAAAAGATTTGGATTAGGATGGAAAGATATTAATATAATACGTTAAAAGAAAAAGTTTAGTTAGAAATGCCTATTTAGCGGACATGGTCACACCAAATTACATCATTCTTCGTCTCATTGCCCGTTTATTTTTATTTTTTTAAACATACAGTTTTTGTTGAAAGGTTTTCATCGGGGTCCCCCTCCCTCACTTTTGTATTCTCTCTTTTAATTTCAATGCATGTTAGTTGAAAAAGAAAGTTAAAAAAATATATATATAGTTTAAATTTTGTCCTTAAACCTCAATTTATATTAGAAATGCTTGCTCTACATGCTTGCTCTACAAAGAAGTCATTCAAGATTAAATTTACAAATTGATATAGTTTGATGTAGTATGTCAAATTATAAGTTTCCTTTTATCATAAAATAGATCCGACGTCGGTGATAGAGGGAGATCCCTTCTCTCTTGGAACCGATGATATAAGAACTTACCAAAATCGGTGTGAAAATGAAATATACTTGCATAGTGTCACCAGTTTGCAAACTTACTTGTATAAAATTACTTAATTTATAGACGTAGCACTTTTCATTTATTTTAATGGGCTATCCTAGCAAGAATATGGCTCGTACGTAGTCCCATATTATAAGATCTTTTTCTTCAGGGATAGTGTGAGAGAGTGTAGTCTGAAAAAGATAATAATTTAGATACCATACCACAAAGATTATTTTGTTAAAGAGAATATCTTCCGGCAGGCATAGGCTTTCTCCCTTAAAAAGGGTATCCAATGGGAATGTGCCACGTAAACACTCCATTTTTCAACCTTGTGGCCACTCTACAGAAAAACACTCCATCAATTTTCCACTCCCTCCCTCCATCTCTCCGTCTCTCCTCTCTCTCACTCCCTCCGACTTCGAGCCCAAGCCCAAGCCCAAGCCCCACCACTCTTGAATATCTTCCCGTCCAGCCTGAGCCCTAGCCCCACCACTCCCTCCCTCCTTCCCTCCCATCGAGCCCTAGCCCCACCCCTGTGTCCCTCCCATCTCTATCTGCCTCCCTCTCCACCAC
Organism: Pterocarya stenoptera; assembly: GCA_003123785.1. Classification (NCBI taxonomy): domain Eukaryota; kingdom Viridiplantae; phylum Streptophyta; class Magnoliopsida; order Fagales; family Juglandaceae; genus Pterocarya; species Pterocarya stenoptera. The sequence goes on from QEOT01006255.1 coordinate 141,749, forward strand.
TCTCTTCGCCCCCTTCTCCGTCGTTGCTCCTGGCCCCCTTTTCCATTGCTCCTGACTAGCATGGAAACACCCCCTCTCCAGAAACCTCCTCACTGTCAGCCCCAAATTGTACCAACTCCCATGGCTTTCCATTGCTCCTGGTATGCCCTTTTAAGCTAATTTGATTTTGGTTTTGAGAGTGGGTTTGTTTATGGGTTTGATGCCATTCGATTGTTGGCATTGCTGCTTGTTTTCTTTGTATTAGGATCTTGTTTTTTAATAAAGTGAAAGAACAAATATTTAGATTGAATGAATATTTAGATAGATGTATAGCTCTTTGCTTTGATGGGGATATTAAAGATTGAAGGAATATTAAAGATTGATATGGTTTTAGGTGCAAAGAACTAGGATTTTGTGAGTTTGAGTTTTCAGAGAATAGCGATGATAGGGCCAAAAGGACAATTACTTGAGTTTTTGTGAGTTTAAAGTTTGGAAATATGGTTTTTCTTTTCATGAGTTTGGTGATATGGCTCATTTCTTTTCATCAAAGTTTGATTTTTATAAGAGAACTACAATATCTTCCTTATAACCAAGAAATTCTCTAAATTCTGCCTTCCAAGACACTTCTTCTTGTTGCAAAGTCTCCTTGCAATTATGTTGCAGTGATCCCAATACGAACTATAAATGCACTGATGGAACAAGAAAAATGCATTGTAATGGTTTTAAGAGAACCATTTTTGTAGACTGGCCCAACATGTCAATGTAGTCTGAGTAGCTATTCTTGTAGACTAGCCCAACAGGTTGTTGTAGTCTAAGTAGTTGTCCTTGTAAATTGGCCCAAAAGATTACTGCGATTTTAGTAGGTTATGTTTTTACATGTGAATAGGTCTAGATGACTACTTAAGATAGTGGGAGAATGGTTGAGATTTGTGATGATTAATTCTCTCATATTTGTTTTAAATTTGTGCAAGAATTAGATTAGAAATTTAATAATTGAATATTGTGGCGCAAGAGATGATTCTGTAGTCTAGCTATTTTCTGATCTTGTGACATGTCTAAATTATTATTTTTCTAGCTTGGATGGACACGACAAATTTCTTAGGTGTGTGTAATATCCCTTCTTTGCATGTTGTAGTGAAATGACATCCAAGAGTATAGTTGCCGATTTAAATAAAGAGGAGAAATTGAATGGGGAGAACTACGACATTTGGCATTGCAAGATCCAATATGTCTTAAATTAGCAAGAGGTTTTTGAGGCTTTATCTCACTCCCTTATTGCGCCTAGGGAAGGAAACTTGGAACAACACAAGATAAATCAACTAGCCTATACTCAATGGGCTAAGAAAAATCGGTGTGCATGCATAATAATGTTAAGCGGCATGCACAATGATCTAAGGTGTGAGTTCGAGAGCTAGGACACTGCCCAAAGCATGTAGGAGGCTTTGAAGCTGACGTTTGGTGGAACTTTAACCACTAGGTTGCGTGGATTAACCATGAGGTTTGACTCCTATAAGATGCGCTCTGACCACACGATGAAGCAGCATCTTACAGCAATGTCAAACATGATTCGTGAACTTAAGTCGGTAGGAAATAACTTGATTGATGAATAGCAAGTCCAGGCAGTGACAAGATCACTACCGAATTCTTGGGAGAATATGAGCCAAAACTTGACACATAATGAGAATATCAAAGACTTTGATGATGTCTTGCGTTACTTGATATTGGAGGCTGAGCACCTAGAGGCTGCTAAGCCCAAACATTCGGCCTATATGGTTGAGTCTAGTTCGCATAAGGCATCTAGGCCCAAGCATAAGAAGTCCAAGATGGGGGTGGCTGCTAGACAAGTAAGAAAGTGTTAGGAACTTCTTAATGCAACAAGAGGGGCAAGCATGGGAAGAACAATTCAAAATTAGAGTGCTTCAACTGCGGAAAGAATGATCACTTCCCTCATGACTGCACTGAGCCGAAGAAAGTACACTCTGATTTTTCTCACATTGTTTTTGTAAATAGCCATATGATAGTTGTTCACTCATTTCCTGTGTGGACTGTTGATTCAGGAGCAACCGAACACATAGCGCGAGACATAGTTGGATTTGTGGAGGATCGCCAGATTCCAACTGGGAGCCGTGATATCAAGGTGGGGAATGGAGCTAGCGTGAAGGTGCTGGGACTTGGTACTTACAAGCTGGACTTACTGGGTGGCCGAACTCTTTTCCTACACAATGTGTTATACACTCCTGAGATCCGACGAAATTTACTTTCTGTAGTTACTCTATTAAGACTTAGTTTTCAAGTTGTATTGGAAAACAATTATGTTTCCTTTTATTTGGGCCATGTGTTTTATGGTAATACTTTTCTCCAAGATGGTTTTATGATATTGGATTTGGATTATTCAAATATGAATGAGTTTATTGCTTTTCTTTCTACATCTGATAATTTGGATTCATATAAATGACATACTAAGCTTGGCCATATAGGATAAGATAGAATGGCTCGGTTAGCTAGAGAATACCTGATAGGCAATTTCGCTAAGGTTATCTTGCCCACATGTGAACATTGTCTAGTAGAAAAAGTTAAGAGAAAACCGTTTGGACAAGCCACTAGGTCATCATTTTCACTGCAATTAGTCCACTTAGACATCTGTGGTCCAATGACTGTGAGGGCAAAACAATGAGGTGTTTGCTTCATCACATTTTTAGATGATTTTTCACGTTACAGTCATGTCTACTTAATCTCCCATAAATTTGAAGCATTGGAGTGCTTTAGGTGATATCTAAAAATGGTTAAGAATCAATTAGACAAAAGTTTAAAAACTTTAAGAACTGACCGATAACAAGAATATCTCTCTGAGCAATTGAAAAGGCTCTATGATGAAAAAGGAATTAAAAGACAATTGATGATGCCGAGTAGGCTGCAGTAAACTTGTGTGGCAGAAAGGAAAAATTGAACACTGCTTGAGATGGTTAAGTCAACGATGGCGCAAGCAAACCTACCAATTTCTTTTTGGGGGGATGCACTTTTGACTACTGCCTACATTCATAACCGAGTGCCCTCCAAATTAGGAACTTCCACCCCATATGAACTATGGAGCAGCGAGAAAATTTGTAAGTCACGACATGTGGATTTCATTGAAGATGAGTTTCCAAGTAAAGGTGAGGTTGATAGGAGTTTAGAACTTCATGAGATTGTGGAAGAAGAGGAAAGTGCTCCAAAGAATTTAGTTGAGAATGATGAAGAAATTCTTCAAGCTCCTGTAAATTATAAAAGGGACTTGAATCCAAGTGGGAGCACACCACTTGTCAATTAATCACAACAAACTCAGCCGAATAGAAGTACATGTAAAAATATTCCCCTTTGTCGTTTTGAGATTAAATGGGAAGCTTTTATGGTAGCTTCGCATGACGATCATAGGCCTAGGACAATTCATGAGGCTCTTTCATCTTCTACTAAAGATGAGTAGATGAAAGCACTTAATGATGAGTTTGTGTCTATGAAGACTAACCAAATCTAGGATTTGGTTAGTCTACCGACAAGGCGTAAGACTATTGGAAACAAATGGATTCTTAAGGTCCAACGCAAGTCGGATGGATCAATAGATAAGTACAAAACTCGCTTAGTAGCAAAAAGATATACCTAACAGGAGAATATAAACTATGAGGAAACGTTTTCACCAGTGGTGAGGTTTGCCTCAATTTGTCTGATTCTACCTATACAATCAAACATAGATTTGGAACTCTACCAGATGGATGTTAAGACAACATTTCTCAATAGAAAACTAGATGAGGAGATCTATATGGATCAACCAACGAGTTTTGTGGTCAAAGGTCAACAGCGCAAAGTGTGCAAGCTCAAACGATCTATATATGGCCTAAAGCAATCATCTAGACAATGATACCTCAGATTCCATCGAGTCATTCTCTCGATTGGGTTTACGATGATCATAGAGGACCATTGTGTCTATGTTAAAAGGTCCAAGAAGAGTTTCATTATATTGTCATTGTATGTTGACAACATACTACTAGTTGGAAATGATAAAGAGTTGATAGTCGCCATAAAAGAGTGGTTATCCTTCAATTTTGATATGAAGGATATGGTTGAGGCAAAATACATTCTGGGAGTTAAAACTAACAAAGATCGCTCAAAGAGACTTTTGTGTTTATCCCAATAGACTTACATAAAGAAAGTTCTTGAGCGTTTCCTAATGAGTGGATGTAAACCTATTGACACCTCTGTTGCAAAAAGTATGAACTTGTCCAAAGAGTTGTGTCCTAAGACTCAAAGAGAAAAGAAAAAGATGGCTCTTGTCCCTTATACTAATGCTGTGGGTAATCTAATATACGTACTCGGCCTAACATATACTATGCAGTTGGCTTAGTGAGTAGATTCCAATCTAACTCTGGACTGGCTCACTGGAAAGTAGTCAAGAGGATTATGCAATATCTCAAGGGAAATGTGGACTATATGCTGTGCTATCAGGGTTCAGATTTGCAGCTAAGGGGTTACAATGATGTTGATTGGGGCAGTGACCTAAATGAGCGCAAATCAACCACTGGGTATGTCTTTCTGCTCAACAAAGGTGCCATTATATGGAGTAGTAAGAAACAACCTTGAATAGCTTTATCTACCATGGAGGTGGAATACATAGCTTGTTTAGTAGAGCAGCAGTTTAAGAAGCTGTTTGGTTACAGAGGTTCCTCAAGCATTTAGACATTGGCACGGATACTTCAGATCCTGTGACGATATTCTGCAATAGTATGGTAGCTCTCGCATATGCTACGGATTCAAAGTATCATGGACTCAAAGTATCACTACATCAGAGACATGGTAGTGCAAAAGGAAGTGGTTTTGAAATACATTTCTACAAGTCGCATGGTTGCTGATCCTTTAATGAAACCTATAGCAAGAGATGTCTTTGAGGTTCATGTTAGGAATCTAGGAGTATGTAGACTGTAAATGTAATTTGTCTCAAAAGACATTGAGATGTAACCTTTCCTTTGGGATATTAATACAATATGATTCAGTTCTTGTCTTTATCGCATTTTTTTTCTAATACACACAAGATATGTCAACAGGTTTAGATCGGCTCACTCACACTAGCGATTACCTTAGCACTTGAGTAGCGAATAGAGACTTGAGTAGCGAGTAGAGATGAGACATTGTGTCCCTAGGTACTTGTACAAAGGGATAAGTTAGTTGACATAAAGATATGTCACCTTAATGGGAGCTGAGATGAGGTCCATAGAAAGGACTATGCACGGGTTAACCCACCATCCATGTAGCCTGTAGTTAGCCAAATGCGAGATCTTTTTTGGCACCTTGGAGGCGTGCAAATAGAAAAACTCGGGTTAGATGCTTAAGGAGCGGCTAGACTAAGATTTGTACTGTGTTGATAAAGACATATGCTATTTGAGAAAGAGAAATCTACCATAGCATGTGTTTCATGTTACATGTGCTTATACGACCATATGAGTAAGTGAGTAAAAGGTTCCCTTCTTTCTCATTGTGTGAGTCTCATTTTTAAAGTGTCATTTACCTTTGACTATGTCACGAGACGGAGGTTGTGATATCTGTTACTTTGGCATGCTATTACTGGCCATGATTGATACGGTCTAAAGAGGTATTGCTGAGAAAGCGGTTCGACCAAAATTGAGTGATAGGAGTACAAAGGGAAGACTCCTCGATATCGTATCTTCGATAATGTTTACTAGTGTCAAACGATGACGCTATATCTTTGTAGCGGCTAAGGTTGTGAACACATTGAAATGATTTGGACGTAGTCAAGCATTGTTCTAAGTTTTTTAATTCAAGAGGGTCCGAAAATGCTTGATCTTGATGCGATCAATTGAGTTTAAGACATGACTTGACACTTTAGGGATGTTACTATACTGGTCTTCTCTGGGAGAGATTTGGTATATGTACTCTATGTTCATATCATACTCCCACCTTTCTACATTTTTGCTTGATGGTCACACGGCCTATTTATTTGTATGAACAAGTTTAAGAACATAAGACAGATGCAGACATGGGATTATGCCCACTGTGTGCGAGTGAGAGATGTTGAATGGAGGGGCGCTCACGTGGGACTGACCCCGTCCTCTCCTGTGTGTAACACATGGCTTTATTAGTTGCTTGTAATAAATGGCTTAAAGGCCAAGCATTACTGCCACTTAAATGGCAATTGAAGGTTGGCCTTCAAGGCCAGTCGTGAGGGGTGGGCTATATATAGCCCCCCTTAGTTTATTTTTTGGATAATCTGAAATACACAAAAGTCTTTCTCTTTTGTTCACTCTTAATAAAATATCTAGGCTGTGGATTTGTTAAGTGTTACACTAGTTTTATACTACGTAGTATACTTCACCACTAAGAGGAAATGTTTGGGATTTGTCAATCTGAAGAAACTTGTGGAGTAATTTTATAAGCTGAGCTTATGGTATTTTTCCGCTGTGCTTTCTTACAATCAAATATATTAATCTCATTGACAATTAATGGAAAATTCAAACAACTAATAGAGAAGATCTTCCTCATGTACACATGATCCATTTAAATAAATAAAAATTATAAATGGATATGGTTTTGAGAGAAGGGTAAGGCACATTCGGTCATCACAAAGACAAGGCAAGCTCATGGATCTTAGTATTTAGGAACTAGACTGAGGTCCCTAACATTAATTGGTGATTTCATTGAGAGTGTTATCTTACTTGGCATTCTTGAAAAGTTCTTATTTCTCCTCGAGGTAAACGACACGATAACTCACTCTTGTGGTTGGATTGGGAAACCCTCTTGGATTCCATTTTATTTTTGTTATTGTGTCGTGAACCCAAGTTTGGGGGTTGAGGTAGAGGACGGAGTAGCTAGGCTTGTAGGGATCAACCACCCAAGAAGGTGGGGGATTCGTGGTTGGACATTCTTGTGCAAGAATGGTCCACCACCCTAGAAGGTGGGGGACCCAAGGTTGGACTTGTGAACCCTTGAACAAGCATCCAAGCAAGCCGAGCTCCTGCCCAAGTTTCCGTGTGAAGAAGTCTCAGTCTGCAAGCTCAGTTTGCATGGTGAGTGTGCAGAAATTTCAGCTTGCAAGCACAGTTGCAAGTTGCCTTGTTGAGGCATCATGCACAGGGGCACGTTAGAAGCCGTGGTTCACCAACGTCCTTGACGAGGTCACGACCACTATGGCTGAGTTAAGGATGGCCTTGAATGCCACTTGCTGAGAAAGCGAAGAAAACAGACGATCCATGGAAGCTATGAGGAGAGAAACAAATGCGAGCATAGAGAGGCTCAAGAAAAGAATCGTTGAGGGGAATGACCATGGGCCACGTCCAAATCCGAATAGGCAAAGGCATGAGGCCTTTATTGATGGGGCCGAGACAAGTGTTATGGGATCCTTTCATGAAACACCACCAGTCGGTTATTGAAAAGGTGGAAGAGTAGAAATTGAACATGTGGTGGTGGAGTGGTGGATACATAACGATGAGAACCACACTAGAAGCCCAAATTTGAGAGGAGGGCCTCAAGATGTGAGGTTTGAGCAACCTCGACATGAAGAATAGCATGATGCCGAGTTTGAGAATGAAGAAGAGAGGTCGTATGGCCATGGTGACCATTTTGAGGGAAGACATCATCACCAAGAGAGAGATAGAGGCCATCGGGGTAGAAGAAATAAGGATGATCACTATGAAGAAAGAAGAGGAAATCAGGCTTACAACTGGGGACCTAAGAGGCCAAAGGTAGACTTTCCTAAGTTCAATGGGGGAGATCCTTACGAGTGGTTAGACAATATTGACAACTACTTCTGTACTTATGAGGTGTCTAGAGATGAGAGGGTGTTGACAGCATGCTTTTATTTGGAAGGAAAGACAAACAAATGGTGGAGGTGGATACGTGATCAATACAAGAAAGAGATAAGGCGTTTGGGGTGGACGACATTTGAGAAGGAATTTTTGATTGAATTTGGCCCATCTCCCGTTATCAACAATCATGGCCAACTTGCTAAGTTGAAGCAAGATGGAAGGTACACAATTACATTGAAGATTTTCAGCCACTCCAACCCATGGTGAGCAATTGGTCGAAAGAACCCCTCGTGGGAACTTTTGTTGATAGGTTGAAGCCTTGGTTAGCCAAGTAAATAAAATTGAAGCAACCTACAAGGCTTCAATAGGTTATGAGGATGGCGGAAATTTTGGAAGAAAGCACTCATGTGGAGAGACGTCAATCCAAGGACATGGGGAGCAAGTTCACTAAACTCTTGCAAACCAAAATCCCTCGGAAAGGTGAGGAGGAATTAGGGGGTGCTTCAAAGTCCAAACCCTATGAAGAGAGAAAGTGCAAGAAAGAATAAAAAATGTCTATGTTTCAAATGTGGAGAAAAATGGAGTAAGGAACACAAATGTAGATTCGGGCAAGCTTATGTATTGATTGACGAGGGAATGAGTGAAGATGAAGATGGTTGCCTTGTTGAATCATCTAGTGAAATACAACATATTTGAATAAAAAAAATGCTCAATTCTATATTTGTTTTGATTATTTATTAGTTTTAGTTTATGTATAGTTGATAGAAAGAATGAATTCAACTCTTGACCCCAGAGATTAGGGACATGACGACGAAGTCGAAATGCAGTGGAAATTGTTTTTTCCTCCATAAATGCATCAAGAGTTGACGTCTTACTTTGTTACTATCTGTAAAGAGGAAATATTGCATTAATTATGCTGATATTGAATATATTGTTCAATAATTTAGTATGTAGTTTCTCCCTCAGAATCAATGGCTCTACCACCTATATCATGCACCACAACGAAGAGCACTCTTAAGTTTTTTTTTTTTTTTTTAAAATATTAACAAGTTAGATATTGGATAAATCAATTCATAATTGAATTATAATAATTCAGCTGTGAGGGTATATGATTCAAGAGGATCCAAGTTAGATTATGCCGAGTTGCCAAATTGCACGTTGATTATGCTGAAATACCTTGAAGAGACAGATCAACGCAAGTATGGTAGAAGGTCGTGATCTTTTCTTGATTATGACAGTTTTGGGTACGTTTTGATATTTTGCCCATAAAGTTTTGCTACAGGTATTAGAATCGCATATATGACCCCAATTCGAAAAGCTTTTTTCAGTGCGCACATCGTGGGCACCCATGTCAAGACCCCATCAATAACCGCCCTAGGACAAGGTCCTAGGCATGCATGGACAACCGAGATTGGTCCACTTCTAGAGTCGAGCCCAGCTTTGGAGGACTTCCCTAGGGGTCTAAGGTATGCCCTAGGAAGATTGGAGGAATGGCACAGGTCAATTAGAACGTGGCTCACGTTTTCCCTTTGGACTGTGCCATAGCTGCCGCTGACATGCCATGACAACCCCTTGACACTGTCCCTGACATGCCTTGACAGTTCCACAGGCCATCCCCTGACACTATCGCTAACATGCCATGGCATGCCCATCAGCATGGCCAGCAGTTAGCCCCAGCACCCATCAGCCTATCCAGGAGCATCAGTAGCCCATCAGCACGCCAACAGGCAGGGCATGGCACCTGCCACGACACGCCCAAGACAGCCTCACAAACATGCCATGGCCCCCGCCACGGCTCCCACCTGACAGCACCATAGGCAAGCCATGGCCCCTGCCATGGCACCCACATGACAGCCCAACAGACATGCCATGGCTCTTACCATGGCACGCACTTGACAGCATCACTAGCATGCCATGGCTTTTGCCACGGCACCCCTATGTCAGCACCACAGACATGTCGCAAGCATGCCATGGACCCTGCTATGGCATGCCCAGGACACCCCAGCAGGCATGCCATGGCCCCTGCCATGACATGTCCCGGACGCTCAGTAGCACGCAGTAGGCATGCCATGACCCTTGCTGTGACATGCCCTTGATAGCCCAAGGTGAGGTTAGTGACCGTGCGCAGCCGAGATCACGGCCCAGCATGAACACGCCCATGCGTGCAACCCTACACATGCCCATGCACGTGCCCTTGCGCACACCCCTGTGCCGCATGCCCATGTGCCGCACGCCCTTGCACTGCACACCATGCCCACGCCTAAGCCCCTGCTAGGGCCATGCTAGGCCAGCACTAGCAGTGCATGGCTTGGACATCAACATGTCAAGGCCATGTCAAGACATGCCCAGCACGCAGCACAACACATGCACGCCCTATTCGTGCATGCCTACATGCGCTCGGCTTGTGGGTTGCAACCCAGCGCGCACAACCATGCCAACAGGGCAGCAGTCTCATGCGCCTAGCCCAAGATGCCCACGCCAGCCAGACAGCCATGCCACCAGCGCCCAGGCCACTTGCCTGGGCCATGCCATACGCATCATCAGCATGAAACACCTATGCCAGGCTCACAGCAGTAGCAGCCCACTCCTAGGCCACCTGCCTGGGCCATGACTGCACACCACCACCACCAGCAGGCATGCCCAGCATGCCATGGCAACCTAACAGCCATGCCATCAGATAGCCCCAGCGCCCAGGCCCTTGCCTGGGCCATGACAGCCATGCACCAACGGGCAGCACTAGCATACAGCCCACGCCCAGGCCCATGAATGGGCCATGCCAGCCACATGCATGCCAGCCATGCCAGAGTCCAGCCCATGCTTGGGCCATGTCAGCCACATACCAGCAAGCAGGCCAACCATGTCAATCATGCCCATAACCCATGCCATGGGCCAGCCAAGGCCAGCCAAGGGCCAATACATGTCACGGGCCACATTGGCCATCCAAGAGCATGTTATTTTATGATCTTTATTTATTTTATTTACTTATATTTCAAGGGACCTATTGGGGGTTGATACTTTGTAATCTCTATAAATAGGACCCTTAGCTTCTTAATTTACATCTTTTGGAAAATTTCCTAAGTGGGTGGATGATTGTTTTTTAGATCACTTTTCGGTGTTTAGCACTTGGGTTACTTGGGTGACATTCGTGAATTTCTAGTAGAGAATTGTCACCTTGACATTCGTGAATATGTGTGATTCAATCTATCTTATTTCATTTCAACTTTGTGAAATTCGTGAATCAAAGTTGGTTTGTTATCTTTGTGTTCATTCATTGTTCTTGAGTGTTCATACTTTTTCCTATCTTGTTCATCCATATTGTTTATCCATCTTATTGATCTATATATTTCCTTGCATCCATTCAATCTTCCCAACACCATATTTTGACCACTACAAGTGTTTACCCTACTTTCCATATTCGGTCACCTCCCATATTTACCCTTCATTCAACTAAGCTCTAGCCGAAATTCCCTTGTCTCCATCTTTCCATAATTGCCACTTACCAAAGCTAGCATCCATCATCTCCACAAGCCCTAGCCGAAACCCTTGTCTTCCATAAGCCTAGCCGTCCCTTAAGAGTCCCACTGGGCAATTTTCTTAATTTTAGGAAAGGTGACTCATCCCATATCCATATGTCATTTACTGTTTAGATAATAATTCTGAACTTGATTTGGGCCAGATTTTTGGTAGATTAGTTCGTTTATTACGTTTTTAATTTTGTTATGAATATTGAGATTTTTCTATTTTTGGTAAAACTTTGATACAATCGATTTTCAGCTATTACAGTCCAGCTTTTGGGTTGACTAGGCCATTCTTGAATTTTGAATTTTTTGAATTGAACATCAGAGGCGTTTCTCTGTATTTTGGGCGATTCTCTTGTCTTTTCTCCTGTGAATTATCTGTTGAAATTAGTCTGTAGAATAATCACTATCCTTTCCAATGTCATTATATATAGTATGATCATGCATCTCATAAATACCAAAAATTAAATTATTATTAGCTTTTTGGATTTAGAGTAGTTTAGCTATACAATATCTGTTACAAAGTTCTATATAAAAAATATATATATATTTCTATATATAGCAAAGCAGAAGAAGTACTACTGTGAGTAAAGAAGTATGTGAAAATCTGATATAACAAGCCAAGGCTTCTTGTTGAATTAGAGGATTGTCCTAGGAAGAGATGAATCATGTTCCATCAGTATGTAGCTCTCCACAAAAGGTAACCAACAAGTACCATATTTCTTGCCTTTAATACCAAGAAAACAAACAGAAATTTCTTTTGATCTTGCTTTCTAGAAGTCAAGTTTCTTTCAGAAGATTATACATGGTTACTTTTCTTTTTTCCTTTTTTTTCTTTTGTCAAAGCAAGGTTACTTTTCTTGTTTTATATTAACTATATATATATATGTTCCTTAATCAATTAAAAATGATTGTTTTGTTGTTGTCACATATATATTTTCCATATTCAGGGTAGAAGAAAAAGTGGCAATTATCACCGGAGGAGCAAGTGGGATTGGAGCAACTATAGTGCATTTGTTCCAAGAACATGGAGCCAAGGTTTTGATTGTAGATATACAAGACAACTTAGGCCAAGCCATTTCTGAAAAGCTTGGAGAAAATGTTAGCTACCTCCATTGTGATGTCTGCAATCATATTAACACCATGGCACCATAGCCAAACACGGACGACTTGATATAATGTACTTCAATGAAGGCATAATGGACACTCCCTTTACAAGAATGAGCCTATAACCCGTGCAATGCGTAGATTGTTGTATATATTGTGTATGAGGGAGAGAGATTTAGAGAGAGACTGGGTTTTATAGTGTAGAAATTCAAAACGGTTTATAGGGCAGTTTATTTGATAAAACAATATAAAGGTTGAAATAGTGCCTTTGGGTGGAGACTTGAATCAGTTTATATCTTTATATGTAAGAAATGAAATGAAATTTAAAGGTTACAACAGTTCACAATGAACATTGCTTTTAAAAGGATTATCACTCTATAATGAAACATTGCTTTTAAAACAGCTCCATAAACATAACACTTCAAGTGATATGCAGGTTTTTCTCAATCTCAGGCGGACCATTTTTTATTCACCTTGGTTACTTTCTCCAATATCACTCTTGTTCTTGTGTATGCCAACGATATTTTGTTCACCGGCAATGATCCCTCACAAATTGAGGTCTTCAAAAGTGTTCTCTACTTACACTTTCAAACGAAAGATCTCGGTCCTCTCAAATATTTTCTTGGTCTAGAAGTTGCTCTATTACCCTAGGGCATTTTTCTCAACCAACACAAATATGCTCTTGACATCTTATTTGATAGTGGCAAACTCGGTGCTCGCATTGCTTCCTTTCCCATGGAACAAAACCTGAAGCTCACCAATCACGACGGCACTCTCCTTCCTGATCCTTGTACTTATCAACAACTTGTTGGCCGTCTCATATATCTTACTATCACCCGTCCTGATATTGTCTTTGTAGTAAACATTCTCAGTCAATTCATGCACGTTCCTCATGCCCCTCACATGCAGGCTGCCAATTGAATTCTTCGCTATATCAAAGGCAGTCCCGGGCAAGACATTTTTCCCGTTCCTCCAACACTCTCCATGTTACTGTGCCAAGGCAGTCCCGAGCAAGGCATTTTAGTGGGGCAACTGATTCGTTTAGGCCAGTTGCCCCACTACTAGTCGATCCACAACTGGCTACTTTGTTCAGATTGGCACCAGTCCTATTTTCTGGCCCACAAAAAAAAATGACCACAGTGGCCCGTTCATTAGCTGAAGTTGAATACCGCGCGCACCATGGCCATTACCACCTGCGAAGTCACTTGGTTAAAACAACTCATCACTAATCTTGGTGTCTCTCACTCTGAACCTATCAGCCTATATTGTGACAATCAATCTGCTCTAGACATCGCTCACAATCCTGTGTTTCATGAGTGAACTAAACATATTGAGATTGACTACCACATTATTCGTGATAAAATTCGTTCTGGACTTCTTATTGCTATTCACACTTCCTCTCATGAGCAAGTTGCCGACATCTTCACTAAAGCATTAGGCCGGAATCTCTTCCACCATTTCCTCTGCAAGTTGGGCATTACAGATCTCCATGTGCCAACTTAAGGGGTAGTATTGACATATCACTTCTACAAATCAAGCAACTTTGTCTTCCAAATCACTTCTACAAAACCTTCCACAAATCAAGCAACTTTGTCTTCTACAATAACATATCATTTCCACAAAATCTTCCATAAATCAAGCATCCACAAATTCTTTGTATCTATTTATTTCACCATTCTCTCAATGTAAATCAAGTGTGATAGAAACATCATTCTCTCAAATCTCTCAATTCCTGACAACCCTCATCATATAAATTCCCGTAGGAATAATTATAATTATTTATTAAAAACTAAACTACTTTTTGTTTTTTAAAAAAATTGTAAACTAATTTGAAATACACAAAATGCACACCTCGACACCTCGATCTCGCGGCCTATTGTGATCTCCCTTCTCTTACAATACTGATCACATTAATGTTCATTAACATTTTTTCCGTTAATATTTTATGCAAGCGGAGACTTGCATGAGAGATTTTATTGAATTCTTTAAACATAGATCAACTTTAAACCCATGCAACTTTTGGCTTTTTCGTTGAGCACATTAGCTAGGGTCAGTTTCGATGTTAAAAATATTTCAGATCTTTTGTAAATAATAATAAAATAATTTAACAACTTGGTGCCTCTTTTGGGTCAAATCACTCTGATTAATACAATTATGCATTGGAACCAGTCTTTGGTCCATATGCATGTATATCCATGATATATATGTATGTATATGTGTGTGTGTGTGTATATATATATATTCGCTTTCAGAGCTCATTAATTTTATCCCCGGAAATCGGTTACTGTATATATAGTATGCTAAGTTAATTAGTTGTGTTGACATCGTGTTTTGAGGGCCTGGACAACTCCACGGAGGCAGTGCCACGATGTGAATTATTTGGAGCCCCCGGCAATGTTCTGGTGCGGCTGTACGGTGGTGATCCGTCCGTTTTGATCCTCCTTTTATGCTGTTTGGGACTCTCCTTTTTTACGTTTGTCTGACCTTTTATTGTGGATGCTAGCCTGCCATAAGGTGGCAAATCTCCCTTGCGTGAGTCTCTTTGCTATCTTCTCCTGACCCTCTGCCATTTTACAGCTAGCCCTATTTTGTCCTCTTCTTATCTCTTCCTTGTCCCCCTTTTTGTCTCTAGTAATAGCTTGGTGGGCTGGGCTCAATTTATGGGCTATGGGCATTTTTCCTCTTCACAAGTTGGATTACTATTCAAGAATTTAAGAGAGAGTTTCTGATCCTTGATCACGTAATGGTTGAATGGTTCTATCCCACAAAATCAATGTTCAGCAAAATTTCGATTGGAGACATGAGCTTGATAATAAGAAAATAAATGATCAAAGACATTGGGATAATATAATAATAATAATTATTATTATTATGTGGGATTTGGACAAATAATATATATATTTTAAGTCAAACTTGGGGCGTATTGACATACAAATTAATTTAGTTTCAATAACAACAACAACAAATCATGTGTGATAATTGTCCATATTCAGGCTAGAAGTCAAAGTGGGAATTATTACAGGTGGAGCAAGCGGGATTGGAGCAAGTACAGTGCATCTGTTCCACGAACATGGAGCCAACGTTGTTATTGCAAATGTACAAGACAACCTAGGTCAACCATTGCAGAAAAGCTTGGAGAAAAGGTTAGCTACATCCATTGCGATGTCTCCAATGAAGATAATGTCTGCAATCTTATTGACACCACCATAGCCAAACACGGACAGCTTGATATAATGTACAGCAACGCAGGCATTGTTGACTATCCCTATATGAGAATTCTGGACAGCACTAAAACAGATATAGAACGAGTTCTTGGAGTAAACTTGGTTGGCGCTTTACTATCTGTCACATTTACAGACAAGGAAACGCCCCAGCCGACTACTTGGCTTGTCTTGAGTCTAATAATGGGGCTGTTATGTCTTCTTGGTGTCTTGTAGACCTGGTTCCTTCTCTTCTAAGAGGGCTCTTAAGAACTAATAAAGCTGGACTTCCCTACATCAGAAAGTGCTAAGTTTTATGGAGATTTTTTTATGGCTTTTGTTGTTGTTTCTGGTATCTTGTATTGAAGTTTGTGTTAGACAAATAAGCCAAGATTCAAATACATCCGAAGATCAAGTCCAAGACTTATCTCATACACCAACAGAACTCCAAGACTTATCTGATATACATACTGCAGCGTCTATCCCTCCTGATATACAGGAATCATAAGACTTTAGATAATATTTGTATTGTACATATCTTATCCATTTGTAACAAACTCATCCAACGTAAATGAATATAAATAGAACAATGCACTCGGCTGAACTGAAGTAAGCCTATTCATTATAATATTCATTATAATATTTTCATGGTATCAGAGCATTTCTGCTCACGCAATTTCTGATCACATATAAATATATATATATTTTTTCCTCATGGCTTCCTCGTCCACTGTTTTCATGGCTCCAAATCTCAATCAGTTAGTCTCAGCCAAACTTGATGGGTCCAACTATCTGATCTAGTTATCTCAGATGGTTCCCACACTAAAAAGCAATGACTTGATGGGTTTCGTGGATGGTTCCGAACCGTGCCCATCACAATTTCTTCTTGATAATCAAGGGAAATCTACAACTGATCCAAACCCCAACTATGTCCTTTGGCATAAAAATCAGTTTGTTCTAGGATGGATCAATGCTACTCTGTCTAATACGGTGGCTCCCTCAATTTTTGGTGCTACGATTGCACAATCAGCATGGCTCACACTGGAAAAGAAATTTGCCTCAAAATCTCGCTCTCGCGTTAGCCATTTAAAACGCAAACTCCAAGCTCTCACTCAAGGATCACACAGTTGCTCTGTTTATCTTGATGAAGCAAAGGAAATAGCTGCCCAATTAAGTGCTGCTGGTAAGATTGTTGACGATGATGATTTGTTTACGTATGTTACCCATGGTCTCAATCCTTCCTACCTACCCTTTATGACCTCCTTGTCCTTAGCAACCAGAGATCAACCCTTATCATTTGATGATTTTCAAACTGAACTTCTGTCAAATGAACTTCTTTTAGACACACAGTTCAAATCTGTTTCCCCAGAAACAAACAATTTTTCATTATTTGCACCCAAAAACACTCACCAGTCCTTTAACCGAAAGCCAAGATATCCAAATAGGCCTGCCCAACCTTCATTTTATGGACACCAACCCTCCCACTTCTCTTCCCAACGCGGCTCTATGCACCATTCTAAGATAGCATCCAATCCAACCCCACCACAGCAGAACTATCCACCTTCTAAACCTTCATCAAATGCTCCATCTCCTCGCTCACCTTGCCAGATTTGTGGTCGATCCAGTCATCGTGCGCTTGACTGCTTTCATCGCATGGATTATGCATATCAAGGGAGACATCCTCCTGCCCAACTAGCAGCCATGGTGGCTCACACCAATGCAGATCATGAAAATGAAAACTGGTTTGCTGACAGTGGAGCAAATCAACATATCACAGGCAATCTTGAGCAACTCTCTATTTCACAACCATATACAGGACAAGAGCATGTGGCAGTCGGTAATGGTCAGGGTTTAACTATTGCACACACTGGTAATGCAACTTTTCATACGAATAGCAGCCATTTACACCTCAAACATGTATTGCACAGTCCTAATGCCTCTGCTAATCTCATATCTATCAACCAATTATGTTTAGATAACAACTGTTTCTTTATTTTAACTGCTTCCCATTTTTTTGTGAAGGACATACTAACGGGGAGGACTCTACTCGAAGGCAGGAGTGAAGGTGGCCTCTATCCATTTCCCATGCAATCTATTTCTCTCAATAAGCCGCGTGCCTTAGCTGCTGTTGCAGGAATCAAAGCACCTCTAGCAGTTTGGCACTCTAGATTAGGACATGCATCTACTTCTATTGTTTCTCAATTATTGAATAAATACAAGTTACCTGTTCAAGGTTCAATTAGCAAAATGGATCTTTGTGAATCTTGTCAACTCGGTAAAGGAAAACAACTGCCATTCCCTCTGTCAACTCGTATTTCTGGATGTCCCTTGGACTTAATACATTCTGATGTTTGGTCGTGTTCTACCAAATCATTAAGTGGCTGCAAATATTATGTCATTTTCATAGATGATTTCTCTCGATTTACGTGGCTATATCCCCTTCATAACAAATCCGATGTTTATCCATGCTTCATTAAATTCAAAACCTTAGTCGAAAATCAATTCTCTCGGAAAATAAAACAAATTCAAACCGATGGTGGTGGCGAGTATACCTCCCATCATTTCCAGTCATTTCTCACAAACCATGGTATTATTCATCGGATCACTTGTCCCCATACACCCCAACAGAATGGAGTCTCCGAAAGGAAACATCGACACATTGTCGAAATGGGCTTATCCCTTCTCGCTGCATCCCACTTGCCATCAACGTTTTGGGTAGATGCCTTTTCACATCTATTTTTCTCATCAATCATCTACCTACTCCAATTCTAGAACATCATAGTCCATATTTCAAACTCTATGAAAAACATCCAGATTACACCTTTCTTCGCACCTTTGGATGCGCATGTTTTCCTCTCCTCCGCCCATATAATTCTCACAAACTAATGTTTCGCTCCAAGCGATGCATCTTCTTAGGCTATAGTGCGAATCATCTACGTTACAGATGCTTAGATCCTGTCACTCAAAAAGTCTTTATCTCCAGGCATGTCATTTTTTTATGAGAACTCATTTCCTACTAAGAATGGATTGCAGCCACCTATGCCCCTGCCCGTGGTTTCTTCTCCAGGTATGCTCTTTACTTCTCCTTCATTTCCAATTACTACAAGCCTTCCTACAACTCAAGCTCATCCATCCCATGCAACGTCCACATGGTCAGACCAACCCTCTCATGACACAACACCACCCTCACGTCAAGGTCCCTTATCCCCACAGCCATACCTGCACTCCCATGATACAGGCTCTTCCCCAACTAAGCAGATTTCCTCTCCCATCACTCCAGCTTCCGCATCTCCTACATATACTACCTCGGATCCCTTACCTTCTAACTCCAATTTGCCTATTTCCACTGCACCTCAACCCTCCCACCATATGACCATCCGTTCAAAAACTGGGTCATTAAAACCACGAGACTTCTCTGACTACCATCTCGATTCCACCAAATACCCCATCCATGCAATATCTAGTGTTGCAATTCCAAAAGAACCCCGTTCTTACCAACAGGCTGTTCTGTTATCGGAATGGTATGCTGCCATAAAGGAGGAATACGATGCCCTCATGACTAATAATACCTGGACACTCTGTCCACGGCCTCCTAATCACAATGTTGTTGGCAACAAATGGGTATACAAGACTAAGCAGACCCCCACAGGTGAAGTTGAACGTCTAAAGGCACGATTGGTTGCTTTGGGTTACCTGCAGGAGGAAGGGGTTGATTTCACCGAAACATTTAGTCCTGTAATCAAAGCTGCAACTATACGTGTGATTCTTTCTCTTGCTGTGCAATTTGATTGGGAAATGACCCAACTGGACATATCTAATGCTTTTCTTCATGGCATTCTTGAAGAGGATGTTTTCGTGGAACAACCAAGGGGGTTTATTGATTCTGCTTATCCAGACTACGTGTGCAAGCTCAACAAATCACTATATGGCCTCAAACAGGCCCCTCGAGCATGGTTTCTACGACTGTCTACTGCTCTCCTTGAGTTTGGCTTTGTGTCATCACCAGTTGACACTTCATTATTTATCTATCATAAGGGAAATGCTCACATTTTCTTTCTTATATATGAAGACGATATCCTTGTAACAGGCACAGACATCACGTTGATTCACTCACTGATTGTCAAGTTACAAACAGATTTCAAGATGAAAGACTTGGGTCCCATTGGCTACTTCCTTGGCATACAAGCCACACGAGACACTACTGGACTACATCTTAGACAATCCAAGTACATCTATGACCTTCTCCAGCGTACCAAAATGATAGGAGCCAAACCAGCTTCCTCTCCATGCACAATGGGACAGAAGCTTTCTTCGCATGTTGGTGAACCACTCACTTTGTCTCAAATTACAGAGTATCGACAAACAGTAGGGGCTCTTCAGTACTACACATTAACCAGGCCCGACATCGCATTTGCCGTTAATCAATTATGCCAACATATGCACCGCCCCACCTCTACGCATTGGACAGCAACAAAACGTGTACTCAGATATTTGAAAGGCACCATGGATATTGGTTTGTGGTACACTAAAGGTGATGGCCATCTCCAAGCCTTCTGTGATGTTGATTGGGCGGGTGATCCAGATGATCGAAGCTCCACCACAGGCTACGCTGTATTCCTTGGTTCATCCCTCATTTGTTGGTCAGCTAAGAAACAATCGGTAATTGCTAGGTCTAGTACGGAAGCCGAGTATAGAGCACTGGCGATGGTCACGGCTGAAGTATATTGGGTTCGCATGCTCCTCCAGAACTTGCACATTACTCTTCATAATGCTCCTACCATCTGGTGTGATAATAGTGGGGCCATTGCACTTGCTTCCAACCCTGTTTTTCTTGCTCGAACAAAACACATCGAAGTTGATTTTCACTTCATACGTGAGAAGATTGCAAACAAAGACATCTCAGTCCAGTTTCTCGGCTCATTTGATCAACTGGCTGACGTGTTCACTAAAGGCCTGAGTTCGACAAGATTTTGTATGCTGCGATCCAAGCTAACGGTTACAAAACTACCCATTAGCTTGCGGGGGGATGTTAGACAGATAAGCCAAGATTCAAATACATCCGAAGATCAAGTCCAAGACTTATCTCATACACCAACAGAACTCCAAGACTTATCTGATATACATACTGCAGCGTCTATCCTTCCTGATATACAGGAATCATAAGACTTTAGATAATATTTGTATTGTACATATCTTATCCATTTGTAACAAACTCATCCAATGTAAATGAATATAAATAGAACAATGCACTCGGTTGAACTGAAGTAAGCCTATTCATTATAATATTCATTATAATATTTTTAGTTTGAACTTGTAGCTATGGTTTTCCTCCACCATAAATGAGGCTTTAATAAAAATGGGAAAGTGTCACTTCGTGTGGCCCAGTCTCCTCTTCTTTAAAATTAAAAAAAAAAACTTGGTTGGCGCTTTCATGATACCACAGCGCAAGGGTTGCATACTATTTACAAGCAGTGCTTGTGCATCGATTGCAGGGATTTCATCTCATGCTTATACAGCCTCGAAAAGTGGAGTTTTGGGGCTGTTTAGGAACTTGGCAGCAGAGCTTGGCCAATATGGGATAAGGGTTAATTGCGTGTCGCCTTATGCTGTTGTGATTGGTAGTGGAATGGTACCACTAAGTGCAGTAGAGGCAGCAAAAACCGAAATGGCGGTGAATGAAATTGGTACTTTAAAAGGACATATTCTCAAGGCAATAGATGTAGCAAAGGCAGCACTCTACTTGGTTAGTGAAGATGCAAATTATATAAGTGGGCTCAACCTCTTGGTGGATGGAGGGTATTCTGTGGTCAATCCTAGCATGAGCAACCTTTTAGCTAGGCTCACCCCATGACAACAAGAGAGCGTCCTAGGTAGCTAGGCCAAGTCCTAAATACTTAGTTAATTAAATAATGGCATATGGTTCATTTTCAATCAGGTTATTAATGTCGTTTGCGATGTGTCTTTAATTATAAGTACTACGGATTCTCCTCTCTTGATTTTGTAATTAGTTTTCTTTGATGTGTTCTACTATATATATAAATTTATATATATATTTTTTTTAAAAAATGGCGTCCAAAAACACAAAAAGAGAAAAAATTGAAATCCTCAATTCAATCTATTTCTATCCTTCTATCATGTTTGTGTTTTTTATTTTCTTTATTTTTTTAATAAGTCACGTGATATCACATTATGATGTCACATCAAGGAAACAAAGTAAGTGGTATAAATTCAGAGGCATAGTAGTATTTCTTGAGCTAAACTGACCCTTGATAATTGCAACTAATAAAAACAGTAAAAATATACAGTAACATGATAATAGTTGTCAACAATTATTTTGTCTTGATACATCGGTGGAAACATTAAGTTGCATTTGGTTCCCAAACGTAACTGAGCTCAGCTGAGTTCAGTCTAGTTTTAAGCCGAGTCTAACATCCAAACACTCAATTTTCAAATAACTAAACTTATCTCAACTCAAAATCTTCTTACACGTGAGACCCACAACCTTTATCAACTTAAGACATTTTTATAGTACTTGGGACTCACAATCTTTTTTAATTTTTCATAAAAACTATTAAGCTCATCTTAACATCTAAACACACTTTAGACTCTGTTTAAATGGGTCCCACATAACTCTCTTTACAACTCAACTCACTACTACTTATAAAGAACTCAACTCAACTGAATTTAACTCAATATCTAAATACAGCCTAAAAAGTTGAACAATAATATATATGATGGATAATTGCCGAAAAGTCTTTTGTCTTGATTCTTGATCAGCTGGAACAATAAAATCTGAACGATAACTATGACTACTCGGCTTTAAAATGTGAAAATTTGTCAACATATATGTGTGTTTGAGCGATAGAGACACGTAAATAGCAAACAGGAGTGGGGAGACACTGAATCATGGGCTCAAAGTTTTACGCTTACTTAATATATAAATATATATATATATATTTATATATATATATATTAATAAAAAAGATAAAACAGAAAATAAAAAGATTTGGATTAGGGTGGAAAGATATTAATATAATACGTTAAAAGAAAAAGTTTAGTTAGAAATGCCTATTTAGCGGACATGGTCACACCAAATTACATCATTGTTCGTCTCATTGCCCGTTTATTTTTTATATTTTTTTAACATACAATTTTTGTAGAAAGGTTTTCATCGGGGTCCCCCTCCTCACTTTTGTATTCTCTCTTTTAATTTCAATGCATGTTAGTTGAAAAAGAAAGTTAAAAAAAAATATATATAATAGTTTAAATTTTGTCCTTAAACCTCAATTTATATTAGAAATGCTTGCTCTCCAAAGAAGTCAATCAAGATTAAATTTATTAATTGATGTGGTTTGATGTAGTACGTCACATTATGAGTTTCCTTTTATCGTAAAATAGATCCGACGTTGGTGATAGAGGGGGATCCCTTCGCTCTTGGAACAAATGATATAAGAACTTACTAAAATCGGTATGAAAATGAAATATACTTACATAGTGTCACCAGTTTGCAAACTTACTTGTATAAAATTACTTAATTTATAGATGTAGCACTTTTCATTTATTTAATGGGCTATCCTAGCAAGAATATGGCTCGTACGTAGTCCCATATTATAAGATTTTTTCTTAAGGGATAGTTTGAGAGATTATAGTCTGAAAAGGATAATAATTTTGTTATGAACCCAATTAATTTGGGTTGGGCTTGATGGGCCTCCTACATGTTATCTTTTATTTTAATTGATTGTTAGAGTTGTTAGTGGCCCATGGCCTTTTGCTGTTAGTTGTTGAATGAAGGGACATTTTCTAGTATAATTACAGGGGAGGGGCGGTGCTGAAGCACCTGAAATCTGGAGAATATTGTAGTAGTGGAATTTGTAAGGAGGTTAGGGAGCCCTCGAAGCATCCCGTAGCAATACAAGTCTCTTTTGCATTTCATCAAACGGCTTGTGGCCTCTGTTTCTTCCCTTGCAATAGCAGTACATACTCATGGCATTTTCCTCCTCATTACACGCTGCACTACAGAGTCCTATAGCTATCATTATTCATTCATTCCCATCATTTCCATTGTTATCCCTATAGGAGCAAATGAGACCTTAACAATTGGTATCACTTGAGCACCGATCCTACCCAGACCTAGCCTTCCGCAAGCACAAACTCAGAAATACACAAAACCATTACAATCAACCAGCCCTTACAACCCAGAAATCCATAAACCCAGAAAACCCATTCCATTCCCATTCACCTAGCTTCCCAGAAAACCAGAAATACTGAGCCATATTCACCTATAGAATACCAACGAAACACAACCATGGCTGATGCAACACGTTCCAAACAGAACAACACTGATGGTCTTCAACGCCATATTGATATTTTGGGGGAAGGGCTGTGCGAGGTGCGTGAGAACCAGTTGTCCTCTGACACTAGAATGGACCAGTTGATGGATATGATGCTGCATTGGGTGGTAAAGCAGAACAATATTCCTAATCGTTATGCTATTATGGAGAAATTAGTGAGATTAAAGGTTAGGAAGAAAAAGTCAGTAGTTGTTGAAGACCAAACGGTGCTGGAAGAAGTCGAAAGTGTAGAAGAAGAGGAAGAGACAGTGGTGGTTTCCATGGAAAACTGCTTGGTCTGGGAAGACCAAGCTGCGGAGGAGGGCGTAAATCCTACTGAAGCTGAACTGCATGATACGATCGGTGAAATTGATGCTGGTCAAAATGGCACCATTGATTTCGCTGAGTTTCTAACATTGATGGCACGGGAAATGAAAGGTACTTACTCTAAGGAAGAACTCAAAGAGGCTTTTGAGGGGTTCGATAAAGATCGAAATGGCTATATTTCAGCTGCAGAGCTTCAACATGTAATGAAAAATCTCGAAGAAACGCTGACTGATAAAAAATTGGATGAGATGATACGCGAAGGTGATACAAATGGCGATGGTCAAGGTCAGGGGAGCTATGAGGAATTTAAAGAGGGCTATTCCATGATTTTCCATGACGACTCATTCTCGCTGAATACAAGGGTGCCATTTTTTAGAAGAGAGTTACAGATCTCACTATTGCTGAATTTCCTTCTTATGGACCTCGTAACGAACCTGGAAATTTGGGTAAGCCTCTATTTCAAAAAACAAAAGAGGGGAGAATCTTTGAGCGGAAGGTTGAAAAAGATGGTTAAGAAATTTTTTGCTCCTCACTTGCTTGATGTTTTGCCCCTTAAAGCTTTTCTTGCACCCTTTGATAGAGGAAGACCATGGGATGATGGATGGGTCTTTATTGAAGAAGTTTCTTACATTCTTCATGTTGAAATAATTCTTGAAAAGCTAAACGCTCATGCACAAGAGGAGGTTGGTCCTTCTCAAGATAAGGTCGGAGTTGCAGTTGATACTGAAGCACCAGCTGTTAGACCTGCAAATGGAGTTACTTTCCCCAATTCAGAGGCTGTGGAGGCTGTTTTGCAAACTAATCAGGCTGCCTGGTAAACTAATGAGGCTTTAGATACTGCACCAGTGACTCATGAATTTCAGGGTATGCATTGTCAAGAGAGAAACATGCAGAAGGTGAGGTGCTTGCATCTGAAGAGTACCAAGGGAAGGGACTTCCGGTTTTATGAGTTGGATGTATTCACGGAAAAATGTGGAACGACAAGGGACCATCTACCCGCTGAGTATGCCGCGATCCAAGTGACAGATAATTTTTCAGATTCAAATAAGTTGGCAATTGGAAGATTTGGCACTGAGTACAAGGGTGTACTTCTAGATGGTAAGACAGTAGCAGTTAAAAGGTTTTCAAGGAAGTCATGGCAAGGCTTGGAAGAATTTAAAAATGGGATCATAGTTATTGCAAAATGTCAGCAGAAAAACCTGGTGAAGCTCTTGGGATGTGCAATACCGGGCCATGAAGAGCTACTTGTTTACGAACTCATGCCCAATAGAAGCCTTGATATATTTATATTCAATTCGAAAAAGTGCAGCCAGCTTGAATGGAAGACATTCTACGATATTCTTGTTGGTATTGCTAGAGGACTTCTTTATCTTCATGAGGACTCCAGGCGCTATGGGTTTTATAAACCTCCTTCCCTAGCTTTGGCTTACGCAAAGGGTGATGAGGGTATGCAGAGGGTGATGGGTAAGAAACTTCTCGCTCACTATCTGCTTGATATATTGCAACGCAAGGCTGTGTTTGAGTGGTATGGGATAAAACTATTAAAAATTGGTGGATTTCATTTGATAAAAGAACATGGCTTGAGGCCATTTGATAGAGGAAAGGGAAAAGAAATTGTGAAGAATCATTGGGTGAAAAATAAAAATTTGGATAAGAAATTGTTGTGTGTGAGAAATTGTTGTGGGTGGAGAAGGTGTGCACAGAGAATCAAGTTTACCGAATGAAAAAGAAAAAAAAGAAAAAAAATCCGGTGCAGTTTCAGAACTTTTTGAAGATGAAGCTGAAGATAAGTTGCAAGATGCTATTCAAGAGAATCATGAATTCCTTTCCAGGTGTATTAATGAAAACATGGGTTTTGAGGGTGGTAAACCACTGACAGCATGCATCAATGTTAAAGGCCTTATTCACTGGCACGCCCTTGAGTTTGAACAAGCTCAAATGTTTGACTTCATAATTGAAGGGTTCTCAACGGTCAGCTATTTAGCAACTGATAGCTCATTTCCAAGCTTATTTTTTGAGTGGAATATATGGACTCCGTTTATTGATGAATCTACAGCAGGTTTTAGACGGGATTGGCAATGGATTTTCCCAATAACATGGTGTCGTGGCTCATATGATGTGCAAAGGAGTTTTCTAGCTCAAAAAAAAAAAAAAAAGAAAAAAAAAATGAGACTCTTGATATCAAGAAATTAGTTGGGTCGGTCCTCTTATTTCCTTGGCTCTACTAGCTGCCTCTCTCGAAGACCATTACAAGGTTAATGCTCCAACCTTGAGGACAAGGTTGCTTAAAAGGGGAGAATTTGTTATGAACCCAATTAATTTGGGTTGGGCTTGATGGGCCTCCTACATGTTATCTTTTATTTTAATTGATTGTTAGAGTTGTTAGTGGCCCATGGCCTTTTGCTGTTAGTTGTTGAATGAAGGGACATTTTCTAGTATAATTACAGGGGAGGGGCGGTGCTGAAGCATCTGAAATCTGGAGAATATTGTAGTAGTGGAATTTGTAAGGAGGTTAGGGAGCCCTCGAAGCATCCCGTAGCAATACAAGTCTCTTTTGCATTTCATCAAACGGCTTGTGGCCTCTGTTTCTTCCCTTGCAATAGCAGTACATACTCATGGCATTTTCCTCCTCATTACACGCTGCACTACAGAGTCCTATAGCTATCATTATTCATTCATTCCCATCATTTCCATTGTTATCCCTATAGGAGCAAATGAGACCTTAACAAATTTAGATACCATACCACAAATATTATTTTGTTAAAGAGAATATCTTCCAGCAGGCATAGGCTTTCTCCCTTAAAAAGGGCATCCAATGGGAATGTGCCACGTAGACACTCTATTTTTCAACCTTGTGGCCACACTGCAGAAAAACACTCCATCAGTTTTCCATCTCCCTCCCTCCGTCTCTCTGTCTCTCCTCTCTCTCACTCCCTACCTTGACTTCGAGCACGAGCCCAAGCCCCACCACTCTTGAATATCT
Organism: Pterocarya stenoptera; assembly: GCA_003123785.1. Lineage (NCBI taxonomy): Eukaryota > Viridiplantae > Streptophyta > Magnoliopsida > Fagales > Juglandaceae > Pterocarya > Pterocarya stenoptera. The sequence continues at coordinate 168,980 of QEOT01006255.1, forward strand.
TCCTGTCGAGCCTGAGCCCTAGCCCCACCACTCCTTCCCTCCTTCCCTCCCATCGAGCCCTAGCCCCACCCCTATGTCCCTCCCATCTCTATTTACGCCCCTCTCCACCACTCTCTTTGCCCCCTTCTCAATCGTTGCTCCTGGCCCCCTCTTCCATTGCTCCTGACCAGCTTGGAAACACCCCCTCTCGAGAAACCTCCTCACTACCAGCCCCAAATTGTACCAACTCCCACGGCTTTCCATTGCTCCTGGTATGCCCTTTTAAGCTAATTTGATTTTGGTTTTGAGAGTGGGTTTGCCTATGGGATGCCATTCGATTGTTGACATTACTGCTTGTTTTCTTTGTATTAGGATCTTGGTTTTTAATAAAGTGAAAGTACAAATATTTAGATAGATGTATAGCTCTTTGCTTTGATGGGGATATTAAAGATTGAAGAAATATTAAAGATTGATATGGTTTTAGGTGCAAAGAACCAGGATTTTGTGAGTTTGAGTTTTTAGGGAATAGCGATGATAGGGCCAAAAAGACAATTACTTGAGTTTTTGTGAGTTTAAAGTTTGGAAATATGGTTTTTCTTTTCATGAGTTTGGTGATATGGCTCATTTCTTTTCATCAAAGTTTGATTTTTATAAGAGAACTACAATATCTTCCTTATAACCACGAAATTCTCTAAATTCTGCCTTCCAAGACATTTCTTCTTATTGCAAAGTCTCCTTACAATTATGTTGCAGATCTCTCGAATTTGAATTAGCTGAGTGGGAAGGATTAGTTTCAAGAATGTATCCTTCTTCTTCAATTTTCTAAAATTACAAGTAGATAAAGAGAACTACTATCTAGTAAATGACAAGTTCTGGATCTCATTCCGAGCAAAGTTCTTGGACAGCAAGAGGGGAAGACAAAACTACTTTGGAGAGACCATTAAAAGTAAGATGACATTGGAGCTAGTTCAATGAAGGAACGAGAGGGTACTTCATGAACGTCTAGGCATTGAACAATCCAAATTCAGAGCAATGGAGAAGAAGTACAAGGGAGTCTTGCAAGTGTTAATCTTGTCATGGTTATTACTTATGGTAATATGTGCTGTAATTTTTATGTTTCCGAACAACTACAATGAATGTCGGCCATTGTTGAGACTCATGTAACCCGTTGTAATTTGTTTAACACTTTTTCAGTTGGATGTACTGAATATATGGTGAATGTAATGGATATGTGGTGAATGTAATGGGAATTTGTGACATGTAGTACTGAATATGTGTTGAACATCATGAAAATTTTGGACATGTGCTAGATAGCTTTTTGGACAACCCTTTGTGCATGCGGGTTGGTTGATGATGGTTTCATGTGGTGAATACATTCTGGACAGCAAATACAACTCCATTGCATTTCCATTAAATCAACTCCATAACATTAAGATATTCTAGAATCTGAAAATACAACTCCATAACATTTCCATTAAATCATTTCCATAACATTAACATGTTCTAGAATCTGAAAATACAGCTCCATAACATGTCAATCACCGCAGTGCTCCAACTTCATATTCTCTCTAAGGCAACCAAGGCAGTTCTTCACTCTTGTTAACTGACCCCCTGCTCTCCTGTGTGTAACTTGCTTGAAACGCATGGCTTAAAGGCCATGCGTTACTGCCATTTAAATGGCAATTGAAGGCTGGCCTTTAAGGCTAGCCATGATGGGTGGGCTATATATAGCCCCCTTCAGTTTGGTTTTTGAATAATCTGAAATACACAAAAGCTCTCTCTTTTGTTCTCTCTTGATAAAATATTTAGACTGTGGATTTATTAAGTGTTACTCCAGTTTTATATTACGTTATACATTTCACCACTAAAAGGAAACGTTTGAGATGTGTAAATCTGGAAAAATTTGTGGAGCAATTTTATAAGCTGATCTTGAGGTATTTTTTCGCTGTGCCTTCTTACATCGGTATTAGAGCTTTTATAGTTGCTTCCAGTTTATAATATTTTATTTTCTCGCATATGCTTGAGATTTTTCTAGGTATCATTTTTCTTTTTTTCTTTTTTTTTTATTTGGATCTTGTTTTAGAAAAAAAAAAAAAAAAACCTCCATTGGAGGTGCTGGGTGCACCTGGGCGTGCTGCTTGTGTGCGCACCCAGATGTGGTGCCGTATGCACCACAGGAGTCTTGCAAGCACCACAAGGGTGCAACTGCGACTCTGAGCTGCCTTCTTTTGGTGATGGACAGTTGCTTGAGCCGCTGCAAGTCGTTGATGAAGAAGGGGTACTGTTCACGTGAATAGTGCCCTAGTTGGATGTAGAAGATGACCTTAGGTCATTTGTTTTTCACTGGGCCTAGGCCTCAAGGCTCATTTTTTTTTTAGAAACAAGTGCTGGGCCGAAGCACCCAGCCCAAGTCCAGATTAAAAAAAAAAAAAAAAAAAGTGGTATGGGCCATTTTCACAGCCCAACACTTTTTGAGCCTATTTTTTTAAACACAAAATAAAATAGAAAGGGAGAAAAGTAGCACCCCTTGGACTTGAACCTAGGACCACCAGTCGAACAAGGGCAGCGCGCACCATTGGGTTGTGACTTACCTTTGGTTTAGGTGGGGTTTTAAATATATTTATCATACATTTAAGTTCTTTTATAAAAAGAAAAAAAATGATAATTTTTTTTTTACTAGATTTAATATATGCTTAGATATATTGTTATATTACATGTGATCTTTTATTTAATATTTTAGATTAAATATGAATATATAGTTATATTCATCATTTTTTTTTAATTCCATAATGTTATATTATATATGATCTTTTATTCAATATTTTAGATTAAATTGAACATGTGGATATGTGATTATTTTATTATCTATGAATGTTAGGTTTGAATGTTTAGACATTAATCTTCATTTTTTTAGTGCTAAAATAGAAAATTCCCACAAAGTAGTCTTAGTTAGAATTGTCAGTGTGAATGATAGGCTGAAAAGATTGCAGTGACCCCAGTAAGAACTATAAATGCACTGATGGAACAAGAAAAATGCACTGTAATGGTCTTAAGAGAACCATTTTTGTAGACTGACCCAACATTTCGTTGTAGTCTGAGTATCTATTCTTGTAGACTAGCCCAACAGGTTGTTGTAGTCTAAATAGTTGTCCTTGTAAACTAGCCCAAAAGATTACTACTATTTTAGTAGGTTATGTCTTTTCATGTGAATAGGTCTAGATGACTACTTAAGATAGTGGGAGTATGGTTGAGATTTGTGATGATTAATTCTCTCATATTTGTTTTAAATTTGTGCAAAAATTAGGTTAGAAATTTAATAATTTGATATTGTGGCGCAAGAGATGATTCTGTAGCCTAGCAATTTGTTGATCTTGCGACATGTCTAAATTATTCTTTTTCTAGTTTGGATGGACACGACAAATTTCTTGGGTGTGTGTAATATCCTTTATTTGCGTGTTGTAGTGAAATAACATCCAAGAGTATAGTTGTTGATTCAAACAAATAGGAGAAATTGGATGGGAAGAACTACGACATTTGATATTGCAAGATCCAATATGTCTTAGATGAGCAAGAGGTTTTGGAGGTCTTATCTCACTCCCTTACTGCACCCAGGGAAGGGAACTCTGAACAATACAAGATAAATCAACTAGCCTATACTCAATGGGCTAAGAAAAATCGGTGTGCACGCATAATAATGTTAAGCAACATGTACAATGATCTAATGTGTGAGTTCGAGACCTATGACACTGCCCAAAGCATGTAGGAGGCTTTGAAGGTGAAGTTTGGTAGAACTTTAACCACTAGGTTGCGTGGATTAACCATGAGGTTTGACTCCTATAAGATGCGCTCTGACCACACGATGAAGCAGCATTTTACGGCAATGTCGAGCATGATTCATGAACTTAAGTAGGTAGGAAACAACCTGACTAATGAATAGCAAGTCCAGGCAGTGACAAGATCACTACTGAATTCTTGGAAGAATATGAGCCACAACCTGACGCATAACGAGAATATCAAAGACTTTGATGATGTCTTGCGTTACTTGGAATTGGAGGCTGAGCACCAAGAGGCTGCAAAACCCAAACATTCGGCCTATATGGTTGAGTCTGGTTCGCGTAAGGCATCTAGGCCTAAGCATAAGAAGTCCAAGATGGGGGTAGCTGCTAGACAAGTTAAGAAAGTGTCAGGAACTTCTCAGTGCAGCAAGAGGGGCAAGCATGGGAAGAACAAGTCAAAATTAGAGTGCTTCAACTGCGGAAAGAATGACCACTTCGCTCATGACTGCACTGAGCCGAAGAAGCTACACTCTGATTTTTCTCACATTGTTTTTGTAAGTAGCCATATGATGGTTGTTCACTCATTTCTTGTGTGGACTGTTGATTCAGGAGCGACCGAACACATAGCGCGAGACATAGTCAGATTTGTGGAGGATCGTCGGATTACAACTGGAAGCCGTGATATCAAGGTGGGGAATGGAGCTAGTGTGGAGGTGCTGGGACTTGGTACCTACAAGCTGGACTTACTGGGTGGCCGAAGTCTTATCCTACACAATGTGTTATACGCTCCCGAGATCCGACGAAACTTACTTTCTGTAGTTACTCTATAAAGACTTAGTTTTCAGATTGTATTTGAAAATGAAACTTAGTTTCCTTTTATTTGAGCCATGTGTTTTATGGTAATGCTTTTCTCCAAGACGGTTTTATGATATTGGATTTGGATTATTCAAATATGAATGTGTCTATTGCTTTTCTTTCTACATCTGATAATTTGGATTCATATAAATGGCATACTAGGCTTGGTCATATAGGGCAAGATAGAACGGCTCGGTTAGCTAGATAATGCCTGATAGGCAATCTCGCTAAGGTCATCTTGCGCACATGCAAACATTGTCTAATGGAAAAAGCTAAGAGAAAACTGTTTGGATAAGCCACTAGGGCATCTTTTCCACAGTAATTAGTCCACTCAGACATCTGTGGTCCAATGAGTGTGAGGGCCAAACAATGAGGTGTCTGCTTCATCACATTTTTAGATGATTTTTCACGTTACGATCATATCTACTTAATCTCCCATAAATTTGAAGCATTGGAGTGCTTTAGGTGATATCTAAGAATGGTTAAGAATCAATTAGACAAAAATTTAAAAACTCTAAGAACTGACCAATGACAAAAATATCTCTCTGAGCAATTTAAAAGGCTCTGTGATGAAAAATGAATCAAAAGACAGTTGACAATGCCGAGTACGCTGCAGCAAAATGGCATGGCGGAAAGGAGAAATTGAACACTGTTTGAGATGGTTAAGTCAACGATGGCGCAAGCAAACCTACCAATTTCTTTTTAGGGGGATGCACTTTTGACTGTTACCTACATTTTTAACCAAGTGCACTCCAAATCAGTAACTTCCACCTCATATGAACTATGGACCGGCGAGAAAATTTGTAAGTCACGACATGTGGATTTCATTGAAGATGAGTTTCCATGTAGATGTGAGATTGATAGGAGTTTAGAACTTCATGAGATTGTGGAAAAAGAAGAAAGTGCTCAAAAGAATTTAGTTGGGAATGAAGAAGAAATTCTTTAAGCTCCTACAAATTATAAAAGGGACTTAACTTCAAGTGGGAGCACACCACTTGTCAATCAATCACAACAAACTTAGTCACATAGAAGTACACGTGAAAATGTTCCCCGTCGTCGTTTTGAGATTGAAGGGGAAGCTTTTATGATAATTTCGCATGATGATCACAAGTCTAGGACAATTGATGAGACTCTCTCATCTTCTACTAAAGATGAGTAGATGAAAGCACTTAATGATGAGTTTGTGTCTATGAAGACTAACTAGGTCTGGGATCTGGTTGATCTACCGACAGGGCGTAAGGCTATTGGGAACAAATGGATTCTTAAGGTCCAATGCAAGTTGGATGGATCAATAGATAAGTACAAAACTCGCTTAGTTGCAAAAGGATATATCCAACAGGAGGGCATAGACTATAAGGAAACGTTTTCACTAGTGGTGAGGTTTGCCTCAATTCACCTGATTCTAGCTATAAAAGCAAACATAGATTCAGAACTCTATCAGATGGACGTTAAGACAATATTTCTCAATGGAAAACTAGATGAGGAGATTTATATGGATCAACCAACGAGTCTTGTGGTCAAAGGTCAAGAGCGCAAAGTGTGCAAACTCAAACGATCTATGGTTAAAGCAATCATCTAGACAATGGTACCTCAGATTCCATCAAGTCATTCTCTCGATTGGGTTTACAATAATCACAGAGGACCATTGTGTCTATCTTAAAAGGTCCAAGAAGAGTTTCATTATGTTGTTATTGTATGTTGATGACATACTACTAGCTGGAAATGATAAAGGGTTGATAATCGCCATAAAAGAGTGCTTTTCCTTCAATTTTGAGATGAAAGATATGGTTGAGGCAGAATACATTCTGGGAGTTAAAACCTACAAAGATCGCTCAAAGAGAATTTTGTGTTTATCCCAACAGACTTACATAAAGAAAGTTCTTGAGCGTTTCCTAATAAGTGGATGTAAACCTATTGACACCCCTGTTGCAAGAAGTACAAACTTGTCCAAAGAGTTGTGTCCTAAGACTCAAAGAGAAAAGGAAAAGATGGCCCGTGTCCCTTATGCTAATGCTGTGGATAGTCTAATGTACAGAATGATGTGTACTCTGCCCGACATATGCTATGCAGTTGGCTTAGTGAGCAGATTCCAATCTAACCCTGGACTGGCTCACGAAAAGTAGTCAAGAGGATTATGCAATATCTTAAGGGAATTGTGGACTATGTGCTGTGCTATTAGGGTTCAAATTTGTAGCTAAGAGGTTATAGTGATATTAATTGGGGTTGTGACCTAGATGAGTGCAAATCAACTACTGGGTATGTTTTTCTGCTCAACAAAGGCGCCGTTACATGGAACAGTAAGAAACAACCATGTATAGCTTTATCCAACATGGAGGTAGAATACATATCTTGTTTAGTAAAGCAGCAGTTTAAGAAGCTGTTTGGTTACGGAGGTTCCTCAAGCATTTAGACATTGGCATGGATACTGCAGATCCAGTGACAATATTCTGTGATAGCATGGCAGCTCTCGCATATGCTACGGATTCAAAGTATCATGGACTCAGAGTATCACTACATCAGGGATATGATAGTGCAAAAGGAAGTGGTTCTGAAATACATTTCTACGAGTCGCATGGTTGCTAATCCTTTAATGAAACCTATAGCAAGATATGTCTTTAAGACTCATGTTAGGAATCTAGGACTACGTAGACTGTAAATGTAATTTGTGTCTCAAATGACATTAAGATGTAACATTTTCTTTGGGATATTAATACAATATGATTCAATTCTTGTCTTTATCGTATTGTTTTTCAAATACACACACAAGATATGTCAACAGGTTTAGATCAGCTCACTCACACGAACGATCACTTTAGCACTTAAGTAGCGAGTAGAGACTTAAGTAGCGAATAGAGATAAAACACTGTGTCCTTATGTACTTGTCCAAAGGAATAAGTTAGTTGACATAAAGATATATCGCCTTAATGGGAGCTAAGATGAGATCCATTAAAAGGACTATGCATGGGTTACCCCACCATCCATATAGCTTGTAGTTAGCCAGATGCGAAATCCTTTTTTACGCCTTGGAGGTGTGCAAATAGAAGAACTCGGGTTAAATGCTTAAGGAGCGGCTAGACTAATATCTATACTGTGTTGATAAAGACATATGCTATTTGAGAAAGAGAAATCTACCGTAGCATGTGTTTCATGCCACATGTGCTTATACGACCATATGAGTAAGTGAGTAAAATGTTCCCTTATTCCTTACTGTGTGAGTCTCATTTTTAAAGTGTCCTTTACCTTTGACTATGTCACGAGATGGAGGTTGTGATGTCTGCTATTTTGGCATGTTGTTAGTGGCCATGATTGATACGGTCTAAAAAGGCATTACTGAGAAAGCGGTTCGATCAAAATTGAGTGATATAAGTGCAAAGTGGTTCGATGGTGTTTATTGACATCAGACTATGATGCTATATATTGGTAGCGGCTAAGGTTGTGAACACATTGAAATGATTTCAACGTAGTTGAGCATTGTTCTGAATTTTTTAATTCAAGAGGGTTCGAAAATGCTTGATCTTGATGTGAACGATTGAGTTTAGGACATGACCAGGCATTTTAGAGATGTTACTATGCTGGTCTTCTCTTGGAGAGATTTGGTTTATGTACTCTACGTTCATATCATACTCCCACCTTTCTACGTATGTGTTTGGTGGTCACACAACCTATTTACTTGTATGAACAAGTTTGAGAACATTAGAGAGATGCAGACATGGGATCGTGCCCACTGTGTGCGAGTGAGAGATGTTAAATGGAGGGGCGCCCACATGGGGTTGACTCCGTCCTCTCCTGCATGTAACACATAGCTTTATTAGTTGCTTATAATGCATGGCTTAAAGGCAATGCATTACAGCCACTTAAATGGCAATTGAAGGCTGGCCTTTAAGGCCAGCCGTGTGGGGTGGGCTATATATAGCCCCCCTTAGTTTATTTTTTGGATAATCTGAAATACACAAAAGTCTTTCTCTTTTGTTCTCTCTTGATAAAATATCTAGGCTGTGGATTTGTTAAGTATTATTCTAGTTTTATACTATGTAGTACACTTCGCCACTAAGAGGAAACGTTTGGGATTTGTCAATCTGGAAAAACTTGTGGAGTAATTTTATAAGCTGAGCTTATGGTATTTTTCCGTTGTGCTTTCTTACAAGCAAATATATTAATCTCATTGACAATTAATGGCAAATTCAAACAACTAATAGAGAAGATCTTCCTCATGCACACGTCATCCATTTAAATAAAAAAAAATTATAAATGGATATGGTTTTGAGAGAAGGGCAAGGCACATTTGGTCATCACAAGGATAAGGCAAACTCGTGGACCTTAGTATTTAGGGATTAGACTGAGGTCCATAACATTAATTGGTGCTTTCATTGAGAGTGTTATCTTGCTTGGCGTTCTTGAAAAGTTATCATTTCTCCTCGAGGTAAACAACACGATAACTCACTCTTGTGGTTGGATTGGGAATCCCTCTTGGATTCCATTTTATTTTTGTTATTGTGTCGTGAACTGAAGTTTGGGGTTGAGGTAGAGGACGGAGTAGCTAGGCTTGTAGGGATCAACCACCCAAGAAGGTGGGGGATTCGTGGTTGGACATTCTTGTGCAAGTGGGGTCCACCACCCTTGAAGGTGGGGGACCTAGGTGGGACTTGTGAACCCTTGAACAAGCGTCCAAGCAAGCCGAGGTCCTACCCCAGTTTCCGTGTGAAGAAGTCTCAGTTTGCAAGGTGAGTGTGCTGAAATTTCAGCTCAGTTTGCAAGTCTCAGTTTGCAAACACAGTTGCAAGTTGCCTTGTTGAAGCATCATGCACAGGGGCACGTTAGAAGCCGTGGTTCACCACCATCCTTGACGAGGCAACCACCACTATGGCCGAGTTAAGGATGGCCTTGAATGCCACTTGTCGAGAAAGCGAAGAAAACAGATGATCCATGGAAGCTATGAGGAGAGAAACAAATGCGAGCATAGAGTGGCTCGAGAAAATAATCGTTGAGGGGACTGACCATGGGCCACGTCCAAATCCGAATGGGCAAAGGCATCAGGCCTTTATTGATGGGGCTGAAACAAGTGTTACAGGATCCTTGCATGAAGCACCACCAGCCGGTTATTGAAAAGGTGGAAGAATAGAAATTGAACATGTGGTGGTGGGGAGGTGGATACATAATGATGAAGACGTTGATACATAACGACAAGAACCGCACTAGAAGCCCAAATGTGAGAGGATGGCCTCAAGATGTGAGGTTTGAGCAACCTCAACATGAAGAGTTGCACGATGCCGAGTTTGACATTGAGGAAGAGAGGCCGTATGGCCATGGTGACCATTTTGAGGGAAGACATCATCACCAAGAGAGAGATAGAGGCCACCGGGGCTAAAGATATAAGTATGATCACTATGAAGAAAGAAGAGGAAATCAGGCTTACAACCGGGAACCTAAAAGGCCAAAGGTAGACTTTCCTAAGTTCAATGGGGGAGATCCTTACGAGTGGTTAGACAATATTGACCACTACTTCCGTACTTATGAGGTGCCTAGACATAAGAGGGTGTCGACGGCATGCTTTTATTTGGAAGGAAAGGCAAACAAATGGTGGAGATGAATACTTGATCAATACGAGAAAGAGAGAAGGGGTTTAGGGTGGACGGCATTTGAGAAGGAATTTTTGATGCAATTTGGCCCATCTCCCGTTATCAACCATCATGGCCAACTTGCTAAGTTGAAGCAAGATGGAAGGTACACAATTACATTGAAGATTTTCAGCTACTCCAAACCATGGTGAGCAATTGGTTGAAAGAAGCCCTCGTGGGAAATTTTGTTGATGGGTTGAAGCCTTGGTTAGCCAAGGAAATAAAATTGAAGCAACCTACAAGGCTTCAGGAGGTTATGAGGATGGCGAAAATTTTGGAAGAAAGCACTCATGTGGAGAGACATCAATCCAAGGACATGGGGAGCAAGTTCACTAAATCCTTGCAAACCAAAATCACTTGGAAAGGTAACGAGGAATTTGGGGGTGCTTCAAAGTCCAAACCCTATGAAGTGAATAAGTTATCAAGAGAGAAAGTGCAAGAAAGAATAAAAAAAGGTCTATGTTTCAAATGTGGAGAAAAATGGAGTAAGGAACACAAGTGTAGATCTGGGCAAGTTTATGTATTGATTGACGAGGGAACGAGTGAAGATGAAGATGGTTGCCTTGTTGAATCATCTACTGAACTACAACATATTTGAATAAAAAAAAAAAAGCTCCATTCTATATTTGTTTTGATTATTTATTAGTTTTAGTTTATGTATAGTTGATAGAAAGAATGAATTCAACTCCTGACCCCAGAGATTAAGGACATGACGACGAAGTCAAAATGCGTTGGAAATTGTTTTTTCCTCCATAAATGCATCAAGAGTTGACGTCTTACTTTGCTATTATCTATAAAAAGGCAATATTGCATTAATTATGCTGATATTGAATATATTGTTCAATAATTTAGTATGTAGTTTCTCCCTCAGAATCAATGGCTCTACCACCTATATCATGCACCACAATGAAGAGCACTCTTATGGTTTTTTTTTTTTTTTTTAAATATTAACAAGTTAGATATTGGATAAATCAATTCATAATTGAATTATAATAATTCGGCTGTGAGGGTATATGATTCAAGAGGATCCGAGTCAGATGATGCCAAGTTGTCAGATTGCACCTTGATTGTGCTGAAATACCTTGAGGAGGCAGATCAATGCAAATATGGTAGAAAATCGTGATCTTTCCTTGATTATGATAGTTTTGGGTACGTTTTGATATTTTGGCCATAACTTTGACTACAGGTATTAGAATCGCACATATGACCCCAATTCGGAAAGCTCTTTTCGATGCGCACGTCGTGGGCACCCATGTCAAGACCCCATCAATAACCGCCCTAGGACAAGGTCCAAGGCATGTATGGACAACCGAGATCGGCCACTTCCAGAGTCAAACCCAGCTTTGGAGGACTTCCCTAGGGGTCTGGGTATGCCCTAGGAAGATTAGAGGAATGGCACGGGTCAATTAGAACGTGGCTCAAGTTTTCCCTCTAGACTGTGCCATGGCTCAGCTCGGACAACCCATTGGCACTGCCGCTGACATGCCATGACAACCTCTTGACACTGTCCCTGACATGCCTTGACAATTCCACGGGCCATCCCCTGACACTATTACTAATATGCCATGGCACGCCCATCAGCATGGCCAGCAGTTAGCCCTAGCGCCCATCAACCTATCCAGTAGCATCAGCAGCCCATCAGCACATCAACAGGCAGGGCATGCCACCTGCCACGACACCTCTAGGACAGCCCCACAGACATGCCATGGCACCCACCTGACAGGACCATAGGCAAGCCATGGCCCCTACCATGGCACCAACATGACAGCCCAACAGACATGCCATGACCCCTACCATGCCACACACTTGACATCATCACTAGCCTGCCATGGCACCCCCATGTCAACACCACAGGCATGCTGCAAGCATGCCATGGCACGCCCAGGACACCCCAGCAGGCGTGCCATGGCCCCTGCCATGACATGCCCCGGACGCTCAGTAGCACGCAATAGGCATGCCATGACCCTTGCTGTGAAATGCCCTTGACAGCCCAAGATGAGGCTAGTGACCATGCACAGTCGAGCGCAAGGCCTAGCAAGCACACGCCCATGCGTGTGACCCTGCGCACGCCCATGCATGCGCCTTTGCGCACACCCCTGTGCCGCTTGCCCATGCGCCACACACCCTTGCGCTGCACACCATGCCCACGCCCAAGACCATGCCAGGCCAGCACCAACAGCGCATGGCCTAGACATCAGCATGTCAAGGCCATGTCAAGACATGCCTAGCGTGCAGCACAGCACATGCACGCCCTACTCGCGCATGCCTACGTGCGCTTGGCTTGTGTGTTGCAGCCCAGCACACATAACCATGCCAGCAGGGCAGCAATCCCATGCGCCTAGCCTAGGACGCCTACGCTACCAGGCAGCCATGCCACTAGTGCCCAGGCCACTTGCCTGGGCCATGCCACACACATCATCAGCATGCAGCGCCTATACCATGCTCACAGCAGTAGTAGTCCACTCCCAGGCCACCTTTCTGGGCCATGACTGCACACCACCACTACCAATGGGCATGCCCAGCTTGCCATAGCCCAGCAACCAAGCCATCAAACAGCCCCAGTGCCCAGGCCCTTGCCTGGGCCATGACAGCCATGCACCAACGGGCAACACCAACATACAGCCCACGCCCAGGCCCATGCATGGGCCATGCCAGCCACACACATGCCAGCAATGCCAACGTCCAGCCCATGCTTGAGCCATGTCAGCCACATGCCAACAAGCAAGCCAACCATTCCAGTCATGCCCATGGCCCATGCCATGGGCCAGCCAAGGGCCAATACATGTCACGAGCCACATTGGTCATCCAAGACCAGGTTATTTTATGATCCTTATTTATTTTATTTACTTATATTTCAAGGGACTTATTGGGGGTTTCTACTTTGTAATCTCTATAAATAGGACCCTTAGCATCTTAGTTTACATCTTTTGGCAAATTTCCTAAGTGGGTGGATGATTGTTCTTGAGATCAGTTTTCGGTGCTTAGCACTTGGCTTACTAGGGTGACATTCGTGAATCCCTAGTAGAGAATTATCACCTTGACATTCATGAATAGATGTGATTCAATCTATCTTATTTCATTTCAACTTTGTGAAATTCGTAAATCAAAGTTAGTTTGTTATCTTTGTGTTCATTCATTGTTCTTGAGTATTCATACTTTTTCCTATCTTGTTCATCCATATTGTTCATCCATCTTGTTCATCCATATTGTTCATCCATCTTATTCATCCATATATTTCCTTGCATCCATTCAATCTTCCCAACACCATATTTCGACCACCACAAGTGTTTACCCTACTTTCCATATTCGGCCACCTCCTATATTTACCCTTCATTCAACTAAGCTCTAGGCGAAATTTCCTTGTCTCCATCTTTCCATAATTGCCACTTACCAAAACTAGCCTCCATTATCTCCACAAGCCCTAGCCGAAACCATTGTCTTCAATAACCCTAGCCGTCCCTCAAAAGTCCCACTTGCCAATTTCCTTAATTTTAGGAAAGGTGACTCATCTCATATCCATATCCCTTGATTTAAGGAATTTCCATCCCATGGTCAATCCCTTAAATCTTTTCATCCCTACAATCACTCAAGTCAATCAAAGACTATCATCATCTTACCATATCCAAATCCTATTTTGCCATCTTTAAATCCTATCTTCCATCTCCAAATCCCTAAACTCAAAGAACAACCATAGACTCGTTCAGACACCATCCATCTTCATCTTTCTTACCCTAACCGAATTCCTATCTTTCCCAAATAGACTCCATCAATCTAGGAGTCATAGCCTCATTCATCCACATCCTTCCAAATCCAAGTAGCTCATCCTACACTCCAAACCTAAGCCAACTCTTTCCAATCTCGAAATCCCCCTTAGCCACCATCCAAACCCTAGCCTATCTTCACCATACCAACCCTAAACATCACCCAAGTGACCCTAACATCAAGGGCAACCTTCAAGCTGTTCCACATTGCATCAAACACACCGAATCATCACTTAGATCACCCGAACTCATCATCATCATCATTTTCATCACTAAACACCGTACCTTCATCAAAGCAAGTTGCCGACATCTTCACCAAAGCATTAGGTCGGAATCTCTTCCACCATTTTCTCTGCAAGTTGGGCATTATGGATCTCCATGTGCCAACTTGAGGAGGAGTATTGACATAGCACTTCCACAAATCAAGCAACTTTGTCTTCCAAATCACTTCTACAAAACCTTCCACAAATCAAGCAACTTTGTCTTCCACAATAACATATCATTTCCACAAATTCTTCCACAAATCAAGCATCCACAAATTCTTTGTATCTATTTATTTCACCATTCTCTCAATGTAAATCAAGTGTGATAGAAACATCATTCTCTCAATTCTCTCAATTCTTGACAACCCTCATCATATAAATTCGCGTAGGAATAATTATAATTATTTATTAAAAATTTAATTACTTTTTGTTTTTTAAAAAAATTGTAAACTAATTTAAAATACACAAAATGCACACCTCGACAACTCGATCTCGCGGCATGTCGTGATCTCCCTTCTCTTACAATACTGATCACATTAATGTTCATTAACATTTTTTCCATTAATATTTTATGCAAGCGGAGACTTGCATGAGAGATTTTATTGAATTCTTTAAACATAGATCAACTTTAAACCCACGCAACTTTTGGCTCTTTCCTCGAGCACATTAGCTAGGGTCTATTTGGATGTTAAAAATATTTCAGATCATCTATAAATAATAATAAAATAATTTAACAACTTAGTGCCTCTTTTGGGTCAAATCACTCTGATTAATACAATTATGCATTGGAACCAGTCTTTGGTCCATATGCATGTATATCCATGATATAGTTGAATGTATATGTGTGTGTATATATATAAATATATATATTCTCTTTCAGAGCTCATTAATTTTATCCCTGAAAATCAATTACTGTATATATAGTATGCTGAGTTAATTAGTTGTGTTGACATCGTGTTTTGCGGGCCTGGACAACTCCACGGAGGCAGTACCATGATGTGAATTATTTGGAGCCCCCGGAAATGTTCTGGTGAGGCTGTACAGTGGTGATTTTTACGTCCATGGCAGTGAATGGAAAATGAGTGCAAGGAAAGTAAAAAGAGATGGACACCAAGATTTACGTGATTCTGCAATATGCCTACGTCCATGGAGTTTTCGGGAGGTGACTGCCATGGTCGTGGCAGAGCATTCCACTGTCCAGCGTGCATGCGTCCGAGGTCATCTTGGGTGCAGAAACCTGTGCATCCACAGGGTTGTTTGCACGCGGCCACAACTGGAGGTGGCCGCTCAGGCTATCCAGGAGGTGGTCAACAGACCACCTGGTTACCGCCGCGGTTTCCATCGTGCCATGATAGTTTTTGTGTTGTGAGCCCCTTTTCTCGTGCAAGTTGACCATGTAGTCTTTGTGGCCGGAGATGCCTCCCCCAGGGGGATGAGTATGGTTGCCGCCAGAAACTTCCAGCGAGCCACTTAATGGAGGCCAACAAGCATGTCGGGCTTGCTGCTGGCCCATCAGATGGCAGTGACTCTGTATGGAGCCCCCTACTCGGCCCTTGGTGATGATGGCAAGCTGGTTGAAGACAAAAACTTCTAGCGACCTCGGTAGTGGCCGCCAGGTGGGCTCCTTGCGGTCTTGTGGGGTGATACCCCGTGGTAGCCCAGCCTTTGGTTCCGGTGACCACCACGGCTGCGACAAAAAATTCTCGCTGCCAGCACGGTGGCTCGGAGTTGTCGCTTGCAGCTCTTGGTAGCACACGGCGTGGCAGGGCTCCGCTCGGGTGCACAGGATGTGCCAGTTGAGTCTCCATGCATGCCACGTAACGTGCCATGCATGGCCTCCACATACGTGGGACTGTGCACTTAAGTGCACAGTGCCGTGCATAATATGCACAACACAGTGCTCTAGTGGACATTGCTCGTCTAGGCGTTTTAGTTATTGTCAACATGTGCATGTGCATGTGCATAAACCATATTCCTGATCTTGGAAAGTAAGTGGCCTGATCACTTAGGCTGCAAGTGCTGTGTTATCTAGGTGACACAGAGTTTATTCGCCCGACCATTAAACTAGTGTCTTTAATAAAAATAAATAAAAGTAATGAAGCATGGAGTACTTATCTGGAGGATGCTTCCTTCATCATTCAGAATTTATTTTGTGCAATGGAAAATCATCATTCTTCCACCTTTATTGCATTCTTCTTCTGTGTTATCACAAATTGTTCATCAGCTCTTCCTTCTATCGCTTTAGTTTGTTCTTCTTCACATCGCGATATCTGAGAGTGTGTTGTTGCCGGCCTACGAATGACACATTAGTTACAGGACAACAGAGATCCCACAGACGGCGCCACTTGTGATGTCGTGTTTCACGGGCTTGAGCAACTCCACGCAGGCAATGCCACGATGTGAATTAGTTGGAGCCCCTGGCAGTGTTCCGGTAATTATGTACGATGGCATTTCGTACATCCACGGTAGTGAATGAAAAATAAGGGCAGAAAAAGTAAAGAGATGGACACCAAGATTTATGAGGTTCAGCAATATGCCTACATCCCAGGGGTTTGGGGAGGGAAGTCTCCAATATAATATATCTATTTACAATCACTCATGGATCTTCATATCTCACTGTACAGAGAAAGTTGGAGCTCTTCCTCACTATATTTCCATTGATTCCCCCTTGATCCGTCCGTCGTCCATCCTCCTTTTATGTTGTTTGGGGCTCTCCTTTTATACGTTTGTCTGACCTTTTATTGTGGATGCTAGCCTTCCATGAGGTGGTAAATCTCCCTTGCGTGAGCCTCTTTTCTTTCTTCTCCTGACCCTCTGCCATTTTATAACTAGCCCTATTTTGTCCCCTTCTTATCTCTTCCTTATCTCCCTTTTTGTTCCTAGTGATGGCTTGGTGGGCTGGGCCCAATTTATGGGCTATGAACATTTTTCCTCTTCACAAGTTCGATTCCTGTTCAACAATTTAAGAGAGAGAGTTTCTGATCCTTGATCACATAATGGTTGAATGGTTCTATCCCACAAAATCAATGTTCAGCAAAATTTCGATTGGAGACCTGAGCTTGATAATAAGAAAACAAATAATTAGAAGACATTGGGATTATATAAAAATAATAATTATTATTATGTGGGATTTGGGCAAATAATATATAAATATATATATATTAGGTCAAACTTGGAGAAGACAATCAGATAGCCTAAAGTCATTCATATATATATATATATACACGCCGTGGATGCATGGCAATTTCTTGTTTAATTAACACAGACAATAACTTGGAGAAGACAACTATCAGATAGCCTAAAGTCATTCATATATAACTTGGAGAAGACAACTATATAGCCGAAGTTATTCATATATAACTTGGAGAAGACAACTATATAGCCGAAAGTAATTCATATATAACTTGGAGAAGACAACTAAATAGCCTAAAGTCATTCATATATAATTTGGAGATTGCTATATAGCCTAAAGTCATTCATATATAACTTGGAGAAGACAACAATATAGCCTAAAGTCATTCATATTAACTTGGAGAAGACAACTATCAGATAGCCTAAAGTCATTTTAATTGTTTGTTAAGATTTTACTGGGTTTGTAGTATTGAGCTGGACGGTATCTGGGTACAGTGTCTGGCCTTATATATATAACAAAGCACCAACGTGGGAAACCTCAAGAGATCGAACAAGACTCAAGCTGGCTTCCCCGTTGAGTTAGGAAAAGATGACTTCTGTTTCATCAGTACCTCCCAGCAGAAGGTAACCTAATTAGCACCATTTTTCTTGTTTCTATTAGCAGGAAAAAAAGAAAAGTATTAATTTGCTGTTCTTGAAAATTAAGCCTAATCTATATTTGTTGCTTTTTACTTATTCGTACGTATTGATCATAGTACGTACAAATTAAATTAGTTTCAATAACAACAACAGAAAATCATCTGTGATAATTATCCATATTCAGGCTAGAAGGCAAAGTGGCAATTATTACAGGTGGAGCAAGCGGGATTGGAGCAAGTACAGTGCATCTGTTCCACGAACATGGAGCCAACGTTGTTATTGCAGATGTACAAGACAACCTAGGTCAAGCCATTGCAGAAAAGCTTGGAGAAAAGGTTAGCTACATCCATTGCGATGTCTCCAATGAAGATGATGTCTGCAATCTTATTGACACCACCATAGCCAAACACGGACAGCTTGATATAATGTACAGCAACGCAGGCATCGTCGACAGTCCCTATATGAGAATTCTGGACAGCACNCAGAAGAGGCAGCAAAAACCGAAATGGCAGTGAATCAAATTGGTAATTTAAAAGGACATATTCTCAAGGCAATAGATGTAGCAAAGGCAGCACTCTACTTGGTTAGTGAAGATGCAAATTATATAAGTGGGCTCGACCTCTTGGTGGATGGAGGGTATTCTGTGGTCAATCCTAGCATGAGCAACCTTATAGGCTCATTCACCCCATGACAACAAGAGAGCGTCCTAGCTATCTAGGCCAAGTCCTAAATACTTAATTAAATAATGGCATATGTTTCATTTTCAATTAGGTTATTAATATCGTTTGCGATGTGTCTTTAATTATACGTACTACGGATTCTCCCCTCTTGATTTTATAATTAGTTTTCTTTGATGTGTTGTACTAAATATATCTATATATATTTTAAAAAAATGGCGCCCAAAAACATAAAAAGAGAAAAAATTAAAATCCTAAATTTGTTCTAGTTCTACCCTTTATGTTTGTGTTTTTTATTTTCTTTATTTTTTTAATAAGCCACACGACACCACATTATGATGTCACATCAAGAGAACAAAGTGAGTGATATAAATTCAAAGGTATAGTAACATTTCTTGACCTAAACTGTGATAACAATTGTCGAAAATTATTTTGCTTGATACGTCGGCGGAAACATTAAGGTTGCGTTTGGTTTCCAAACGCAACTGAGCTCAGCTGAGTTCAATCTAGTTTTAAACTAAGTCTGACATCCAAATACCCAACTTTCAAATTACTAAACCCATCCCAACTCAAAACCTTCTTACACATGGGACCCACAACCTTTTAAACTTAAAATATTTTTATACGTGAGACCCACAATCTTTTTTAATTTTCCATAAACAGTACTAAACTCATCTTAACATCTAAACACACTTTAAACTCAGTTTAGATAGTCCTCATATAACCCCCTTCACTACTTAACTCACTAATATTTATAAAGAACTCAACTCAACTAAGCTTAGCTCAATATCCAAATACATCCTAAAAGCTTGAACACTAATATATATGATGGATAATTGCCGAAATGTCTTTTGTCTTGATACGTGATCAGCTAGAACAATAAAATCTGAACGAAAACTATGACTATTCAGTTTTAAAATGTGAAAAATTGTCAACATATATGTGTGTTGAGCGATAGAGACACGTACATAGCAAACAGAAGTAAGGAGACACTGAATGGGCTCAAAGTTTTACTCTAAACAAATGAAATGAAGAGAAGTAATTCGAACAATTAGCAACAAGAGTCAAATGGCTCTGATACCAAAAGGAGATGAAAAGAGAGATAGTATAAGAAAAGAAGCAAAAGATCAAAGAAAGAAAAGGAAGATATAGAATGAAGAAGATGAGAAGTTGAAGAAAAAGAAAACAAAGCAGATAGAGTGACTGTCGTCACAGAGTATTATTCTGGAAATAAAAATATCTTGATAACAATTATAATCAGACATAGTATGACATCTTAAATTATTCAAATAATCAAAAATACGATTGGTAATGTTGGAAGGAGTACCAATAAAATGTTTAATAATAGTGTAGATTAAAGTATTAACACCATCAGGATGAGCTCTCCCAATAGCTTCATCAAAAATAAGTAACCCTTCTTCATTACACTTTATAGCGTTTTGACTGGTTGTCTTAGTGTCATCTGTGAGATGTTTATCCCACCAACTTCGCAAAACACTAGAAAAGCCATTGGTTAAAATCAAAACAATATCAGGTTGTTGAATATTGTTATTAATGTAAGCATTTGTAATTAGAGACATTTTATTCATGGTATTGAAGACTTCCTATTTAGAAAATCCATCAATATTCCATTCATAAATTTTATCAGCAGAATAAGAATATTGGGTTTGAAAAAAATTTTCTTCAAATCCTAAATCAGGAGGAGTAGGCCTGGAATACCAGTTCTTTGTCAGACTCATTGGTTTGGGTCCTTTTGAATAAAGTCTGGTAATTTCAGGTTTTAAATTAAAATCATGAAAATTCTTTTCAAGTAAATCAATCTCTTTGGCTACAGAAGATTCATCATCTAATGATTCTTCTGTGGTTTCAACAAGAACAATTTCTGGTCCATCGCCGTTTAAGGCACTGGTAGAATATTGTTCTTTCTTAAGATCAGAAAGCATTTGATTAATTTTATCTAAGGTTTTGGCCTGAGTATCTTTGAAATGAATTTTTTGCCGTTCCTGAGGTAAAATAATCAAAGGTTTTTCAACAATTTTTGAAACAAATTTTTACTGATTTATAAGATGCCATTTGTGTCGTTTTCTGGAGTTAACCATCATCATCAAATTATAATGTTTATTTGTGCTTTGTTAATTAATGAAACAACTAAATCATATATATGGTTATTGAGAACAAGGCAAGAGGCAATGATTGGGTGTGCCCTTTCAACCATAATTACTGATGATGACAAATATAGTTTTGAGGGTATCTTTTTATGGTTTGAAGCTTTGCTGTCCAGTTTGGTAATCTTTGTATGAAACATCTATTACATAAAAATAAAAGAACAACATTCATCACTTACATAAAAAGAACAACATTCAACATTTTCATTACATTCAGCACATGTCCATTACATTCCCACATTAGTCACCACATGTCCATTACATTCACCACCACATGTTCATTAGAATAAAAATAAACCATGACAACAAACAACAATACTTCCAAGGTTCTACTATAATTCTTCTCCATTGCTTTAAATTTGGCTTGCTCAATCGCAACACGTTCATGAAGTACCCTCTTGTTCCAAAATAGCTCTGTCTTCCCCTCTTACAGGCCAAGAACCTGAACCGGGATGAGACTGAAAAATATGGAATAAAGTAAGCACTAAGTCTAAGAGCTAATAGTGCATGCAGTAACAAGAAGTAGGTTTACAATAACAGGACTTCTTTCTTAGAGATACCTCACGAAACTAAGGTCATCTTGTTTGCATGATGCAGATTTGCATGCAGTTTGAGAGCTAGCAAAAGTAGCATTAACACAATGAAACAAAGTTACTTATCAGGAAAAAAAAAACACAATGAAACAAGGTCTAAAGCACTAAATAATTAAGTAGCAGCTACAAGAAGCTAGACTTTGGGTAAAAAAACACATAAGCAAAAATGGAATATATGTGTTATTCCAGAAATGTCCATTCTTAAACTTTTAGTTCCATTGTATGCCTAAATTTGTGAGACTCGTGTCTTGCTTATTATTTTTCAATATCACCACTTTTATTGTCTGGGGCATGCCAATATTGCTAGCTAACTGTTAATGATGATTTCTACCAAGAAAATGGGGACCATTTATGTTATTTATGTGAACAACACCGCCAATTCAGTTTGTGGCTCATTTGAACTTTTCTTCAAACGCCTGTTGTGCTTTCCTTTTAATTCAACCATTAAAACAGTTTGGGGCTCATTTGTGCTTTCCTGAATACAAACATTTAACGCAAGAGAGTTCTAACAGATTCCAATCATTAATACAAGAGAGTTCTAACAAATCCAACCATTAATACATGCAAGAGAGTTCTAATTGACAGCCACAAATTCGAGATTACCCAACGAAATTGCAGAGCTCAAAGAGTAGTCTTCAATGGTGTGATTCAAAGAATGGTCGTCGATCTGCATTGGCCGATTCTGAGATTTTTGCATCTAGTTTTGCCTAGAGGTGGCCGACAGGGGGAGCTCTGTGGAATGATGGGATTTCATTTTCGATAGGTGGTCGATGGTGGGCGGAGCTACAGGTGGGCGAGGGGCAAGGGTACTGCAACTCATGCAAGGGGGAACGAAGGGGGATTGGGCTACATGTGGGCTCTGCCATTTTGTTCTATGTTTGCCAAGAGGTGGCTAAGAGGTGGCCGATGGTGGGCAAGGGGGCTGCGGGTGGGCAAGGGGCGAGGATGCTGCGGCTAGATGTTGAAGGGGGAGCGAGAGAGGGGAAACGAAGGGGGACAGGGAGTTCATGAGACTAGGAATCTGTTGGGGTGCGGTCACAACATAGTTGCCATGGACAGCGTACGTGGCATGTTTCTATTGGAAGGTTATTTTTTTGGGGTGAACAATCAGACCGCTTTTAAGATTTCTCTTAATATTTCTGAACAATTTTCAGACTAGAAGGAAAAGTGGCAATTATCATCGATGGAGCAAGCGGGATTGGAGCAAGTACAGTGCATCTGTTCCATGAACATGGAGCCAAGGTTGACATCGCCAATATACAAGAGAACCTAGGTCAAGCCATTGTAGATAAGCTTGGAGAAAAGGTTAGCTACATCCATTGCGATGTCTCCAATGAAGATGATGTCTGCAATCTTATTGACACCACCATAGCCAAACATGGACAGCTTGATATAATGTACAGCAACGCAGGCATCGTCGACAGTCCCTATATGAGAATTCTGGACAGCACTAAAACAGCTATAGAACGAGTTCTTGGGGTTAAATTGGTTGGCGCTTTCCTGGGAGCCAAACATGCTGCAAGGGTGTGATGGTTCCACAGTGATGGTTCCACAGACCACAGCGCAAGGGTTAATGCATATTATTCACAACAAGTACTTCTAAATCAATTCACTACAAGAAAATTGTTTATTTGCGATAAGTTATTTCTAGCAAAATGACTACTTACAGCAAAATGAGTTTGTTTTCTTGACAAATAGTCCTTTTTGTGACAAAAAAATATCACAAATATTCATTTTTCTTGTAGTGATTGCAAGAATATCATCTCATGCTTATGCAGCCTCGAAATGTGGAGTTTTGGGACTAGCTAAGAACTTGGTTGTTTAGCTTGGCCAATATGGAATAAGGGTGAATTGAGTGGCACCTTATGCTGTTGTTACTGGTCTTAATGGCATGCAAACACTAAGCGAAGCTGAGGCAACAAAAGCTGAAGTTGCACTGAGTGAGATTGGTAATCTAAAGGGAGATATTCTAAAGGCAGAAGATGTGGCAAAGGCTGCACTCTACTTGGCTAGTGATGATGCAAACTAGATGAGTGGGCTCAACCTCTTGGTGGATGGAGGATACAGTGTTGTGAATCCTAGCATGATGAATTTTGTAAGTTCAGTTGCTTCTAGATGGAGTGTCCGAGGTTAACTGATCTTGAAAGATTTTATGAATATTGGAAAAAGAAATGTTGTCTTTCCTTTTCTTCTGGTTTTGATTTTTTTTTTTTTTTTAATCTTCTAATTTGAATAAAGCTGACAAAAAGATCTTTCTATTAATTCTGGAATGATTATTTATGACTTTTAACATATTGTGGCATAAATATTTTTAACTTCAAGATTTAGAGAAAGATAGGTACATTATCACGTACCATTAAATGCTATTCATAGCAAAGCAGCAACGTGGGAATAATTATTACATGCTGATCTATACACGATTTTCGATTGAAAATTTTTATTTATTATCTTTATACCACATATTTATTACGATTTTTTTATCTTTTTAATTTTTTTTTTTAGCAAGTATGAATTAGAATAAGAATGATGAGTAGAAAAATTCAATTAATTTAATAGAAGAAAAAAAAATTAAAACAGGCCGTATGACGTGTAGTACTACTATAGGCGCTGGGTAACAAAGCCCTTTCCAATTACGGGGTGGAGCAAGCATATCATGGATTGGTGGAGATTCGAGAACACCGTCGGAGGGTTCTATTTGCATGCATAAATAATCCAAGGATTCCATACCACATACTTCGCCTGCCTAGAAAACTGCACTCATGATGTGTTGCCCTTATCGTGAGATTTTTTATAAATTTTTTATCTAAATATTTCTTATAATTCAGAAAAAACATAGATACAGTACTATATATGAGTACGTATAGGTTCTATAATATTAAATATTATCCATAGATAACGATCGTGCTAGAAGGTCATTTGCTCTGTTTTTTATACATTTTTTTATACTCTTAATATTTTAAAAAAATATTTACAACATCATTGAAATTAATTAGATGAGATGAGATGATTTGGATATAGAGGTGAGATTTTCACCTCATCTCATCTTATCTCAACTAATTTCAAATAATTTGGATTGAGAAATGATTTCAATCCATCTCATTTCATCATTACAATTTTTCAAATTCTGAGATACAAAATATAATAAATAATTCAAATTTTTTAAATCACAAAATAATAATAATATTATTATAAAATAATATTCTAACAATATTTTATTCAACTCATTTAAAATTATTTCATCTCATCTCAACTCAATACTAAAACGGCAACTAATAATCTCACTATTATTCACAAACTATCCCATCTCATTTCACTATCTAAACAGACCCAAATTACTAAAAAGAAATAAAGAAAGAAAACCTGTCGGGATCTACCCTAGGATCGGGACCCCAAGCATTTTCTCCATAAATAATATAGACTCCAACATGAAAAATAAAATATAAATCTACAACAGTAATTCTAGAGCCATACACAGGCACTAGCAAAATCACAAATTAGAACCATTATTTGCCCTTTAATTAAGCATGCACAACTGGTTAGTAAGTTTCAACTATTTTTGTAGATTTGGCTTCTTCCTTTTACTCTAATTGTGATGCCAATTTTAGCTATTGACCTCTTCTATTCTTGACTGTTTGATTCCATGCAAAACTCCTAGTTTTATTTTTACTTCTTACTTCAAAAATAAGTTCAAAATTTACCAACATTTAAAATTACTTGTGGTTACCCGCCAATCTAGCTCGAAATTAAAATGCCACTAAAATCGTTCCTCCATTTTAATCACTAAGTACATATAGTAATTAAAATGGCTTTATCCACTTCTTCCATTCTTCTCAACAATTGAATAGGAAGCAAAGAAAATTGAAAAAATAAGGAAAAAAAAATACTACAAACACTTGGCCATTATTGCTGCCAAACGACATGTCGTCGACGCGTGCTTCCGAGCATTACCTCCATTATTCTTTCGGCCTCCTTTGCCTCCTCTCCCTTGTATGCAGTACTGTCCAATCTGAGGAGCTTCAAATTCTCACGAAACTAAAGTCCGCGCTTCAGAAATCAAACACCAGAATCTTCAATTCGTGGGAATCCACCGTTTCCGTCTGCAAATTCGCCGGAATTACCTGCAACTCGGAGGGCTCCGTTACAGAAATCGAGCTTTCGAACCAAAACTTGGCCGGAACTCTTCCTCTGGACGCCGTATGTCAGCTCCGATCACTCGAAAAGCTCTCCTTGGGGTTCAACCTCTTGCACGGTCCCGTCACGAAAGACTTGAACAAGTGCGTGAAATTGCAGTATTTGGATTTGGGAAACAATGTCTTCACCGGTGGGGTTCCCGACATATCCTCTCTTACAGAATTAAGGTATCTCCATCTGAACAACAGCGGATTCTCGGGAAATTTCCCGTGGAAATCGCTCCAAAACATGAAGGGTCTAATCCGGCTTAGCCTCGGAGACAATCCTTTGAGTCCTAGTCCATTGCCAAGCGAGGTGGTGCAGTTAACCAAGCTGGATTGGCTTTACCTCTCCAACTGCAACATCCAAGGAACATTCCCAGCTGGGATTGGAAATCTCAGAGAGCTAATCAACTTGGAGCTTGCCGACAATAACATGACCGGAGAGATTCCGGAAGAGATTGGGAACCTCGTCAAACTATGGCAGCTCGAGCTCTACAACAACTCGTTTACCGGAAAACTTCCCGCCGGCCTGAGAAACCTCACGAAGCTTGAAAATTTTGATGCTTCTATGAACTATCTCGAAGGTGGTCTCTCCGAATTGAGGTTCTCGACCAACCTGGTGAGTCTGCAACTTTTCGAAAACAAGCTTACAGGGCAAGTACCGCCGGAGTTCGGTGAATTCAAGAAGCTGGTAAACCTTTCTCTGTACACCAACGGATTGTCCGGTCCTCTGCCTCAAAAGCTCGGGTCTTTGGCAAAATTCAATTTCATCGACGTCTCCGAGAACCTCTTGACGGGTCCTATCCCGCCAGACATGTGCAAGCAAGGTGCCATGAAAATGCTTCTCATGCTCGACAACAAATTCACCGGTGAAATCCCAGCCAACTACGCCAACTGTCCAACCCTCACTCGTTTCAGAGTGAGCAAGAACTCGCTTTCGGGTGCTGTTCCTACCGGAATCTGGGGATTGCCGAAGGTGAACATAATCGATATCGCGTCCAATAATTTCCAAGGCCCAGTCACGTCCCATATCAAGAACGCCAAGTCTCTATGGCAGTTGTTCCTCGGAAACAATAGCTTATCGGGTGAGATACCGGCTGATATCTCAGGAGCTACCTCACTTCAGTCCATCCTGTTGAACAACAATCAATTCTCCGGTGAACTCCCATCTTCTTTGGGGTCTTTATCGAGTACTCTTAAGGCTCTTGATCTCTCCCACAACCAACTTTCAGGGGAGATTCCGAAGACTTTTTCGGCTCTCCGACTAACCCAACTCGACCTATCTTACAATAAGTTGACCGGCCCCGTGCCGGAATCTCTGTCTAAGGGGAGCTTCACTGGGAATCCAGGCCTCTGCAGCGTTGGAAAAGGTTCTGTGTTGCCACCCTGTCCCCCCAAGTCCGGGAAGAAAATATAGGAAGTTTCTGACCCCTCGTTATTTATATGCTGAGGGTCTTCGTAGGATTTTGAGGGCCTATAGAGAAATAAACGCAGAATGAGTGTCAAAATATTTATTACTCAGAAATGATTTATTTTTTTAAAATTAGATAAATTTTAGACTTATGTGAAAAAAAGATATTTTTTTAATATATCAAACATTACTCTTTATTATACTGTAAATTACTCTTTATTAATTAATGTACTGTACAGTATTAAGTACTCAATAAATATTATAGAGCCTACTTGTGTTTCTCTTTTCTATTCAAAACGTTTAAATTCACGAAACAACTTGAGGAGATCTTAAATCCGTGCTCTTATGGGTGGCAATTTGTATTCACGGATTGCGTTCGTTTCATATCAAGTCATAAATTTTCAACTATATGCTTCAATCTGAACATAGCTCATTAAAGTAAACGGATCAAACCTTCAAACTTTAACGTCGTTCATTTAATAGCAGGTCGTGTCATGTCACTCATTTAATAATTAATTAGAAATTGATCAACACGACATGATTCATATCAACCTGTTTCATGTAAATAGATTAAACTAACTCGCATAACCCATATGACTTAATTAGCATAATTTCACGTAAAAATTATATATTAGGAGCTACAATATCTAAAAAAAATAAAAGACTACGCACTAATAAAAAAATCAATATTTTTCATATTTTAAATTTTAATAAAATCAATATTACAATCCCAACAATAATAATAATGAACATAAGTTTAGAATTACAATCACAACAATAAAAATATTGATAAATATCAATATTACAACCCAACAATGATAAAATTGTGATTTTGAAATAAAATTTTAAATATATTATTGCAAGTTGATTTGGAGTTAAGCTGATTAATTCATTATTGACCCATTTATTAATCGGGTCTTAATGAGTCAATCCATTTTGATCCGAATCTATTTATATCAAATACAAATTCACTAATTTTATATCATATTCATGTTAAATTCACATATCGCGTCTCGAATTATCATCCCTACGTGCTCCGTATTACATTGTATTATGAATGTCGACAAGCTGAAGAGTCGACAAAGTGGACAGCCAGTTGATTTGGACATCCTTAAAAACCAATATATTCGGCCCACGTTCAGGTGATTATTCTATTTTGTAGAGATTGGGGTAAAAAGTTGTGTGAAAAGTTGCATCTTGTTAGAGTTCTCGTATTCAGAAAACCAGGGATCTGCAACCTGAAATCTTTACTTAATCTTGGATTATAAATCAGAATACTAAATTAGAATTATTATGGAATTAGAGAAAAACTCAATAAATTGAGGATAAACTTAAACCAGAGGAAGAACATTCAGATTTTGTTGTTTGGATCAAGCTCTATGCTAATACTAAATTATTACGATTCAGCTGGTGGCCCACAACGGTTGGCCCAAGAGAGAAGGAATGGCATAGAGTTTGTGCTTAGTTCAAGCTGGATCGATCTGGTTGGGCCCAAAAGGGAAATTAACATGTATTGTAATATATGAGTATTTGTACATCAAGCAAATGGTTTTATATATACTTTTTAAAAGTATTTTGGCCATTTGCAACGAATCTCAGTTGGCCACAATTTAACTTGTAGCAAATAGTCGCTGCAAAAAGACATTTGCAAGGAAAATTGAATTGTAGTAAGAAAAATTAAATTATTTGTAGAATGTAAGAGTAAATAGTGGCTGATGCATAGAATTCCTCATTATAGCAAAAATCAAAACTTTTATTTGGAATAATTATATTTCAACACGTCTTACGTTTGAATTCACTTGTAATAGCTTTCGATTGGTTAAGGCACTCGAGTTTAAACAAGAATACGAAAGAGTTTTCCTTTTCTTTTCCTTTGAGCCAAACAAATTACACAAAATGTTCATGAGAGATATTTTGAGTGTCAAGCCCCAATTATTTAAAGTAATTTCACCTAGTAAATAACCAATTTGAAACTTCAAAACTAATGCTTAGTTTTTTTCTGTTATAGTCATCGTCAGAGATATGTCATGTAGTGCTCTGATCTTACATGATTGGCTTTTCGAGGCCTTTCTAATATTAGACGTAAAGATCCAAAAAGAAAGCCTAAAAATAATAATAAAATAATAATAATAAATATATATTTTTATATATTACATGATTGGCTTTCCGAAGTCTTTCTAATATTAAACGTAAAGATCCAAAAAGAAAGCCTATACTTAAGGGGGAAAAAAAAAAAAAAACACTAAGATTTTGATCAGGAAAATCATTGCGAAAGGTAAGAATTTTCATTCCCAAACAATGCAGATCTCATGCATCTACCATCATGATCATTATAAACCCAAATATATCTGAGATATTACAACAATTAATCATCTTATGGTAAATTAGACCTCCAAGATGCCCTTAAGATCAAGGACAAGGTCACTGGCCACAGACTAATCATCCTCACCACGAGACGTAAACAAGGCGACTACATGCATGACATGATCGAAGGCAAAGCTATGATCTATTACAGCCTTAGCAAGAATCTAAACTTTTGTGCATATAAGATGAAATGCTTATTCTAGTTTTCCTAAAAAAAATTATTTATTTTTTACCAATTTAAAATAACTGTTTCCTATTAAAATGAGTCTATTATTGTCACAAATAGTCAATTTCGTCATAAATAATTCGTTATAAATACTCATTTTTTGCAACAAGAATGACTATACTCCTTTTTTTATAGCATGTAGATACATACATATCAAAAGCTAGCTTTGAGTATCATGTAAGGCTAGGTACAAGTCTCAAATGTACTGACCTTGTACTCAAATGTACTGACCTTGTACAAATATTATGTTAAAATGTAAGTTCCATCGATAAAAAGTGAGTTTTTTATACTTTTTTGTGATAGATTCACTTTTTTATAAAAGATTTGCATGAGACTTATGTATTTGGAACATGTATAAATCATTTCTCTTGTTCTAATTCATTGATCATTTGTAGGCATTATAGACGCACAAAAAGTTGTCTTTTGGTTGAAAATAGCCGGGAGGGAAAAAGCGAGAGCAAAAGAAATTGCATATATATGGTTGTCCTTAAGTTTAGGGAAAAGGTCATATTTAGAGTACTTTGATGAAGTAGGTTAGTAAAATGGCAAATTTGATTGGTGAAGATGACTACTGCATAAATAATGGTTTGTGACACTAACCTCAGCAAAAAAAAAAAAAAAACCCTTACAATAGTTCATGGCATTGCGCTATAAAGTAAATAGTCAATGCCCAACAATCATAAACAGTTTTGTTTGTTTATATAGCTAACGTGGAGGTGCTGGTACTTGGTACCTAGAAGTTAGACTTGCGAGACAGCCACAATCTATTTCTTCATGATGTGCTATACACTCCCAAGATCAAACGAAACTTCCTTTCTGTAATTACTTTATTAGGACTTGGTTTTCGATACTTGAAAAACTTGAAAAAAAAATGGTGTTTCTTTATATTTTGGGCAATATTTTTTATAGTTGTTCTTTTCTATCATATGGTTTTATGATAATGGATTTGGATTATTCGAGTTGAATGAGACAATTACTTTTCTTTCTGCATCTGATAATTTGGATTCATATAAATGGCATGGTAGACTTGGCCAAATAGGGTAAGAGAGAATTACTAGATTAGCTAGAAAAGGCCTTGGCGATCTCGCTAAGGTGATGTTGCCCCAATTTGAACATTGCCTGATGGGAAAAACTAAGAGAAAATCATTTGAAAAAATCATAAGGGCATCTTTTCCATTGCAATTAATCCACTCAGACATCTGTGGCCCAACAACTATGAGGGCAAGACGCAGGGGTGTCTACTTCATCATATTTATAGATGATTCTTCACATTATGATCATGTCTACTTAATCACCCATAAGTCTGAAGCATTAGAGTGCTTTAAGAGATATCTTAGAATGGTTAAGAATCAGTTAGATAAAAGTTTAAAAGCTCTGAGAACTAACCCCAAGCGTGAATATCAGTCTAAGCAATTTAAAAGGTTCTATGATGAAAAAGAAATTAAGAGACAGTTGATGATGCCAAGTACACCACAACAAAATGACATGGCAGAAAGGGCAAATCAAATACTGCTTAAGATGGTTAGGCCAATAATGGTACAAGCAAACCTACCAATTTCATATTGACGGATGTACTTTTAACTGCTGCATACATTCTTAATCGAGTACCCTCAAATCAGTATCTTCCACCCCATATGAACTATGGACCGGTGAAAAATCCAATTTGAGGAACTTGCGGCCATGGGATTCAACGAATTTTGTACACAATACCTTTCATAAATACAGGAAGCTAGGCCTTAGAGGAAAGAAGTGTATCTTTATAAAATATCCAAAACACTCTAAAGGGTATGTGCTAATAGGTGAACAATTTGATGCAAGTGTAGATACGATGTCGAATAGTCTTGCATTTGCTCTCATGTCATTCAACTTTGGTCAAATCACTTTCCCAACAATGTCTCTTTAAACCGTATCAATCATGGCTATAGACAGTATGCCAAAGTAGCAGATATCACAATTTTCATCTTATGACATAGTCAAAGTTAAATTAAGGATACTTAATAAAATATGAGACTCACACAATGAGAAAGAATTGAAGCATTTACTCACTTCCTCATTTGGTCAAATAAGCATATGTAATATGAAATACATGCTACGGTAGATTTCTCTTTCTCAAAGAGAGTACGCCTATATCAACACCGTATAAATTTTAGTCTAGCCACTCCTTAAGCGTCTAATCTGAATTTCTCCATTTGCTTGCCTCCAAGGTACCAAAGAGGATCTCGCTAACCATAGGTTACATGGATTGTTGGATATCCGTGCATGTTCCTCTCAATACAATAGACATCATTTTAGCTCCCACTAAGGTGACATATCTTTGTGTCAACCAACTTATCCCCTTAGATAAATATCTAGGGACATGATGTCTCATCTTCACTCGCTACTCAAGCACCAGAGGCCATCACTAATGTGAGTGAGCCGATCTAAACCTATTGACATACTTTGTGTGTGTATCCAGAAAACAATACGAGAAATACAAAAACTGAATAAAATCATATTGCATTAATATCCTAAAGGAAATTTTACATCTTAATGTCATCTAAAAAATAAATTACATTCACAATCTATGCAATCCTAAATTCCTAATATGTGCCACAAAAACATCTCTCACTATAAGCTTTGTCAGGGAATCAACAACCATATGACTCTTAAAAAGGTGTTTCACATGACCACTTCATTTTGCATCACCATGTCTCTGATATAGTGATATCTTATATCTATATATTTGGTTCTTTCATGATACTTTGAGTCTTTAGAATATGCGAGAGATGTTATGCTATCGCAGAATATCGTCATTGAATCTAAAGTATCTGTGCCAATATATAAATGCTGGAGGAACCTTTGTAACCAAACAGTTTCTTGAACTGCTACTGAGCAAGCAATGTATTCTACCTCCATGGTAGATTAGGCTATACATTGATGTTTCTTGTTGCTCCATGTAATGGCGCCATTGTTGAGTAGAAAGACATACCTAGAGGTTGATTTGCGCTCATCTAGATCACTATCCCAATCAGTATCGTTGTAACCTCTTAGCTGCAAATTTGAGCCCTGATAGAACAGCATACAGTCTGCACTTCTCTTGAGATATGTCAGGATCCTCTTGACTGCTTTCTAGTGAGTTAGTCTAGGGTTAAATTGGAATATACTCACCAAGCCAACTGCATCAAGCCAACTGCATAGAATATGTCTGGCTGAATACACATTATTGTGTACATCAGACTACCCACAACATTAGCATAAGGGACACTAGCCATCTTTTCCATTTCATTTTGAGTCATAGGAAATATCTCTTTAGACAAGCTCTCACCTCTAGCAATAAGGGTGTCAATGGGTTTACATTCATTCATTTAGAAGCGCTCGAGAACTTTTTTTATGTAAGTCTATTGAGACAAACTCTTTAATTGATCTCTGTAGATCTTAACTCTAAAAGTGTATTCTATCTTACTTTTATCTTTTATCTCAAAATTGAAGGATAACCACTCTTTTGTAGCGACTATCAACCCTTTGTTATTTTCAGCCAGTAATATGTCGTCAACATACAATTACAACATAATAAAGCTCTTCTTGAACTGTTTAACATAGACACAATGGTCTTATATAATCATCGTAAACTTGTTCGAGAGAATTGCTCGATGGAATCTAAGATATCGTTGTCTAGATAATTGCTTTAGGTCATATATATATCGTTTGAACTTTGCACACTTTATGCTCTTAACCTTTTACCACAAAGTCCATGAGTTGATCCATATAGATCTCCTCATCTAATTCTCCATTAAGAAATGTTGTCTTAATGTCCATCTGATAGAGTTTCAAATCCATATATGCTACTATGGCTATAATCAGGCAAATTGAGGCAAACCTTTCAACTGATGAGAATGTTTCCTCACAGTGTATACACTCCTATTGGGTATATCCTTTTACCACAAAGCGAACTTTATACCTTTCTATTGATCCATCCAACTTGTGCTTTACCTTTAGAACCTATTTGTTCCCAATAGCCTTGTGCCCTGAAGATAGATCTACTAGATCTCAGACCTGATTAGTCCTCATAAACTCCATCTCATCATTTAGTGCTTTCATCCATTCATCTTTAGTAAAAGACGAGAAAGTCTCATGAGTTGTCTTAGACTCATCATCATCTAGCAAAGCTACCATAAAAGCTTCCCATTGAATCTCAAAATGACGATGGGGAAGACTTTCACACGTGCTTCTACATGGCTGAGGTTGTTAATTAACAAGTGGTGTGCTCCCATTTGTAGGCAAGTCATTCTCACAATCTGTAGGAGCTTGAGGAATTTCTTCTCCAGTCTCAACTAAACTCTTTAGAGCATCGTCCCCTTGATCCACAATCTTATGGAGTTCCAAACTTCTATCAACCTCACCCCTACTTGGAAACTCATCTTCTATGAAATTCACATCTCGTGACTCATTTCAATCACTCTATGATGTTTGCTAACGTCATACTATAGAGCTACACATTGGTAGTGATTAAAGTTGTGAACACATCAAAATTACTTGGAAGTAGTAAAGTATTGTTCTGAGTTTTTTGAAACTCAAGAGGGTTCGAAAATGCTTGATATGATGTATTGAATGAATTTAGGACATGACAAGACACTTTAGCCTTTAGGAATGTTGTTATGCTGGTCTGTTCTAGGAAAGATATGGTATAGTGCTCTCACATTTCTTTTGCAGATATGTTTGGTGGTCGCGTAGCCTATTGGCTTGTATGAACATTAATTGAGAATGTTTGAGAGATGTAGGCCTGGGGCCATGCCCACTGTGTGCGTGTGAGAGATGTAAGATTGAGGAGCACCCACATGGGCAAACTCTCTCCTATGTCATAACAACTAGCCATGTGTTACATGCTTCAGATGAAAAGTGACAACGACCACTTTAACATGAGGATTGAAGGTTGACCTTAAAGGCCAATAGTGAGTGGTGTACAGGGAGGGATAAATATAGCTCTCCTCAGCAAGTTCTCACATCCATTGTCCATCAGTATATAATCTCTCTATATTTTTGTTTTCTCTTGCATAAGCATTTAGGCTGTGGAGTTTGTAGAGTATTACTCTAGTTTATTATACGTAGTACACTTTACCACTAAGAGAAGAATGCTTATGCTAGATTATTTGGTTAGGCTGGATAAACTTGTGGAGCAACTCAAAAAGTTGTACTTGAAGTATTCTGTTGTGCACTTGTACAATTTAAGGGTATTATTTTTAGAGTAAGGCTAGGTAAAGGCCCCAAATGTACAAGTACTCTTGTACGAGTCTTTTGTAAAACTGTAAGTTCCATAAAAATAAAAAATAAAAAGTGAGTTTTTCATACTTTCTTATAGTAGGGTCTATTTTTTTATAAAGAAATTGTGTAAGATTTGTGCATTTGTGACTTATATATATATATATATATCATTTCTCTTGTTTTAATTTATTGATCATTTGTAGGCATTATAACCGCTCAAAAAGCTGTATTTTGGTTGAAAATGGCCGGGAGGGAAAAAGCGAGAGCAAAAGAAATTGCATATATGGTTGTCCTTAAGTTTAGGGAAAAGCTCATGTTTACAGTACTTTGATGAAGTGGGTTAGTAAAATGTCAAATTTGATTGGCGAAGATGAGTGCATAAATAATGGTTTGTGACACAAACCGCACCAAAAAAAAAAAAAATCCCGTTTAATAGCTCACAGCATTGCGCTATAAAGTAAGTAGTCCATGGCCAACAAACAAGCATGCTTGTTTCTGTGGGCAAGAGAAACTTTCCTTATAATTTATAGTTTTCTGGATGAGTACTCTCTCTCTCTCTAGTTTTCCTTTTAGCAAAGAAAACAAAATGGTCAAGTGCAACTACTTTCCGAGAATGTATTATAAGAAAACGTTTATTTGTGATCAGTTATTTATTATAAAAATTATTATTTTTTATCGAAATGAATATATTTTCATCGTAAATAATTATTTTTATTGTTGTGAAGCGTGCAGCCATGTGCAATGAATCATGAAATGGAATATACCCTTTGGAGGGAATAATTTATGCTCTTGTTTCTCTTTAAAACGACAAAGTTATAGTCTCTTTGTTGTTTGTGTTTCATTTTTCACTTTTCCCTTATAATTGGCTGTATCTGCCGTTTATGCATTTCTGTCATTTTTTACTAACGAGGCTAGATAGCTAACAGTCGTTCATAGAGAAGAAAATAATACACTCTCTTATGGCTGATAATTTGACTAAAGAGACAATAATTGTGGGTCTCTTTCCGGCACCAATTATATATAACACTTCTAGATGCATGACATGATCTTCTTTAAACCTTCCATTAATTAATTGAAATTACTTAGTTTTTTTTTTTCAAACGGCAGATCAGCACTTTGTTTGGGTCAACAGCAAACTAATCCTCACCAACCAAAGACGACTTGAGGTGTTAGTTTCCTTTTAAAAATTGTTATTATTTTTCATCCTCGTAAATTCATTTTACGTGTCTATCTTTCTTTCAGTCTAAACATTAAAGTTTTTTTTTTTTATCGAACTGATCTAGAAAATCTCAATTCGTCCATTTAAGTGATTGAGATATGAAATCACATATTACCCTTTCATTTTTTCTTCAATCCATCAAAAAATTGTTTCCTTACAACATTGTCAACACTTCCCATCTGCTTTGAAGGACATCGATTCCCCCTATTAATTACATTATGATTCTGTTTGAATACAGAAATACTTTCATTAATCCATCTCATCTCATCTTATATTTATAATTCTCTCAAGTTTTTAAATAATTAATTAAGAAAAATTAATTTTTTAAATCTTAAAATAATAATAATATTAAAAAATAATATTTTATTTAATTCATCTAAATTATATTATTTTATATCACTATCCAAACGACACCTATAACTAAATATTACTTTAGTGTTGAAGCCCGGCCAGCCAAGGCCCTACTTGATCTCAATCATATAAACAAAATAAATGCATTATATATGTAGTTCCCAAATTAGGACCTATGGCCTACTCCATGCACAAAGGTCTTCACACGATTCGTGGCCTAGAGTGCATTTTCAACAACTTAAACCATTCTATATGATAGATTTGATAGATTAGAGTGCATTTTCAACAACTTAAACCATTCTATATGATAGATTTGATAGATTAGAGTGGAGCTTTCGACTTGGACTAAATGTCTAAATGTCCTGAGAAATTATACTAAGATAAATATAGGGTTCTTAAAAATATGAAAGTGTACATTCATTTTCTATTAAAATGAGTTTATTATCATAATAAATAATTATTTTCATAATAAATAATTATTTTCATTCGTAATCATATTTTTTGTACTTATCCTTTTGACAGCTTGCTCTTGCCAACAAATGTACAATTTCTCAACTAATGAGTGTGGTGGTTGTAGAAAAAATACCCTCGACCATTACTTGTGTCGTCCATGAAAGCTTTCATTATACACTATGCCACGATTCGAATTAGTACTTTATGTGGCCCTTTTCTCTTTAGTAGCTTTTTGCCCAAAGACTATTCCTTAGAACAAATAATTTCCCTATGCCCTTTTGATCTATATAAATGCCAATTGGAGAAGGAATCCCATCTAATTTTTTAACTAATATTTCTATTTCTAAACTTTTTTTTATTGGTATCGAGTGTTCAGAAAGAGCGTTCTGACTAATCTCAGCCGTACACAATCTCTCGACAAAGAGTTTCTCACAAATGCACTTCGAGTAATTGAATCAGAAAATTTCTCAATCTGATAACCCCTAGAGCTTGTTTGCTCCCAAGGAAATTAGAACCTTAGACTTGAGGGAGCTTACCCCCAAGCCTAAAACCTTTATCACTTGAGTCAACCCCAGTTCTACTTCTAAACCTTTTGATGGCGAGTTTAAATTACTTACTCACCCTTCAAATTGGAGAATAATAGGCCAACCATAATTGTATTATCTTTTTCTTGTAATGGTGCTTTCTGTCTCCTAAACATGTTTTAATTTTCTAGGCACGAAAAAAATATAGTTATATTAATTTTTATTGTGAATTGGTTTCAGAGAAAAAAAAAACACGTTGCAAAAATAAAAATAAACACTTTTATGCGAACCATATGCATGCATCACAATTTTTCTTCAATTTATTAAAAAAATACCAATTAGTGGAGGCATGGGTCCAGGCCAACCTGTCATATTAGTGGAAGAAAAAGAACAAAAAGTAGACTTTATTTTTTATACGAGTTAAATAATCTCATCTCCTTTCCAAATTTTACACAAATAAAAATACTTTCAAACTAATCATTATAACTTTTTCAAACTGATCATTACAATTTTCTCAAATTTTCAAAAAATAAAAATAAAAAGCAATTTAACTTTTTCAAATTTACAAACAAAAATAATGTTAAAAAATTATATTCTAACAATATTTTTATTTTATAATATTTTTTATTCAACTATTTCTCTCCTTTTCCAAAATTCTATAAAATATTAACTCAAACTATCATTACTATTCACAAACTATCTTACTACTATTCATAAAATTTTCATCTCATCTCACTCCCTATGCTTGTCCTTAGAGTTTTTGTATTCTTGAACCGGTGTGAAGAGAAAACCATTCACATCACTTAAATGATAAATTTTAAAATTTATCTTCTAAATTAAATTATATCATTAAGCACTTTATTACGTATGCTCTACACACTGGCCACTTTATAATAGAATTTTTCAATTGAGTACTGCTACATCCACAAAGAAATTAAATAAAGATAAGCACACAAACTGACATGATTTCATCTAATCTATTAGATCTTTTTTATAATTAAAATAACTTTACAATCTAGTGAATCATATCAAGTCACGTCAGTTTGTGAGATTACTTTTGTTTAATCATTTTAAAAAATTCTACTCAACTTCCGATCTCTTATCACACACCACACTCCTACTATTCATCAACCCGATTCATCGCCACGGTTGTCTTTCTTCCTCACTCCATTCTCTACGCAACCCCTCTCCTAAACGAAGACCTCACTCTCCCTTCTCTACTTTGTGCAGCCACCCTCCCAGACGAAGACTACCCTCTCTCTTCTCTGTTTTGCCCAGCTCCCCTCCAAGACGAAGACATCGCTCTCCCTTCTCTATTCTACGCAGCCCCTCCCAGACGAAGACCACCACCGAAGCTCTCAATCCTCACTCACCCAAATGAACACCGAACCCCACCCAGTAAAAAAAATATGATTGCTGTCTAATTTTTTCTGGGAAGTTCATCACTTTATGAACATTGCCGAAGTATTTCTTCAATTTGAGAAGGCATCCATCACTTACGAAAAACAAAACACACTTTGAAGATAAACTTTTGTTGAGCCTCCATATTGATTGAAGAATGAAATTATGTATAGAAGCTCCATCAGTATTTACACAATTTCTTGGTATGTTATTGGTATTTGTCCTTCTAAACATTATGGGACTCCGCAAATGAGCTTCTGCATTCTTTGCTAAAATTGAAAAAAGTTTGCTTGCACGCGTTTGTGCAGCAGAGTTTCTGAGACCTTATACCAATTAATATTATAAGGCAATTAGAAGATGCAACCACATGCCTGAATGGATTTACTTAATCCAAAGATAAAAATTGCATAAAGTGCCAAAGTGGGAGGAAGCTCTATGAAGAGAACTTGCAACTGGGGTGAGAAAGCTGGGGGAGGGAGGAACGTAGGGAGAGTGGGACGCGGGGGAAATGAAAAAAAAATTTTGATTTACGGAATTAAAACTTAACTTTAAAAATTAAAAAGAGAGAGAGAGAGAGAGAGAAACACGTAAACTGTGTGCGGAGGTTGTGCTATAGTAGGGAGGTTGCATAGCAATTCTCAATCATTTTATGGCTAAAGTATTTTCTTTTTCAAAAACTTATGTACTGTTAGTTTCTAGAATGATTATCATGATGATCAGTTGGAGTAGTGAAGAATTTAAAATTTTTATTTAAATTTTATTAGTCGATCAGTACTATTAATGATATCTATAAATTAATTCCTATATATTTATGATTGTGTATTTCATAATTTTGAGATTAAATATGTTATAATTAATTGGGAATTAATGTTGAAAGATGGCAATACCTGCACGATCCAAAGCAAAAAGTCCAATCATATATTTGGGAAGTTAAAAAATAGAAGAGAAACTTATAGTGTTGCCCAAAGCTCCATGATTAGCGAGACTATCTGCTAAAGTATTCCCTTCTCTGTAAACATGAATAGTGCTAAAAGAAAAAAAAAATTATTAAAATTTAAGATAGCATCCCAAAGTTCTGCATATTTTCAAGGGGAATGATAAAACTTATTAAACCAATTCACCACAAGTAGAGATTCAGTTTTCACAAGAATGTCATAAACACTCAATTGATAAAACAAAGTAAGCCCATTTTTAAAAGTAAACAATTCTACAAAAGTATTAGTACCCATGCCAAGATAGCAAAAAAAGCAACAAAAGAGCAATCATGGGACCGAAGAACCCCCCCCCCCAACCGGCAAACCCTAGATCATCTTTATAGGCACCATCGATGTTGAGTTTGAGAGATTCTCAAGGAGGGCTAACCAACGAACAATGATGGTTTTTTTTATCCAAATGGTGGTTAGGGAAATGTGTAAGTGATGAAGGACAGAAATATTTGCAAAAAGTACAAGAGAATGAGGCTTAATAAGAGAATTAAGCTCTCTTAACCACTTATTGATTTTATGAATGACAGTGGCAACAGGGGTAAGTTACACCTCCGCGATGCCCTTCATATTCATGTTGATATTTCAAATTTTGCTAGCAAATTGACCGAGGACCTATTTTTTAGGTGGCATTGAATTTATATCTTATATTGCTTTTAAGATCAAGGACAAGGCCACTGGCCACAGATTAATCATCCTCACCACGAGATGTAAACAAGGCGACTACATGCATAACATGATTGAAGGTAGAGCAATCTATTATCGCCTTAGCAGGGATCTAAACTTCGGTACATATACAATGAAGTGCTTATTCTAGTTTTCCTACAACAAAATTTTTTATTTTTTATTAGTTAATTTTTGTTAAAATGACTATTTTCTGCTAAAATGAATTTATTCTTGTCACAAATGGTCAATCTTATTGCAAATAACTCATTATAAATACTTATTTTTTTATAGAACGTACGTACATATGTATCAAAAGCTAGCTTTGATTATCATATAGTATATATAATAAGCTACAATCTCTGATCATAATGTCAATGAAATAGTTTTAGCTAAACAAGCAGGAACTAACTCATGATTGCAAAACACGAATGGATGTACATTCA
The DNA here is from genome assembly GCA_003123785.1 of Pterocarya stenoptera. Lineage (NCBI taxonomy): Eukaryota > Viridiplantae > Streptophyta > Magnoliopsida > Fagales > Juglandaceae > Pterocarya > Pterocarya stenoptera. Next base: position 209,886 of record QEOT01006255.1, read on the forward strand.
CATGTAGATTATAGGGCCGCATCAAAACGTTTGTTGAAGATAGAGGAGCGCCCACATGGGCAAACCCCTCCTATGCTGTAATGGCATGTAATAGCCATGCATTACATGCTTCATATGTAAAGTGGCAACGACCACTTTCATATGAGGAGTGGTGCATAGCCCTCCTCAGCAGTTTTCACATCCATCATATATCAGTATATAATCTCTCTGCATTTTTGTTCTCTCTTGAGTAAGAATTTAGGCTGTGGAGTTTGTAGATTATTACTCTAGTTTATTCTATGTAGTACACTTCATGACCAAGAGGTGACGCTTTTGCTGGATTATTTGGACAGACTGAATAAACTTGTCGAGCAACTCTAAAGTTGTGCTTAAGGTATTCCGTTGTGCATTCTAATACCAGACGCTTTTGCTGGATTATTTGGTCAGGCTGAATAAACTTGTGGAATAATTTCAAAAATTGTGTTTGATGTATTTCGATGTGCACTCTTACAATGGTATTAAAGCATTTTGTTTCTTAATAGTTGCTTCTAGTTGACCGTAAGTCTTTTTTTTTTTTTTTTTGCATAGATTTAACTGTGATGATTGCCATTTATTTTTTTGAGTTTTAAAAACTTTGTGTTGGCTAAGTCGTTGCAAGTACCAGCAGTGCTACACACAGTTGGGAGGTGCAGCGCGCACCAAGTGCACCAACAGTTGTGTTGCGCGTACCATGGTGGTGTTGTGCGAACTTTGCTACACACATCCTAATGGTGCTGCGTGCACCCAGATGCAACACGCACCCGTGTGCTATTGCGGCAGCATGTGTGTCTTGGCAGTGGCAGCTTGTGTGTGCATACTATTCATATGAACAGTGCCCTAATGGAAGTTGAAAATGATTTATGTCATCAAAAGGCAATGGGCTTGGGCCGGCATTCTATTTAAAAAAAAAAAGAATACGGGGCCAATTTCTTGGCCCAATGTTTTGTTTAGCCCATTTTATTTACATTTGAAATAAAACAAAGAAAGTGGCACACTGGGTTTCAAACCCAGGACCACCTCATAAAACAAGATGCTGAGCACCCCATTGGGCGGTGAATTTCTCTTTGTTCAGGTGGGGTTTATAAATATATTTATTTTAGTTTTACCCTTTAAATTTTTTTTTTTTTGCATCATTTATTTGTTTAGGGAAAACATTAAAGCCACCGATAAAGGGAACACTGGGTCCTGATAGGTTTGGTTTTTACTTAATGATTAAGAAAGTGTTTTCAACGATGTTGTGAATTTTTTTTAAAAATATTTAAGAGTATAAAAAAATGTATGAAAAAAAAAAGTAAAAGATAAAAATAAAAGGGCCAAATGGCCTTCAAAGGACAGTTTGTTGGACTACACCCTTAGTGGGTCTAGCATGACTCGTTGTCTAGATACATGTTGTTTTCTTATGTTATTCCATATTGTGATATTTCATGTGATCTTTCATTAATATTTTAGATTAAATGTGATTACATGTATGTGCAAAATGAACATGTGGATATATGCTTATGTTTAGGGGTGAGCATCGGTCGGTCCGGACCGAGAAAATCGGACCGGACCGGTCATTTTGGACCGAATTGGACCGGACCAACTTTGGTCAGGTCCGGTCCGGTCCAATTTTTTTTGGACCGAATGAATTCGGTCCGGTCCACGGTCCGGCTATTTTTCAGACCGGACCGGACCGAATATATTCTATATATTTTTTATATTTTTTTATATATAATTATACTATATTATAATTAAGTATAGACTATTAATACTATTATATATTTATATAGTTATACTAATGGTTATATTAGTTTAGTTATACTATATTATAGTGATTTATTATAAGTTATAACTATATTATATATTAGTATAAGTTATAATGATTTAATATAGTTATAAGTATAGACTATAGACTATACTTATACTTATACAATTATACTTATACTAATATTACTAATATATAGCAATAGTCTATACTATATTACTAATAGTCTAATACTTTATACTAATACTATTACATAGTTATACTAATAGTTATATTAGTTTAGTTATAC